>JAUZTA010000031.1:25537991-25549253 GCA_034780835.1 Ctenochaetus striatus
TTATCGCAGCTGCAGGTCCTGGATCAGTGTCTGTGCGTCCCGACTGATCGGAGCTGCAGGTCCTGGATCAGGGTCTGTGCGTCCCGACTGATCGGAGCTGCAGGTCCTGGATCAGGGTCTGTGCGTCCTGACTGATCGGAGCTGCAGGTCCTGGATCAGGGTCTGTGCGTCCCGACTGATCGGACTCAGACTCTGCAGCAGGTTTTCTTCTGAACTTTGTGAACTCTGTCTGACCTGCTCCGTCTGTGCTTCTCTCTGCAGATTCTTCCTCAAGTTCTTCCTCAAGTGCAATCAGAACTGTTTGAAAAATGCAGGAAACCCACGAGACATGAGGAGGTTCCAGGTAAGAGACACACCTGGTGCACCTGAATGTTCATGGTCTCAGTCTGTGCTGCTGTCGGTGACCTGAGCTGTTTGTGTGTGCAGGTGGTGGTTTCCACTACAGTCAACGTGGACGGCCACGTGCTCGCCGTGTCAGACAACATGTTCGTCCACAACAACTCCAAACATGGCCGCCGCGCCCGACGCCTGGACCCCTCTGAAGGTTAGACGTCGCTCAGAGACGAAACACCTGAACAGGTCGAAGGGCTCAGACTCAGAGTCCCATCAAACATGTAGAATTTAAAAAGGGGAGAATTCATTAGAGGTACCATCTGACAGCACTGTCTCCAGTTCAAATCCATCAACTACAGCTCCCATAATGCACCTGGACAGGGTCTGTCACCAGAGCCTCCCTGCCTGCAAACAGAGACTCTGCAAACAGTGACGGCTCTCTGAGTTTCACATGTAAAGTCTGTGAAGTGACGCTTTGAACAGACAGAGTGACATCGAGAAGAGCTGCAGAAGAAACAGCCGCCTCAGAAACAGTCGCATCAGGAACAGTCGCCTCAGAAACAGTCGTGTTAGAAACAGTCGCATCAGAAACAGTCGCATCAGAAACAGTCACATCAGAAACAGACATGTTTTGACGAAATGAAGGAAACTGGAAGTAAAAGTGCCAGAAGCCAGAAACGACGGCAGCAGAGGAGAGAATTGAAAGAAGTCGTCTCTAAACGAGTGAAACGGGGTTCGTTTGAAACCCCGCAGGCGCTGGCAGGTCTCCGTCCTGCTCCCACTTCCTGTTGGACGGGAGCGGGACGGCGAACAAACGCTCCGTTCTTCCAGCGACCGAATAAAATGCATCATTCGTGTATAAACTTCACACGATGAAACTCGAGTCTGAGCGCTGGAGCCGAGCGGCAACATTTCCTCTGAAGCTGTAAACTTTAATACCTCTTTGCCCTGTCCCCGCTCTCATAAAACCCTCCCGCCTCCCTGTGGCTCTTCCAGCAGCGATGACATAAGTCTCTCGTTTGATTCGGCCTACTTGGAGTGCCAGATGGGCGGGGCTTAACCACAGCAGCACCCCTGTTTTTGGGCAGCATCAGGGAGGATGTGGGTCACCAGAAAGTGAACCGAATCCACTGAAACACACTTCATCTGAACCTCCCAGCATGCTTTGTGCTGTGCTGTGTGGAAAGCTTCACCTGTCTGGCACCAACAGGTGAGGAAAACAAACTCACAGAACCTTTAACTCAAACTATGTGACACCATCAGGCGGATCAATACGTCTCCCTGAACCACCAGCTGGTTCCTTCAGTCCTGTTAGAGTCTGAGGCTCACACACAGACCTTTGTTTGTTTCCTCCTCCCTGAAACCCCAGACGGGTGGAGTTAGATGAAGACATCAGACCGTCTCAGGTCAGATGTCGATCAGTGGAAAGTGAAACTAAACAGACTCTCAGAAGCGTCCAAGTCTTTAAAACTCCAGTGTGACACCAGCGAGCCGCCCGGTTTCCCTCGACTCCGTTAAAGTCTGAGGCTTTTTTTTTCATGAGAGTCGCTTCGACTGTTTCGCTTGATTTAAGCAGCTTGAAGCAGCAGACGGGTGACATCACCACATCCAGCCGTCCTTCACTGACTGAGGCGAAAAAACAAACCGAACCAACTTTTTTCTGAACTTTTAGTTAGTTGTCGTGTTCCTCAGCCGAAGCCTTCCCGCCCCTGTGGGACATCGAGCAGAGTAAAACAAACTAACAGCAGTCAGGCTGTCGTTTCACCTCTGAAACGTCCTCCTTCTGTGAGGTTTGCAGGTGAGATGCTGCAGCGAGCTCCGCCCCTCCGGGACACACAGCAGAGCAAAACAAACCCTGAAACAACTGGTCAGCAGTCAGACTTCAAACAGGCGGCGTGTCCTCCCCCCGTCGCCTCCCCCTGACGCCCCCCCTGCAGCTCCTCCTCTGGTCCGAGGCTCTTCCAGGAGCAGATGATGTAACCGTCTCGTTTGGTTTAACCTACTTGCGGCCTCAGGGGGGTGGAGTTTATCACAGCGAAGCTTTTTCAGGCAGGAGGAGGTTGGTGATCAAAGACGAGGCGAGCTGACCTCCTGTGATCAAACCCCACCCGTCTGCACGTCCAGGAGGATAAAACAAACGCTGCCTGACACCAATCTGTCGCTGCTGAGCCGAGGTGTTCTTCTCTCTCACCTGTTTTAAGGCTCTGAGACTCTGAAGGAACGATGAGCCGAAAGGTTCTCGCAGGGCGTCTGTGAGGGCCGTCTGACGGGGCGTTCAGGGGCCAGAAGGGGCCCGTTGTTTACCAGACGGTCCTGAACGTGAGCCACAGAGGGAAGCCGGGTTCTTTCATCTGCTGCAGACGGGGATGTTTTCAGAGCTGATAAAAGCCCCAACATCTGCTCCCGCCTTTGTCACCAGCCCTCGGCCCCCCCGACTCTCCCGATAAAACGTCCCGCCGCCTGCTCCTCGCCTTTGTGCTCTATTCATTTGATTGGAAAATCCCCCCCCACCACCACCACCGACCCCCCCTCGGACCCCTCGCTCTGTTTGTTTACTGCTGTGACAAAAGAGGGAAATTAATAAGGAGATGACAATCGGGTCCTCGGGGCGGGAAAAGCCTCGACCCGGCGCCGCCGCCGCCGCTGCCGGAGCTTCACACTTTTCTTCTCTTTCATCTGAAGTCACTTTCAAAAGTTTCTTCTCTCACCAGACGAGCCAGCGAGCGTCTTCAAGTCCTTCAAGTAAACATGAGGACGCGAGTCCTCGTCAGGAGAAGGAGTGAAAGTGCAGATGGGAAGAAACGACTTCTCACTGCTCTTTGTTCTGAGGTGGAAAAGATGTGAACTTCCTGCAAACAGGAAGCCATCGAACGCATCACAACCAGTTTCTTGTTCAACCGAAGAGTTCAGGGAAACATCCCAAACCTGCTTCTGGCACAAAGCAGAAAACTGTTTCTGTGCTCCGGCTAAACTTCACGTCTCTTCGGAGCCACGAGGGGCCAATTAGGGACCAAATAAAAGAGGATCAGGATTTACAGTTTATGATTAACATCTCAAACCCAGTCTTCACATTTTCCTTTCCATGAGCGCGTTCTGCCAGGAACCTGCAGCAGCACATCACTCTGCTGATGGTGGTGAAAATCCAGGCTGGAATGTTTAATAGAGTCTCTGAACGGAGCGTTATGGATCAGATCACATGATAAACAAAAGGAAACTCTGACCGGAATATCAAATCATCCTCCCAATAAAACGGCTCCCGTTCCGGGAAACGGCTGTAAACACGCGGAGCCTCGTCCTGCCTCCTCGCCGCTCGGAGTCCGTCCGTCTGTCTGACTCGAGTCGACTCCGAGCGGACAGTCTAGTCATCCCGGAGACGCCGTTTATGTGGAGCCCCTTATTGATCCGTGTGGCCTTGGAAAACCAATCATTTTGCATGTGTTAGTGGACTAACAGGCTGCTGGAGGATCCGAGCAGGAACATGAAGGAGCTCTGTGGTTTCCAGTCTGTTTGGACGGGGCACACGGCTGCTCATGGGGTCAGAGGTCAGAGGTCAAAGCAGTCAGTATTGTGATTCAGCAGCTTCCTGAAACTGTGATTAAACCCAGAATCTCTGCAGATGTTTCTCTGTTTTTACAAACCAGAAGAAGAAAACAGGCTGAATGAAACAAAACCCTCCAAAACTTCAGATGTTCGTGACCTCAAACACTCGGCTGCTCAAAGCCGAGCAGAAAACTGTCGACCGGATCGAACCGGTTATTAGTCATCAGAGTTCACGTGTTTGATCCTGAACCTTAAGTTTTTATGTGACGAGTGTGTGCAGATGAGCTGGTGTCAGGCCGCCGTCACGCCGTCACGCCGTCACGCAGATGTGTTGTAAACAGTTTCCTGTCTGTTGCTGTTGTGTCTCTCTGTGTCACTCATGCTTCTGTCCTGTCGTCCTTGTTCCCGAAGCAGCCACGCCCTGCATCAAAGCCATCAGCCCGAGCGAAGGCTGGACGACCGGCGGCGCCACCGTCATCCTCATCGGGGACAACTTCTTCGACGGCCTGCAGGTGGTGTTCGGCACCATGCTGGTGTGGAGCGAGGTGAGACGCCTTCCACACTGACACCACATGCATGAGAACCTTCTGCTGCTCTTTGGCTCAGCTGCTTCTCTCTCTGATCTGCAGCCACAGAATCACTCAAAGTCAACAAAAGTTCAGTTCATTTCAGATTTTACAAACAAATCTAATCTCGATCAGACAAGTTGAGTTTGATAAAACAGAGCCAGAAGTTTCTCAGAAAAACAGTGTTTGGCAAAGAAAGTGAGCCTGAGAGCAGCTGCACACAGTTTGCATCGTGTTCTCCATCTTCCTCCTCTCTGACACACATTCATCAACACACACACACTCGCAGAAACACCTGCATCTGTAGCTCCACGGCTCCGCAGCTCTGCCTGCCCCCAAAAATATGTAGATTTAGTGCATGTTGAGGTGCAGGAGGAGCTGCGCATACGGCGCGCCATGAAATATTGAAGCAGGTCCAGAAGAGCAGAACACCTGGCGGGGAAGGAGCGAGGAGGCGTGAGGCAGACACGCCGCTCAGCCAGCGCCTCACTTTGATCAGCGTCGTCTGGCGGCGAGCAGACGGACTCCAAAGCCCAGAATCCCTCTGAACACAGACTGCACGCTGACCCAGATCGGAGGCAGCAGCCGCAATGTTTTCACTCAGTTTGTTTCTCAGGCTGCAGCTTTTTATTAGACTGCTGGTAAATTACGAGCTTCCTTATCAGCAGGACGAGACGCCTCAAATCTGCTGGAAGGATCAGAAACTCGGCCGGAGATGAAACATGAAAAGGAGTTTCAGTGTCACTGAAACACGTTCGTGAGCCAAAATCAGCTGAAGTGTGAAACGATGATGAAACAGTTCAAATGTCATCAGAGAAACAATCATGAAGTTTTATTTCAAGACTTTTCCTCCATTAAAGACACGAGAGTGATGATCTGAACTCTGACCTCTGGTTCCTGATCGTCACGTCATCAAAGAGCGGCTCTGTTTGTCAGATCTGCTGTCGCAGTAATTTTCACTTTTTCTTGGAACTGAACTTTTGAACCTGTTTCAGCAGAAATGAATGAAATGAAAACCTGTAATCTGTGACTGTGTTTGTTCCATCAGCTGATCACCCCTCACGCCATCCGGGTCCAGACCCCCCCTCGTCACATCCCCGGGGTCGTGGAGGTCACGCTGTCCTACAAATCCAAACAGTTCTGCAAAGGAGCGCCGGGACGCTTCGTGTACACCGGTAAGACCCGGAGCGGAGCGGCAGGACGCCGTCCGCCGAGTGTGTGACCGTCTGAGTCTCTGTGGCTGTTTTAACATGTGTGTGTGTGAATGTCTGTGTGTGTTTATGTGGCTGTCACACACTCTGTTCCATCGTCCGTTCAGGCCTCAGACAGAAAACTGAACCATGAACGAGCAGAAGCCTGGTCTCAGGTCAGAGGCTGATCTTCCTAAACCACTCTATTGATTACCAATCAAATGGTTTCTCATATTAACTCAAATGTTTTAGAGGTTTATTGAGGACAAAGTTGTAAATTTCACCACCCAGACTCCAAAAACTGAGACAAAATAAAGTCTGTGGTGAAGAAGAACCTCTGATCTGTTCCTGAGGTGAAGTTTCAGGGTTTACTGTCGGCCTCTGAAACTTCGTCCCATCTCTGAACTGCGATTTCTGCCTTTTAAATCCCCTTCATGCATCATTTAAGTCACAAAAACCTGCTCATGCAGTCTGTCCAGTCTTTTCTCTGCAAGTTGGCATCAGATGGACATTTTCTATATTTCTTTCAACATCTGTTTCATCATTTAACACACTTTTACCCAGAATGCAGCCTGCCAGATTTTTCACATCGTCTAAACTTTGGGGTCTCCTCTGGAATTTCAAATAAAGTCCTGACAGTTTACGTGAGGGTTTCAGGTTCTCAGCCTGGAGGTCTGCTTGGACCAGAGGACCAGCTTTGTTTTCACTCGAAACCGTTTTCTCCGAGCCGAAAGTGAAGTAAACACTTCCCCAGGTGTGTCAGTCGTCCTCCTCCGTCCTGCTCGTCCTTCAGACTCCTTCTGTCCAGTCAGACGTCCAAAGGTTCCTTATCTGCCTCTTGAATCGGTGCCTTTACTGTCCGATTATTCCGTCAGAATATCCAGATGTCATTCAAAGTAGCAGAAAGGTCAGATGGAGGCTGTTTGGTGCGATAAGTAAATGTCATTGCGTCGGGCCGTGAAAGAGGCGAGCGTGTTCAGGCTTTCTGTTAAACACCAGTTTATCGCCGCTTCCTTCCTTTGGCTCCCGTCTTTGTTGGAGGCGCCGCCTCCTCCGACGGCGGCGGCGTGACGCCGAGGAGGGACGAGGCGACGCTCACAATGAACCGTCCGGCCGCCTCCTTTTGCAATGCTAATCTGTGATCCCATTTACAGATACGACTGACAAGAGCCGCGAGCTCGCCGCCACGCTGAATGGAGCCCGTTGTTATCTGAGCGCAGTGAGAGTGTGTGTTCTCCATGTGTGTGTGTGTTCTCCATGTGTGTGTTCACCGTGTGTGTGTGTGTTCTCCATGTGTGTGTGTGTTCTCCATGTGTGTGTTCTCACATGTTTCCACCTGATTCACACAGGATTCACGCTGATGACGGTCAGAGTTCAGACAGAGTGAAGACGAACTGAGGCCGTCAGGACGCAGACAGACAGACAGGCAGGCAGGCAGGCAGAGAGACAGACAGACAGACAGGCAGAGAGACAGACAGACAGACAGACAGACAGGCAGGCAGGCAGAGAGACAGACAGACAGGCAGGCAGGTAGACAGACAGACAGACGTCCTGCTAACGGTAACTAAACTAAACTGCTAACTAAACTGATTCTGTGAAACAGAGAAAAGAACCACACACACACACATGCACACACACACATGCACACACACATGCACACACACATGCACACACACACATGCACTGTTTGACATGTCTGTCCTTCCAGGCTTCCTTACTTTGCTTCACACTGACTCACAGAAACACAGACACACACTGGGTTTCCTGCTTTCAGCTGCTCACGTTGATTCTTCTGACCGTGATGAGTTCAAATACAGTCAGAAAAAAACAAATAAACAGATTAAATGTTACAGACTGAAGTTTTGTCTGTAATATTTTCTTATAGAGACAAAAAAGTAAAAATCACATGTTCAAATCAAACCATTTGCAGAAAAACAAGTGTGACTGTGGCAGGAAACTAATCTTGTCACATGATCAGTCTTCACATGTGACGTTCATGTTCTGCTGCTAAAAATGAAACATCGAAACATCGTCACAGATCTTTTCAACTGATGGAAACCTGAGAAAACTGCTCGGGTCCTTCAGGAATCTCAGTTTGTCCACAAATCCTGAAGAAACATCTGACTGCAGTTTGATTGACAGGAAACCAAAAGAACGGTGTGTCCCTGAAGGCGTCGCAGGCTTCAGCCCGACAGGTGGCTGCATCAGGAACCCAAACAGGTTCTCGTAACTCTCCCAAGTCTTCTTCCCGCTCCTCCTGCCAGAGGCGGCCATGTTGTGCACACACATCGCCGGTTCATCTCATTGACACATCCATGTTTCCGGTTCACGGTCTCCACGTGTCTCTGACTGTCTGCAGGTTTTGGACCAAACGGAGTCGTCTGATTGGTTCTGACTGTAGAACAGAAGAGCTGATGTGTGTTTGTTCCTCATGTTCTCCGTTTCCTCCGTGTTTCTCTGCTTCAGCGTTCAGAACGTGTTGATGCTGCAGTTTGTGTTCCCAGCATGCCGTGCTGTTTGTTCTCAGCAGAGGGACGTTTCAGGAGGTTCTCCAGGTCTTTGTGGAGGTTCAGAGGTTTAGAGTGCTCCTCCTCCTCTCCTCTGCTCCTCCTCTCAGTGGAGGTGCAGCTGGAGGTAAAGTGACGAGTCACATCCCAGTGTTTTCCCAGAATTCCCTGCTCTCTTCCTCTCTGTGGCTTAAAGCAGCTTCAGGATTTGATCCTCTGGCTTTTCAGCCAACGTTCAGCAGAATGACAAGAAGCTGCGAGAGGAGAGGAGGAGAGGAGAGGAGAGAGGAGAGAGGAGAGGAGAGGAGAGGAGGAGCGACATCGCCTCCACCTGGCAGCTTAACGCGTCTCCTCTTGCAACCTGCCCCTTATTCCCATGGCCTTCTCCTGCGGGACTGTAATGCAAAGGCACAAGAGCAAAACATCTGGCAAAAGGCTTGTTGTTTTGACTGAGCCACAGCTGTATGGACAGAGGGATGTTTTACACACAATGACACTGTTATTTTAACTTTAATACTTGTGGATAGAAGCGACCATATGAGTTTGAAATTTTGCTTTCAAACGTCAGAGATAAAAGCAGAAACAAAAATGGTATTAGTCTTTATCAAAGACAGTTAAACAGATTTTAAGTCTGCCAGCTCAGAGGCTTGAACCCTGGTTTAGTTAATATCAGTCAAACTTTGCTGCAAAATTGCTCAGAAAACAATCTTATACTAGAGAGGGGTCACCAAATGTCATGTGAGCAACCATGGCCCTTCTTCTGCACAAAATACCTTGCACATCACAGAAAAATTAGAAAAAAAATTACTTCTTGGTTAAATATATTTTGATTTTATCCAGTACAGAAACTTTAGACTGAAATTTTAGTTGCAGGAGTTTCATCCCCAAGATAACAGCACTTCATACAACATATAACATAAATAACACAGATTTACTGAATAAGATAAAACATGAAGATGTAAATAAAGGTACATCGATAAAATGTGGTAAGCAATATTGTTAAAATACGATAATAGGTTAATTCTTGCAAAGTAAATTCATACAAAAAAATCCAAATTAGCATATCCTATCTTAAATTATTTTAATAGATAGTTTATAAACACTGACGGAATAAATTGCCTCCAGTTCGGGGAGAATGGATTTAAAAGACAAGAATATGATTAGTGGTTCCACCTTCCTCCCCTACAAAGGCAGCCATGTAAACCTCTGCTGAGTCATAACTAAATACATAAATCTTATCAGATGCACTATGCACATCCTCAGGGGAGTTTTGACATGAACCATTTGCATACCTGTGGGCTAATGAATGAAATTTATCACCTTTGTCTTAATAGGAAATGGTTTGCTCATAAACTCTAACTACTGGGATGACTTGAGATGATGTGATTTGACAAGCGCAGTGTAATTAAGCGCAATCTAACATGTGTGCTCAGTGAGACAAAAGTTGCCACAACACAGTCTGCTGACACATTTATTTCAGGGGAAGACAAGGTGGGTGTGTGAGTGGAGCTCAGTGGATGAATCAAGGTAGATTAAAGTGTGGATCTGTATGTGTGTGTGTGTGTGTGGTGGTGCTTTCCCCAGCACACACACACACACAAATTACAGCACGGTGGAAAACCCACATCAACCAACCTTGAACAAGGCGCAGTTGTTCCATTAATTCATCATTGTCAGAAGCTGTGTTTATATCTTGTCACCATGCAAACCTTGACCTTCCCTGTATGGAAAATCTTCCTTTAACATTAACAAGCAATGCAAATGATGTCAGATGACCTTTCTCTCTTGGTGCCCCACAGTTACACGCTGTTACTCATCCCTGGTGTCTGAGTTTGTGTTTGTGTGTGGATGTGTGGGTGCACGCCCATGTGTAGAGCGCCCACTGGGAGGTATTTCATTAGCTTGGGCGGCATTTGTGATTAAGTGCTTGGTTGCATGTAAACACAGTTTCGAACTTGTAGTTAAAAATCTGCAACGCCATCAGCGGTTTGAGCGTTGATCATTTTTTTTTACTTCCCTTGCAATGGCACACAAACAGGTTATGTGTGGCCTATATATGTTTGTGCATGTGGGTATAAGTGCATATGTATATTGTGTTTAGAGTCTCTGTTTCACAGGGAATGTTTTCATAACAATACCACAACAAGGTTTTATTGCCTCTTTGCTCATATCTCCACTTATGAGCATGACGGGGCTGGTATTATATGACTTCGTGTGTGTGTGTGTGTGTTTGTGTGCATTTTACTCCTATTTTTATGGGGAGCAAATGTCTTGAAATGATACTAAGTTAAAAAAAAAAGTTTTCAAAAATTACAACATTGTTATATTTCATTGCTTTTACATAAATTCTGTCATATTCCACAGAGGTTCAGTGAAGAACTACAGATTCATCTGGGTTCAATTTCAGGGTTTGTGTTAGGATTTCACAGAGGAGAAATATAATTTGACCCAAAAATAATTGTTAAGACCTCGTAAACATAGAATAACAAAAAGAGTGTGTACGTGTGTTCACATTCATGTGTGTGTATATTGATTTGGGATGTGTGCAAGAATACAAAGAGACCCCTGAGAGTGAGGGGTCAACAGCTGCTCCCCAACAGCCAATCAATTGCAGTGTATCAATAGACATTACACATTGGCACACACACACACACACACACACACACACACACACGGCCACATACAGACGGCACTCTGTTCTCGAATCTGTTGCCATGGATACCAGATACAGGCAGCCAAGAGGGAGCAGTTTTCCAGCTTAAACTGTAAATATTGAATTATGATGGGGAGGAAAGAGACAGCAGTGCAGGGCAACGTTCCTGTTTGAATGATCTAAATATCTAGATAATCCTTTCATCTCTATTCACTGCTACAGGAAATCTGGTGCATCATTCATGCTCATCAAGTTCAACATAAAAAGATCAATCTGTCTTCTCGATCTAGCCATTTATCTAACTCACTCTATTACAGACTGAGAGCTGCCCCCATTCCTTCATCTCTGCCTGCCTTTTTGTCTGGAAGATTCCCTCAAGTGGGACGCAAAGTAAATGCTTCCCTGTGCCTGATTTGCAATACATAAAAGTGAAGCTCATTCAAACCACTTTACCAAATGCTAAAGCTTTTATG
>JAUZTA010000031.1:25583229-25596705 GCA_034780835.1 Ctenochaetus striatus
AACTTTAATGATCCAAATAAAAGATGATGTCGTCTGTAAATGTGACGTTCAAGCTCTCCAGAACGTCCAGTGAACTTCAGAGCTGCTGCTGATTCTGACCTGCAGACAGAGGAGGCTAGCTGTTCCCCTCTGCCTCCACTCTTTATGCTAGGCTAAGCTAAGCTAGGCTAAGCTAAGCTAGGCTAGGCTAACCACGTCTTGACTCCGGCTGTGGTCATGTGACTGCTGAGAGAAAGAGGAGAACATGTTGAACTGTTGCTTTAATCAGGATCAGACTTGCTTTGAAGCCACAAAAGAGGAGGTCACATGATGCGTTTATTAGAGGATTAAAGAGACACCTGTCCACTCACACACACACACACACACACACACACACACTCACACACCTGTGCAGTTTGTGTGGATGACGCTGCTGCTGCTCTCAGGTTGGTGTTGATGAAATAAAAGTCCTTCAAGTTATGGATCAACTTTGGCGGCTGTTTGTGTCGGAGCATGTTTGTTCCTGCAGATCGTCTTCGGCCCGATCTGAGGCAGGGACCCATCCCCCCCCTCCTCATCCTCCTCCTCATCCTCCTCCTCCTGCATGATTCACCTCCATACGATCACTCACCTCCTCTGTCCGCCTGCCTGCTCGTTACGTCACCTCCTCCTGTAGGACCGCCCCTCTCATCCTCCTCCTCCTCTCTCTCTCTGCTCCCATGGGCCCTTGTTCATTCTCTCCTGTCCATATGGTTTCTGCAGTCAAACAGAAGAGCGCCTTCGCCCCTGTCGTGCGGCCACAGACCTCCCCGCCCCCCACCTGCACCACCACCAATGGCAGCAACCTCCAGGGTGAGCATCCCACCCCCCCTCCTGCCTCCTGCACCCCCGTCCTCTGCTGTCCACCTGTCCGTGTCCTCACCTGGACACACAGACAGACGTCCAGCAGTGATGAGATTGATGTGTTTGTTAGCTGATTCAAACTCGGAGCTCAAAGTTGATCCATAACTTCTGGCACAAAAACACAAGCTTCTCTTCATCTTATCCGGTGATTTCGTTTCCGCCTGTTCAGGTGAGACTGTTCATGACGCAGCGAAGCTTCCTGCTGCAGACAGGTAACGAGGCCGGAGTGCTGCGTCTTCAACAAAGAGTAAAGAAACACGTGAAAGTTTGTGAGTGAATATAAATGATCAATAATCCCCCACAGTCAGCACAGAGAAATAATCTGAGCTTTTATTCCAACAACGAGTGCAACGTTTGCTCTGTTAACAAACTCTGAAAGTCGATTCTGTGATTATTTAAAGAAAATTCAACCTCAGATCGACGTGTTTGAAAATCACTCAGTATCTGATGATGGAAGCAAAAACTGTGATTTTTTTAAGGTAGTTTTGAATATAAATTGGTTTCCATGACAACACTGTGATTTCTGGGTCATGAGGAGAAACAAACTCACTGAGACCGAAGTTCTTCACGTTTATTTTTATCTTAAACTTTATTTTCAGAAAGAAAGAAACTCCATGAGTTTATTCACTGACGGAGGAAACGAGAGACAACCACAAACTCTCTGATCCGCGTTTAAAAAACACGTTTCAGGGCTGAAAACTGACAAAATGACCTGATAAGATGAAGTTTGTGAAGTTAGCCCCGCCCCCTTTGAGCGCCCCCCGCAGCAGAGAGACGAGTGTGTCCTCCACCTCTTCAGATTTATTCATGTGACGTGTTTCAGGCGGTTCGACTGATCCTGAATCTGTTTGTGTCTCGCCGTCTCTCAGCCATGGCAGGTCTCATCGTCCCGCCCATGTGAGGAGGATCCTCAGCCAGACACCGTCAGACCCCCCCGAACCCCCCCACCCTGACGGCTCCGCCCACCTGAAACGCCACAACAACAGCAGCCTAAAATCCTTCCCATCATCCCCGAGACCGACCGCAGCCGACCCACAATCCATCACACTTCATCGATTCATTCACTGCCAGGCGACGTGTTCGCCGTGAGGCCGCCGCAGACGAGCAGTCCCGCACAGGAAGTGACTTCATCTGCAGCAGCTTCACCTCAGAGGAGGTCAGAGGTCAGCGAGGAGTGAACTGTGGGTGGGAGGGCGGGTGACGGGGGGGCAGGTGTCTGCAGTACTTCGTGTTGTGTAAGTATTGTTGTGCTGAGTTATGAAACAGACTGAACAGGTCTCAGATCAGTTTGAACCACTGTGAGACAGGAAGGGGGCGTGTCCACCGAGAGCTTCTGTCACCGCAGTGACATCACACCAGAGTTCAGATCTGATTGGATCACACGGTTTGATCAGGTTGCTCCTTTCAGTTTGGTCATTTAGTGCAGATCACAGATTCACATCACAGCAGATTTACTTTTTTAAAACAGATTTTTTTATTGTGATTCAAAATCTCAATAAGCTTCCTTTTATTTTCAAATGAAAAGAAGTGAATCAGCAGACGTGAAACCTGCGTTTGATTCATCACAGAAACATGAAGATCGACACTGTTTCATGTTTCACTGGTGTGTTTGTACTCAGACATTTTAAATCAGTGTTTTTCTGAATGGAGTTCTGAATGGGCCTGAAGTTCTGAACCTGAAGTTCTGAACCTGAAGTTCTGAACCTGCCTGACTGGTTCCAGATTTGACCTTCAGACGTTCAGACACAAAACCAGAAGTTACATTTTTTTAGTTTATTCCATCGACTAAAAAACACAGAAATTTCTTCATAAATCATCAGAACAAATGAAGGTTGATTGTTGTCCAACCTGTCAGGTGAACATTTGGTTGTACAGAAAAAAGGCTCGTATGTTCAACACAGCACATTTCTGTCAGTGTTGAACCTCACTGGGTTCAAAAAGCAGCATCGCTTTGGTTGATGAACATAAAGAAACACCAGCTGAAGAACCTGCAGGTCTCAGAAGCTCTCGATGGACCCTGAACCTGAGTCGGACTGAGTCCAGAAACCAGGAAAAATCAAAACCTTCAAACCTTTTCTGAAATCTGGAAGAACCGTCAGACGGTTTCCGGATCTGAAGGGTTTTCAATCAGAAATCTCAAAGCAGAGGAGCCGACTCCTGACCGACATCACGTCTTCTAGCGTTTTCTTTTCCTCTCTGTACCATAGTTCCTAACCACGTCTGTGTCTCTGAAAGGAGGAAAATGCCGTCGTTTTCTAAGCTAGAGAAAGATCGAACAAACGTCCTGCCGACAGAGACGAGCAGAAGTTTGTTGCCCAACTTTTTCTTAAAGTTTCACTTTCAGTTTAGTTTCACTTTTTGTTTCTGACGTCTTATTTCTGAACCTCCGGTACAAACGTTCTGTTTGGCAGGTGTGTCGAGTGGTAGATTTTAACCCGAAAAAGCTTGCAGCAGTTTTAATCACATTTAGGTACCAGATTTCCTTGTTATTCTTCTGATTGTGCTTATTTTATATGTATTTATAAAGTATGTTTCGGGGAGTTCCTTTTGTGATTTAGGCCTGAATGATAGTCTCAAATCGATATGTAAACACATTTGATGTCTTAATACCTTTTAGATATTGTAAAAAGAGTGAACAAGTGAGAGGAATGAACCCTTTTGTAAAAACAAGCGGACGTCATGACGAGCTCTCCCTGTTTTTGAAAGCAGGACGTAAAAAAACGCTTTCATCACTTTTGTATAAAAATGCTTTTCCGATACGATATTTAACTTTTTGTAAACAGCATCATTTGTGTTTCCCCTGGTTCTTCTCGTCCTTTGTGTATTATTGTGAAATGTATAATCATGGTTATTTCTTAATGCACTATTTTTGTTGGGGCACTTAATAAGAGCAATGCATCTTAACAAAAAAGAAAAAAAAGCTAAAAGTTCAAAAAAAAGATGACAGATAGAACGATATGCACCGAGATGTTTGTTCTGCCCTTCTGAAGAGGCAGAAAACTTGTCATGTGAAATTTTTATATTTCAGAAGCTTCTAACGTCATAATATTCCTCCACTCCTCCTTTTGGACCAAGCCCGTCTCTTGGTTTCGGTGTTTAGAAGACAATATTTTAAACATTTTAATATTAGACCCGATCCTAGTCTTTGTGTTTTTTGGTGAGAATGACTGTACGATTTCAAAACAGGAAGCAGATTTTAAAACCACTCCGAAAATGAGTTTTTGGGTCACTGATCTCAAGGAAACTTCCATCGATGTTGGTGTTGTTGTTGATGGTGCTGTTCTCGTCGTCGCACACAATCTGGATCATTGACTTATGCAACTGTGTTCCTGTTCTGTAATGCAAGCTCGTCTTCCACGCCGCCGTGGAAAAGTCTGGAAACTGGAGAGAGAAGTCCTGTTTGATGCCTTACGATTGACTCGCTTCGACACAAAGTTCTTCTCTTTGTTTTGGGGCTTTTGACTCGTTTCTCAGTTTAATCAGATCTGTTTTGTTTTAGCCCAAAAATACACAACAGTTTCTTTGACAACACTGATCTCCAACTGAACGACTACGTTAGCACCTTCGTTAGCATGTACGTTAGCACCTAGCGAACCCGACCTGACACATAAATTGGATTTGGCTTCTCAAAATCACAACAAAATACCATGAAACACTTTTTAATTACAGATTAGGAAAATAAACGTGATGAAAAACTCAAATCCAACGTCAGAGTCAAAAATCATCCGTGTCCAAGTCTCCCGATGAGGGTCAGATCTCATGACGTCTGCTGGCGTTGATGTTAAAATCCACAGATCTCATGCGATCGATGATCTCTCAGAGCTTCATGTCGTAGAAAGAGTTTGTTCGAGACGTCGCAGAGTTTGTGTTCGAAGGATCGAGAACCACGTGACGTCCCTTTAACTCTGACAACGTTCAGCCAGCTGAGACAAAGACGAGGACGCGAGTCTGCAGCTCGGACGCATTCAAACTTTATGCAAACAGAGCAGGACTGACACGAAGCTGCAGTCGCTGCGCAGCACCGGCCGGACGCCGGCGTGTCGGCGTGTGGGTGAACATCCGTCCAGCGTCTTTAGGAGAAGCCATGTTTTCAGTTAGCGGAGCGAACAGTCGCTCCTCGTCCGTCTCTTTTCAGCAGCTTGCTCACTTCTTTTCCTTTCGGTCACAGTTGTAGAAAGTTTAACTCGTCACCGTCCCGGTTTTCAGCCGAGGTTTTAAAAACTGCAAAGTTTCCTTTTTTCAATGTTTTACTTCAATGTGAAAGAGGGCAGAGGTACTGCATCTTTGTGAAATATGAAATATATCATCAAAGTATATCAAAGCACAATGTTTAAGTAATGTCTTTAGAAAACAGGCGGGGGCGCCGCCCGCCTCTTTCCTTTCTCCGTCTCGGGCCATGCTGTAAATAGATGCATGTTTTTGTTTTTTTCCTGTGATCCAGTGCTTTTTGTACAGAAACAGTCTAATAAAGATTACATTTGGCTTGAACGCTGAGCTCGCACGTCTCATCATTTCTCTCTGTGTGAATGTTCCCCGAGTGGCCGAAAGGACCTGAAGCGTCTCTGAGGTGAGACGAGCTGAAAACAGGTGAGATGTGCTGAACATCTGAAGAGTTAACCGTCTGAGAGCAGCTGAAGCCTCTCAGACTGAACGTGTCTCCACTTCAGGCTGAAGAGTTCAGGTCACATTTGTTTTCAGTTCAGTGAGTCTTGAACCAGAAACCAGAATCCCAGAAAAGTTGCATCAGACAGTAAAGTGGGAATGAAAACGGTTCCTGCTGTTCAGACTGAAAGTGAAATAAAAAGTGACTTTGCCAGATAAATAAAGTTCCTCCAACATGGAAACAGAGAAGCAGCAGAAGCTGTAAACTGTGTCAGTCGACTCTGGAAGTTCTCAGGTTGTGGACGGAGAATGTTTTACGTTTCTAAGACGACCGAACTTTCCACCATCGTTCATCCAGCAGAAACATTCTCCAAACAGCCTCTAAAGACTCGAGTTAATGATGAAACTGTTGGCGAAGGACGGAGAAGATGGAGCTCTGACTGACGTTTGGAGTCGAGCTGATGTGAATCAATCAGTGCAGCTCTGAGCCAAAGCAACCATCCATCAGTCAGAGCGAGAGCTCTGCAGACGGTAAAAACATCAGGCGGGATTAGGGGAGAAATACGTCCGAGGATGACGTTAAGGTTTGTATGGAGGAGACGATCCAGGAGGGATTAGACGCAGGTTTGTGTTGACAGTCAGGAATCCTTCAGTAAATCCACAATCCTGAACCTTTGCAGACTCACGTTACAGGTGGACTGTGTTCGTCTCACTTTATCATCTGTGAGCTCAGAGTTTTTAATAAATAATCATGTTTTCATGTGAGCGGAGTCTAAACGCAGCGATGACGTTTGTAAAATCAAGTTTGTAAAGTAAAAACTGTGTTTAACAGCAAGAACCTGAACTCATCACACAGACTCTCAAGACTCTGTGTTTTTACCTTCAGGGCCGTCTGTGGGTTTTTGCTGCCCTCAGCAGTGACTGCAGGCACTCAGAGTGACGTCTCTCTGATCAGCTCAGAGCCAAACTTGACATTTTTGTCCAAATGCTAATCTGATCAATGCTAACATGCTAACACCAACATCTTCTTCTGTGAGTGAAAACATGCAAAGGTTCATTGGGTTTTTGTGTTTTTTAATGTCTGTATCAGCACTAAAATGTCAATTTATAGCGTATAAATAAAAAAATTAGAAATCCTGAACAAACTGTAAAGTTGGTGTGAAAGCAGAGGATTAAAGACAAACAGCGTCATGTGGATTAAAACATGGGGAGATAAAACTGTTTCTTCAGTCCTTCAGAGGTGGAGCAGGTCACCTGGAAAAGGTGAGTATGCATCAGACGGGCTCACTCGGGTCACATGACTCAGACTCAGGAAACAAATCTGATGAGTTCAGAATGAAATCTGGAGGATTTTGTGAAGATTTTGTTTCAGCTCTAATTTCAGGAAAAACTTTTAATAATTTGCTCCTTTTGTAAAATGATTCTGAAATGTTTTCACGGTCAGTCACACAAACCGTTTGTGTTCTAAGACGAACCGCCGGAGCAGCTGAGAGTCTCAACAGGACGATTAAAACCTGGTCCCTCAGCAGACTCGGTCTCACTGAAGGTCCTCGGTTCTGTCTGCTTCTTGATGCTGATAGAAAGAGAAACGTTCCTTTCAGATGTGATAAGCTCTTTTCAAAGTCTGAAGGTCAGCAGTGGTCTTTATCAGGCCTGAGCAGGAAGTCTGCTTTCCATCGCGGAGGACCAGAGCAGGCCGGTATCAGAGGGGGTGGGGCTGTTTGGCAGCCTTCAGCCTTCTCAGGCACAATTAGGTTTCCCTCCACCGTCAGCGCCGAGCCTGATGAGTTCTGAAGTCAGATTCTTGAATACACAGCGCTCGTTAGCGGAGAGCGACGCCCGAGGCTACAGCAGCACAAAGAAAGGCTCCAACCCTCCCTGAGTCTGCACATCCGCGGCCAAACTGCAGCTGCCAGAACGAGCTGAACTCCGACCAACTCAGACTCACCGAGAGGAGAAGGAGAAGAAGAAGAAGTGCTGCGTCGCTGAGAGAGGCTGTTAACAGTTTGGACACATTGTGATGGATACGGTCCCTCAGAAATGCTCCATCAGACAGATTTACAGGCAAAAGGTTAGGATGGCCAGAGAGGCTGCTGATTGGTCGAACAGCTTGTGGGGATGAAGAGAAGAGACGAGGACGAGTCAGGATGATCTGAGAAACACGAGGATTAGAGTCTGAAATGTGTTTATTTTTTACCAGAGAACAAAAAAAAGTCAGAGAAAAGAAACTGATGATGTTTAAGTCTGTTCAAGGCTCCTGATTGGTCGAACAGTTTTCTCCACCAACCAATAATGTCTCCGGTTCATAACCGGATCAGAAGCTTCTCACAGCGACGTGTCTCTGTCGGTAAACATGTCTGATGGTTTGTGAAATAAATTAAATCTTGTGAGATTTCAATGGGAAGCAGCAACAGAACCGATGAGACATGAAGTCCTGAAGGCAGCTGACTGACTTCTGTAAGCTAACGAAGCTTCACGGAGGCTGCAGGTGTGACGGCGATGAACGAGTCTGTTCAGGTTCAAACCAACAGACATGAATTTTCCTCCAGATGGACAAAAACCCAAACAGTGTCCCTCGTTTTTAGCTTGTGTGAACTCGGCAGCAGACTGATCAGCTGCTCTGCAGGGAGACAACAGGCAGCTGGGCTAATGCTAAAGCTAAAGCTAATGCTCTGTGTGTGTGGGGGGGGTCACCATGAGAACTGAGTTCTATGAGGAGAGTCACATGATCATTGCGTCCAAAAGAAATAGCACAGCTGTAACCACGGCAACTCACAACAAAGATGGCTGAATGAAACCAAAAACTTTATTGAAACGTCTGAAATGTTCAAACTAACAAAAGTCAAAAGCCTGAAATGAAGAATCATGTGAATGAAAAAGTCCAGTTTGAACAGTAACACGATTAGCATGTTTGCTAACGTGAGTTTCGTCAGCTTTTTGTTAAATAAACTTCACGTCTGTGTCACTTAATTCACTTCCTGTCGGTCTTCTGGGATTCAAGTCTGCGATAAAAACTGAAACCAGTCGGTGATGTGAGTTATTAGCGTGAGGAAACAAAGTTTATTGAGCGTGCAAATGAGTAACTTAAGGAAATGATTTATTAATTGGTTTTCGCTCTCAGACTCGGGCGGAGGAGCTGCAGGAGGCGACGAGGCCAAAAAGGCTTTGTGACAGCTCAGAGCTGCCGATGTTTTGGCTTCACGGATAGTTGAGATGTTTTTCAATCAGCCGGAGGAAGAGGTGGTGCAGCGTGGGTGCAGGTGTGTTTGGTTTGGGTGGAGGACCGGGTCATTATGTCACTGCTGCTCTCCTACATGTGTGCTCTTAAATGTGAAAGAATTAGACCATTTCCTGTGAGCTGATGATGTCATTGTGATACCGCTGCAGGTTCTCTGTGTGTGTGTGTGTGCGTGTGTGTGTGCGTGTCATAAAGCGGAGCTCAGGACTGACGGGGGGACTGTAAGTCATCTCACACAGGAAAAGCCCCGGGCCCGGCCCTCGCGATGACACCGGAGCCTTCGCCAACTGGGCTCGGGCTGGAGGAGGAGGTGTGTAAATCACTCGTCCGAAGGTTCGCGCTCGCCAGCCGTGTTTTCCTGGGAAGGACGAGGTTCTGGACGACGGCTGGAAACCTGATGTGAGCCCAGCGAAGCCGTGTGTTGCTCAACCTCCTCGCTGATGATTCAGGCAGAATGTCTCGGTTTGCTCACGGCGGCGAGCCTGAAACCCGACAGACCCGAGGTGACGCCAGGCCGACAGCGAAGAATCCGACTGGGAGACGTCGACCGTGAACGTCTCTGAGTCAAATCTGCACTGCAGGCTGCTTAACAAGGAAACAAACAAATCCCATGATGCCACACTGCTTCATGATGTCATCAAACTACGACTTTGTTTGCAGACTTCTGAAAGAGAACCCTCTAGTGGCAGAAATGACAAACTGTGCAGGTTTAGTTTTGTCCCTGAAACCAAAAAATAAAGACAAAGAAAAATGATGTTTTTTTAAAAAGTGAAACGTTTGATGCAAAGTGACACGAAGCGTCTGCGGCTGTTCGAACATCAGAGGAACGTGTTTGTTCTTGATGTCTCATGGAGTCTCTGCATGTTAACTGTCGACTGCACATTTAAAAACACAATAATCAATGCATTCAGTATGTCCCAGGCCACACACACACACACACACACGCAGGTTGGAAACAGCCTAATAAACACAGAGGCGAGCTCAGACTGTTTCTCCTCCCATTAAACACACCATCACATCCTTTAACAGTCTCCATTAACAGTGTTCAGTGTGTGCAGGAGTGTAAAAACCTCCTTAACTTCTGTTTTCATTTCCTCCTCCTCCTCCTCCTCCTCCTCCTCCTCCTCGGCTCCTCGGCTCCTCGCAGCTCGTGAGATGTTTTTGGAGGACAGGACAGAAAGGCGAAGCACTAGAGTACACTTTACACCTGCTTCCCTTCTTCATCTGTCTTCATTTTTCTGGAGGAGGCAGGATGTTTGGCTTGGCTGTGACCGGCACCATGACTTAATCCCTGGGTGCTATTGTTCAATTTTTTGAGCAAAAACATAATGAAAACCAAATGCGAGTGAGGGAGCCCGTTTCAGGTTTCAGGGCCTGCGCTGTAACAACGTTACGTTTCCAGCACGTCGAGGCCAAATAACTCACTTATGTTTCCCTTGTAATATTATGCCAAACATGAGATCTTTACTTTGTCAAATCTGGTAAGTATCAAACCAACTGTATCAATAGGAAAACAGTTTTAATAAGCATTCCCAGGCGAGCGCCGAGGAACACCTCTCACCTGGAAGCTATTAGAGCCGACAGGAAATGGAGGCAGAGATCGAGTGCTTCCCAATAATGTGTGTCCCCCCGGAGAGAGGAAATATGTAGATTCATCATAAAACATATCTGAGAGCTTGGACGGTAACAGAGGAGAGCAGATCAGCTCAGACAGCTGGGCACCTCCAGCCCTCCAACACAATATCGCACAAACATCTGTGGATGCAGCGTGCAGATAGCGTTTCATCGCTCATGTCCTAGCATCTCTCCTGACAGTCAAACTGTAAACACCTTCTCCAGATGGGCCTCAGGTTGACGTATGGAGGCCCGCCGCCGCCAAGACGAGGGACAACACTCCAACTCATGAAACTTCAAATCCAACTTCTTTTGTTTGTATAAAATCTCATCGTTTGACTCAGTTTTTTTGTGTCACACTGAGGAAGAATCCCGTTCGTTCAGCCGTGACGCCTGCAGAGCTCCGCCCCCTCAGAGTCCTAACATGGCTCAAAATGGTGTGAGTGTGTAACTTTGTGCTGCTGTTAAAAAGCTTTTTGTCGTGTGTTTAACTTCATCTTCACAAAGCGTCTCTGTTCTTATTTAAACTGCTGAATTTATGACAAACGTGTTTCTGACTCAAATCTGAGACAAAGTCATGATTTACTGAAGGAAAGTCGGAGCGTTGAAAGGCTGCTGATGAAGTCATAGACATTAAAACACATAAAAAACGTCACTCAGTTGTCAGAATAAGAAAAGAAAACGTAAAGTTAAATTCCAAAAAAATACGATGACGGACCGTTCAAAGCTTGAAATCATAGTTCCATCAATAATCCACAGATTCGGACTCAAAGTGACGTGTGTCATGTTTGTGTTTTATTTTTGGCTGCTCTGAGCTTCCGTAGTTCGTCAGACATATTTGGCCTTTTGACTGATGGATTTACATTATATTGTATATTATTTATTCGGCCTCCTTCACGTTAAAGTCCGTCTACGGCGGCGAGTTTCTGAGGCCGACGATCTTCATCAGGACGCTCGGAGGCTGAAATCAGGGATAATAAATCAAACGGCGGCCTGGGCGGGCGCCGCCGCGCCGCCGCTCCCTCGGCTGCTTGCTAAACAAATGGATTCAGCATGTTTAATGAGGGTGGGGGGATGGGGGGGGTAACTAATACCTTTAATGATCTCAGCAGACCAGAAACTCCTGGCACCTGCCCAGAGCGAGCGGCCGGGGGTGTTTGTGATACCTCGGATGAAGATGCTCGGCTGTGTGGCAGATTTACAGCCCCCCACCCCCCGACCCCCCCATGGAAAAGTGCATGAGTCAGGGGGTGAAACGGGCCGACACTGACATCACAGGCCGACGTCTCAGCGTCACGTCAAACGGAGTCTGGATGAGTGAAGCAGTGACGTGGACTGAAGGTTCCTTCTGCTGCACGGACTTTCAAAATAAAAGCAGAGAGGAAATGAAGGAGGCCAAACTGTGTTCTGTCTCATTTAAAACTGAAACAGAGCTCAGGAGATCTCAGTCTGAACATCTACACCTGCTCAGGTTCAGAGCCTCCACCTGTAACCTGACTGACCTGCAACTCCACCTGAAGAAGCAGCAACACAAGTCGAACATCTGAGGAGGAATCACGAATGATGAACTTCAGGAGCGAAATGTTAAAGTGGTTCTCATCTGATGAATTAACCACATTTTGAGTCTACGACTTTAATCACTGATCAGTCCTGAAAGTGTCTCAAAAACAAACAAACAAACAAACAGACAAACAAACAAACAAACAAACAAACAGGAACTCTTCTCAGGAAATAAACTGATTTTTTTCACATTTCTTTCTTCAGGCTGAGTTTGGAAGAAAAAGCTTGAAGAGGTTTAAATCCAAGTCACTCGTGTTAAAGTGTTTATAGTCTGAAGTCACTGATGTCATTCAATTCAACCCTCTAAACTTCCTGTATCCTCTTCAAATTAAAAGCCTTTGAGTGTTTCAGAACAGCATTTCTAACAAGCCTTTTATTGTGAAATTCCTTCCTGAACCATCAGAGCTTTGGGTTTCTGTTTCATTCAGGTTACTTGGTGCTGAAATGCATTAAATGCATTTTGATCTAATTTTTTTCAAGGAGTGGAGGCCCATGTTTGGCCCCCCCCTCCATATAAAACCTGAGCAGGCGGCCATGTTGGCGGCAGACGGACGGCCATGTTGGCGGCAGACGGACGGCCATGTTGGCGGCAGACGGACCTTCAGTCCTGGTGCAGACAGAAACATTCAGTCCGTGTTTGTTCAGCAGCAGGTTTTAATGTGTTTGCTCTGTTTCCTGTTTGGATGAACTTCTCGGTCTTCAGGGTGAATGTGTTTGCTTTTAAATGATGATGCTTCGAGGGATGATGTTTGGGGAAGAACCCGGCGTAGGAGTGATTGAGAACGGATCGGCGGTCCCTCAGGAGCCCGCCCAGCTCCCTAAGATGTCTCCGGAGAACACACGATTATGTAGAGAGGCTTCAAGCAACATCACCGAGGGCACAAATGGATTCTGGGGGCAACTGGCTCACGTCCATTATCCACTCAAACATGGCCTCCACCAAGAATCCCGCTTGCTGCAAGTGGTTGATTAGATAATACGGCCATCAAGCGCGTGTAAAAGACTCATCGTTCTGTGATTCCAGCCCGTCCATTATGGACAGCAGGCGATGTCCTTCAGCACAAGGACCGCTTCCTGCAGCGCCGGCAGCTTCCACCGGGAGCAGCGAGGTCACCACCTGCAGGGCTGCAGCGTGCGAGTGTTTGGATGTACATCACCTTTAATGCAGCTCTTCACAGCTTCCACCGGGGGGGCGGGGGGGTCCCAGGGCTGCTTGGAAATGCAGCAGCCAGTTGCACTGCAGATAGCTGCACATTTCTCTGCCTTCAGCTGCTCTCGCCGGCTCGAACATGTTGGCTGGAGGAGCAGTTCAGGGTTTCCAGGCTGAAATGAGGAGTTCAACTCTGACTGGATGAGAACTTTAAGTAAAAATACAACAGATCATGTTTTAGCAGAACAGAAGGTTTCAAACAGCACTTCAAATCTTATTTAGGAGGATAAAATTTACAGGAAATTTCAATGATTTAAAGCACTGTTGCCTTTTTAAAATACCCAGAAAATTGTACAGAGTTTGGTTCGTCAGCTTCTGTTGTTTTTGGTTCTGTGATGTGAGTTTCTCTGAAAACTGTGAAGGATCATTT
>JAUZTA010000031.1:25626021-25636631 GCA_034780835.1 Ctenochaetus striatus
AGGTGCATCTGCTCAGGTGCGTCTGCTCAGGTGTACCTGCTCAGGTGTACCTGCTCAGGTGTACCTGCTCAGGTGTATCTGCTCAGGTGTACCTGCTCAGGTGCATG
The DNA here is from genome assembly GCA_034780835.1 of Ctenochaetus striatus. Classification (NCBI taxonomy): domain Eukaryota; kingdom Metazoa; phylum Chordata; class Actinopteri; order Acanthuriformes; family Acanthuridae; genus Ctenochaetus; species Ctenochaetus striatus. The sequence continues at coordinate 25,626,129 of JAUZTA010000031.1, forward strand.
TGCTCAGGTGTATCTGCTCAGGTGTATCTGCTCAGGTGCGTCTGCTCAGGTGCATGTGCTCAGGTGCATGTGCTCAGGTGTATCTGCTCAGGTGCACCTGCTCAGGTGCATGTGCTCAGGTGTACCTGCTCAGGTGTATCGTGTGTGTTTGTGTGTTCTTACAGGTGAACTTCCTGTAACAGTCGGCCCGCCGTCGTCTCCGTGCAGCTTCTGAGTCTAAATGAGACAAAGTTGCAGATAAAATGAAAAACATGAAAAGCGTCTCGGAGTCTCGGCGTGTTGCAACAATAATGAAACGTTGGAACGTGACACTTCTGATAAAGTGTGTTTTCAAACGTTCCTGACGTGTTTCTCTGCGTAGATGTGAGGAAGTTCAAACGCTGCGTGATGTTTCTGTTGAATGTGTTTATTCTGCTGCACATTAAGAGTTCACTCATTCTCATTATCTGCCTCCCATGAAAACACTGACCCTGGATCAGTTTTTACGCACCAGTGGGGGAAAACTTTACATTCTGCTAAATTATGCAGAGGTTTTGCTAAAGGCCTTTTTTCTGGAGTTTGTTGGAAACGTGATGCAACACTTTCAGCTCCTTACAGCCATGAGGTCACTCAGATTTTCATGCTCTGCTCTTCAGGCTCGCCGCCGCCGTCCGAGCAGATTTTCCAGAAAACTTTGCCTGTTTGTTTCACCGAGGAGGAGGAGCAGCGAGAGCGTCCTGCCTTTTGTTTCCCAGCAGCTCGTCTGCCATCTATAATTCATACTGTGTAATGGGCGGCTGATATTTTGGGGAAACACCATTTTCAAAAATCAATGGAACAAATAATGAGCAGCTGATGTCGGACCTGAAATCCTCAGGAAGGCAGAAAGAGTCAAAATGCGGCAGGAAAGGTGTTGGAAAGCAGTCGGATAATCTGATCTGAGTCCAAATTTAAGGCTGATTAATAAATAAATAATGTGCCTCCAACAAAAAATGAATAATTCAGTCGTTCAGCCGTCAAAAAAAATCTTAATAAATGTTGGCCCACATATTGAGATGCACATTTTGGGCAACTAATGACCTGAATCTAAACGGTCGGCCGCTGACTTGTTTGAATTTTAAACGTGTGTGTGTGTGTGTGTGTGTGTGTGTGTGTGTGTGTGAGTGAATATTTAAAGGGAAAACAGGAGTTGACCTCTTTCTTTCATTTTTTTATCGGTGGGTTCAGTTTCGTTGAAAGCAGGAAGATTCAGACTCTTTAACGAGATTCAACACTTTCACATTAAAATCACTTTGAAATCTGTGAAGCTGAAACTAAAAATCATTTTGATCTTCAGGTTTTTGATTCACTTCACTTCTGATGTGTCGTGATTTTACACCTGATCTGTTTCTCGTTGATCCCCAGCACTTCCTCCAGATGTTTCACAATAAAAGTCCTTCAGCAGAGCTGAGATCTCAGATTTTAAAGGTCGTGACCCTGAAACACTGAACGCAGCTCCTCCTTCAGACATCCGGCTCAGAAATCTGCACATTTTGTTTCAGACACAGAATCATCGGCAGCCTCGCTCTCCTCTTCTCCTCCTGTTGTTTTGCTTCCCGTCGCTCGTCCGTTTGTTTGTTTGTTTACCTGTAAACACTTCCTGTCGTCCTCTCGTCTCTCTGCAAAAACGATGTCGAGGTGTCAGTCTGAGGCGGGGGGTCGTCTGTCCTGGGGAGGCCTGTCCAAAGTGTTAATTCCTCTATTGACAGCTGTCCAATGAGAGCGTCCGATCGGTTCTGCATGTTAATGAGCTGCTGAACGCTGACCAGAGATCAGCCTCCATCGATCAATCGGCGCTTTAACTCAGCGAACGCTGCGTCTCTGCTCAGCTGAGGGCTCCATGTGTTTACACACTTTGCTCTAAAGTTAAAACTTTATTTAAGGCCTGTGAGTCTCTCGGGGTTTTTAGCTTCATAAGCTGATTAAAATGCATCAGTTTCATTCAGCTGTTCAGGAGAAGCAGCAAAAATCTGGGAAACTCTTAATGTGACAAAAGCAGCTGAAGTTTAACAGCAGAACAACGTGTGAAACAAGCAGCAGCGTGTCGCTGCAGCAGCTCCTCACACGTTTCCTTCACAACATCCAGAAATACTTCGGCCTCCGTCCACATTCGGTCACCAGGAGGAGATCTTCTGCCAGCTCTCTGACTCAAACCCTCATTTGGCTGCAGGATCAGACGGATTCAGATGAATCCTGCCAGATTTTTCCCAGGAATCATTTCATGTGGCGAGCCTCCCGCCTGCTCCCTGATCCAGTTTACGGCGTTCCCATGACATGTTTCCTGACATGTTTCCCTGTGTGGTTTCAGCCGCTGCCAGCGTGCTGAGGAGCGACGGGCTGCAGAGCCGAGCGAACGCTCCGACTTCAGAGCCGAGCGAACGCTCCGACTTCAGAGCCCAGTTTAACCAAGGAAATGTCAGCAAACATAAATTCTCTGCATTATTTGTCCAATTGTTCTCTTAACAAATCTGAAAAATCTCTTTCCAACAAGAACCGATGAGACCTGATGAGACCTGATGAGACCTGGATCCAAACGGAGTCTGAAACTGTCTGAGACTCAACGGTTCACTTACCAGCTTTTTTTCAGGAGCTGAAAGACGAGAAACAGACGAACAGAAAACTGTGCTGCTTCAGTGTCATTTTATTTTAGTTTCATTTGCAGTTTTGTGTCAAACAGCCGACAGGATTTTAAATATCTGATGTTTGGTTTCCTGAAAGACGACAGCATCAAATTAAAACCTGAATCATTAATAAAAAAATTATTTGTAAATTTGTGCAAAAAGCACAAAATTTATGGTAATTTTAAAAAATTCTCTCAACAAAGGAGTTCAGTGGATTCAAGTTTGTTTCAGTTCAACAGCTTTTGGAATGAAAAAAAAAACAGGTCTTTGTCTCTTCACTGAATGTCATGATGACATCAGAGAATCCAGTTACATTAAAATGAGCCTGTGAGGAACCTGCAGACAAACATGCAGCTGCATTTTAAAACATCTCAGATGAACAAAAAGCTTCTGCAGCAAAAGTTCATGTGACCATAAATACAAACAAAGAATATTTCATCTGTCAGAGTTCTGTGATCCTGTGAGACCAGAGTCGGGGCACAGAGGCTCGTGACGCTGCAGCAGTAATCAGAGTCTTAATGGACTCAGTTTGTTTGCAGCTTCGTTAATGTTTCTGTTATTAGTTATTATCAGGATAATTGACTGAGCTTCGTCCAATCAGAGAACGCAGAGATGATCATCACGCCACGAACGAACGCCACGGCAACCACCAAGACGAGGCAAGGCGGGATTACTGCAGCATCTGTGGAAACAACACACACTGAGGCTTTAACACTCAACACACAACAAATACACACACACACATATACAAACACACACATACAAACACACACATACAAACACACATATATGAAGCCGCCTTGATTGGTTCACCTCATTTATTTATCACATGCAAATCATGGGATGCCCAGAGATGTTTTCTCTCCTGCCTGCTACTTCAGGCATGAATATGGAGCAAAGTAAGGTTGGAAAGGGAAGGAGGGGGCTGCGTATGGATATACACTCTACATTTTGCTTATTTCATTTTACATCTTCATTGTCTTAAAATATTTATAATAATAGCAAACTTTATGATGCATACAGCACTACCTTTGTGTAATTTTGGTCTGGATAATTTTTTTTTTTTTCTTACCTTATTTCAGCAATGAAAAATCCAAATATTTGATCATACAATATTTTAAACATCATCATACTTTAAACTTTGTGGCAACAGTTTTCCAGTGATAATACAGATGAAAGCAAATCCAAATGTTTGTGGCATGTCACGTTGTGTTGTGTGACCTCACTCTCATCCAACACAAGTGGAGTGCCAACATTTTTGGGTTTCCTGGTGAAAAAATGTGACTAAAACATAACGCTGTGAATCGCATCTGTGCAATGCAAGAATGCAATTTACAGTAAGAATCCCTTTTTGTGTGGCATTTCTGATTAGATGCTGTTTGTGATTAATAACAAGAGGGAGTAGAAGAACCTGCCACCAGCCAAACAAAAGAAGAGCCAGGACTGAGTTGATATGATGACATATATTTCATATTTCTACAGAATACACTACAACGCTAAAGGCTTCTGTGGATTTCAGTGTTGGCCCAAAAAAGGTTGAGAACCACTGATGTAAGGTGCAGAACCACACACACACACACACACACACACATGCAGGCTGGTGGTATGTCAAGGACATCAGTGCCATGGCAGGTTGAGAGACACCGGTGTGGAAGCGATGTGAAAGTGAGTTGATGCAGTGTCACTGCAGCTTTTAACCTTTCCTTCAGTCTTTTCTTTCTCTCTCATTCCCCTTTGTTGCCTCCTTTCTCTCTTTCCTCTCTCCTTTTCTCCCAGTCTGTCCTTCTCTCGCCCACTCCTCCTCACTACATACATCTCTGTTGATAAAGAGAGAGAGTAAATGAGTGTGACAGGGCTGTCATGTATGTTCCAGCGCAGGCCAGCGAGGGCCAGTGGAGAGACAGGAGGTGTCATATCCTTACATCTCTCTCTGTTTCTGCCACCAGCTGGACTCTCCTCCTCTCTCCTTTTCTGTCACACTCTATCTCTCTCCCATCCTTTTTTTTTTTTAACCTCTGTGTCTCGTCCCTCTTCCTGTGCTACATTTCCATTGTCACATTTCTCAGCTCTTTCCCTCAACAAATCTCACATGGTGCACTTTTCTCTCTCTCTGCAACTGCATCAATACTAAATGAGCTAAATTTGAAAATGCTTCTTAAGTGTGAAAACACTGTGTTTTAGTTGTTTTATTGTAAGAAGAAGAAGAAAGAAGAGCAAAATGTGCACTTGTTAATCTCCTCTAATCACTTGATACAGCTCAGTGACTCTTCTGAGTTTTAGCTCACTAAAACACTATTATTCTATCATTAGGAAAGTTTTTAAGATGGAAAAATGGAGGCTTGGTGTGATCGGAGAGTCAAAACAGAGTGTGTGATGTCCGCAGAGGTTCATGATGAAAGCAGCACGTCAGCAGTTCAGCAGATCGGCAGCTTCAGTCCTCCATCAGTGAAATCAAACCACAGAACTGCGTGAAAACGAAGCCTAAACTTCAAAAGTTGGGTGAAACAGAAGCAAATCCAAAGTGTGTGCAGTCAGCTGGAGATTAAACTAAAAATGAATCTGTTGCAGCAGTTAAAAAACACGTCTGACATGCATCCTGTGTTGACAGCCTGTAAGACAAAACTCTTCATTGTTTTTTCACAATATTTCTTCCTGAACTGAGGAATAAAAAACTGTGTTATTGGCAAAGAAACACTTTGGCTGAAGGGGAGCCCCCTCGATGAGATTTTCTGACCTAGACCTCAACATTGTCACTCCCTCTCTCCTCCTCTGCTTCACTCCTTTTGTGTCTTTTTAATTTCTTTTCCATTCACGTTTCACCACACACACACACACACCCTCTCTGTCACCAATAGCAGCAGTCATCCGTTGTGTATCCACTTGTACATGAATGTACTCTCTCACAGGTATAATATGTATATTCACACTAGCACTTGTGCTTCACACATAAATTAAAACAACCACCGTACATGTGCATATTTGTGTGACTCCAGCCTGCGGGCCACTCAGCGGCAGGAAATCGGTCAGCTGAGCCATCAGAGTAAAAATGGGGTCAAATTGGCCTTTCAACTGGCCTCAATCTACCAATCATTCCTGAAAACCTGCCTGCCTGCCACTCCACAATGCAGCTCCGCTCTCCAACCCGCCGCAGACAGTTCATTTCAGCGTTTGATGAACACACAGAAACACGACGCGACATACGCTGAAAGCCTGCGTGTGCATGTTCTGTATAAGCATGTTTAAGTGTGTGCTCGCTGTGTTTGCCGTTCCGCTCCTGTTTGCATGCATTCACACACACCTCCTCTCTAACTCCTCAGTTCTGCAGCTGAAAGCGGTTTGTTTGTATTGGGGGTGCGTGTGGGATAGCCGCGATCAATGCCAGAACCATTATGGGACACGCTTTGAGTCGAGCAGCCCCATTTTAGCAATTTGGCAGTGGGTGAGGCCTGCATATGGAATTATTTGATCAATAGCCTTGTAGCTTGATAGAGAGGAGTAAATTATATGATCAATGTTGTGTACAATGTCTCTACCTGCTCACTTGTGTGTTTGATTCTTTTTTGTGTGGGAATCAGTGTTTGTGTGCAAACATACCAGCGCATGTGTAGGTGCGGATTTGTAATCCCACAATGCTTTTGTCCATACATCGTCGGTATGCTGTTGCTTCGTCATTTATTTTCCCTACTTTTTTCGGAATAAAGGGCCCGTTTCCTCAGGCTCTTTGTATGTGTTTTTTTACTTGCTTTCTGGACACAATATGCTCAGCTTTGTGAGTGGAAGCAGACGGGGATATCAAATGGCAGCGATGAAAATAGAATGATTGGGGAGTAGAGACGACTGGCTTAATTATTGATGTGTATCATAGTGCCTATGAACACAACACATCGAGCCTTCTTCTCAGCTATTCACCCCCCAATAACACACTGTTATCGCAACACCACCAACAAACACACGTCTCACGCTCCGACACACACGATATGTGTCCAGACACGCGTTCATATACACTCAGAATGGCACATATGAGCAAAGACGCACGCGCACAAATGACCACGACTGCTGCAGTTGCATCTTTTCAAAGGAGCTCGAGAGCTGAAGCGGTTCAGGTATAGGAGGTGACTTCTAATACACACAAAGACATACACACACACCTCTCTTCGGAGGCCGTGTCTGTCTCTGTGGATGAGATCACTGCTCCCTCTGTCACTCCGAAACACCGCCTGTATGCGTCTAAGCCTGAGTGTGAGTGGCGTACATCAGGGCGAAGCGATACCTCTCCTCATTGTGGGTTCATGGTCGCTTACGTGTCATGAAACTCGCCGAGAGACGGAGCGAGACAGCCTGATAGCCTGGCAGAGAGGCCTCGGTTTGAGCCTGATTTGTTTTTGTTGTTTTTGTCTCTCTCTCTCTCTCTCTCTCTCCTGTCACATGGTAAAAGTTGAACCCGTCTGGGAGAACGATAAGCAAGCAACACGAGGAGGTTGGGGCTGGCAGAGCGAGGGGTAGGTGGATGGATGGAGGTAGGGGACACAGGAGGGGGGGGTTTGGGTGGTGAGGGGGTGGGAGAGAGAGAGAACGACACAAAGGAGAGCCTGTCACACTCACTTAGATGCTGAAATATTAAAGTGAGCAGTCAGGTTGTAATTTTCCTGAGAAAGCCGAGGGAAGAGGGGGATAAGTGAAGCGAGAGAAGGGGGGAGGCAGGGGGACGAGTGATAGAGACACGGAGAGAGGGAAGGTATCACCGCTGATCTCCTTTTCCTCTCTTCTTGGATGAGACACAGGCACACTTTTAATACCACCACTTTAATTAGCTTGGCTTTATACGGTCTGTCTCTCTCCGCTCGTCTTCTCCGCAAAGACGTGAATAATTCAGCAGGAATGGTGTACCGCTGCCTGGCATAGACAGCAGGCCCACCGATCTGCAATGTATCTGTGGGGGAGAAACAGGGAGAGAGAGAGAGGGGTCAGAAGAGAGAGTCTACTACATCAGACAGCAGACTTTGCTCGTCTAAAACCTCAAATCTTTCTGTGCTAATCCAACAGATCAATGTTCATTCTGTTACAGTCACTTGTGGTTTTGCTTTGCTGGTGGTCTGCGGTCACCTCAGCATATAAACACACATTCACTGGTTTCTTTAGAGAGTTTAGCTGATTTTTGTTTTTGTCTTGAATGTTTGGTCCATCCCACATAAAACAACAAGACACCACTGTTTGTCAAACAGCAAACATTCAAATTGTTACACACAGAAAGACTTATGATGATGTTGAGTATCATACACCCAGATGATGATTTAGCCCACCAAGTAGCACAGCGCTGTTGGCCCCAGAAAAACAGAGAAAATACTTTTATGCTCACATGACGCAGAGCAAATACTCAGTATTTGTAATACTCAGTCTAATGCAACAGCCCTGCAAAGAAATTAGCCTTCAGGAAGGATGTCATGTTCGTGTTTTGTTGGAACTACTTTAAAGATATGTTAATTCAACTTTGTGATGATTTTTCAGGCGACAGTTTGTTGTTGATTCTGATGCTTCATCCTGATCCTCATTGAACACAGAATCTGAGAGGCCTTTCACTATATATAACACCTATGTAGCTAATAATCCAGCAACAACAGTGTATTGTTGTGATTTCTCATCGATGGATATCTGAAGCCGGTGAAAGACAGAAAGCACATTTCTAACAGCCCTCATATACGGCTGGTTTCTCATCTTCCAGGTTTTCTTCGAGTAACCGGCTGATTAAAATGCTTTCTGTCTGAATATCCAGCTTAGACTTTGTCCAGATTTATGAAAAGTATTTCATTTTGCCCCAAAAAATATCTTCTGCAGTTCCCAGTAAAAGGACACAATGTGTGTGTTTGCTGGTTTGTCTTGCAGTTCTTCCAAGCATGCGTCTACTTCTTTGTGTGAGCTAATGTGCGTGTGTGTGTGTGTGTGTGTGTGTCCACGTGTGTGTGTCAGACTTTGCTTAGCTCAGCGATTTGGGTCGTGGAAGATGATATGTCAGGACACTGCAGGTTGGTGGTGTTGGAGGTGGGTGGGGTTGAGAGAAAGGCTTGGTGAAGATAGAAGCAGTGATGTAGCTTCTCTTAAATATAATCACACTGATATTATATGTTCTGTGCGTGTGTGTGTGTGTGTGTTTGCATTTGTTATGACAACCCATCAAAGTGCGACCCAACTCCCAAACCACTGCAGCAAAGCGGCATCACTGTCTTGATGGGTACCGTTGGTGACTCGGGGGGTTGAGGGGGGACTGCAGTGTGCTCAGTGGCCAGGACGGGCTGAGTGTTTCTGGGGCAGACTGAGGTGGGCTGTCCCCTGCGTCAGCCCTGGAGCCTTCACTGTCACTGCTGGAGGGGGGGTACGGGGGTGATATAAGTGCATCTCTGCCTCTGCTCATCTTCAGCTTGTTCGGAAGTTTTAATGAGTTGGGAATAAATAGAGTTCCCCCTTTTTCTCTCCCCCTCGCCGTTGCTCTCCCTCCATCTTTGTCTCTGTCTCCCTTTTGTGTGACTCGTCTCCATTCCAATCATAGCTCGCTTCAACGATCGCTGAGTCACGTCTGAAATAGAAGCGACATGGCAACCTGAGTCAGCCAGGACAGTGAGCCGAGCGCAGATTAGTCATCCCGGCGAGGTGCTTTTGTCCGGGGACGATGACAGATCCATGAAATGAACGGGAGAGTGATGCACCGGGGGTGTCTGCCTGTCTCAACTAAGGATTACAGATACTCCTGAGTGTGTCTGTGTGCGTGTGTGTGTGTGTTTATGTGTCCAGCTCTATAAAAAGACATGACTCTTCAGCTCAATCTCGAAAGCAAAGGCAAAATTGCATGAGTGTCCTTTGTTGTCTCCCTCCTCTCAGAGTGAGCTGGACAGATCTGCAACAACATGAAACAGTGAGGCGTTCGGACGTGTGTTGGTCACAGAGGGAAGTTAAAGTAGATTTTTTTTTTTCCTCTCGTCCTTGTTTATTTGCATGAATATTCTGTGTTTTCCCTCCTGCAGGCTACGAGCTACAACAACAACAACTTGTCACATAGTTGTGAGGGCTGTTTTGGAGCTTCCCAATCAAACATGATCCTCTGCCCACTAATCTTGTTTGCGACTAGATCGGTCACCGTAATCCTTTCCACAAAAAATAGGCTTCTACAGCACACAGTGAAATCCACCCCGGCACAGGTTGAAATGGGCTCTCGTGAAATCAGCAGCTGAAAATCTGTCAACAAGAGATTTCTCCTTTATCTGACTCCGTTTAACTTTGTGGTAGAAAAGGGTCACAAATTGGCCTCTGTATGTCGTCCGCTGTTATCTTTTATTATCACACATTTAAAGCACACCGTGTGATGTTTACTGCCATCCTGTTTACTGTGCGGCAGGCTGCAAAAACAAGCATTCATTCCTCGAGGGAGAAGCAATTAAGCTGCTCAGAGTTTGTTGTGATTCTGTATTTCAAAGTAATAACCAAATAAAATGATGTTAGCTCTGTAATCAAGTTTAAATTTGGATTATTCAAAAAAAAAAACAGATCTGTGGTTAAGAGACACTTTCGGAGCTTAATGTTGCTAATGAGTTTAACACTAAATTTAACAAATCACATTAGTCTGTTGCTTTGATAATTAATAAAACATCTGAATTTTATCTGTGAGATCAGGTCAGAAGCACTAAGGACACTGAGGCCTTTTTATTTATATTTTTCCAGGATATTTTAGGGACCGGTGCAAGATTTTCATCTCTGCAACCACTCAAACTTAGACCTGGTGGCATTTTTTAAAAGCTTGTTTCAGTATTTTTAGACTCAATATGTGTTACTTTCATAGCAACAAAACAAATAAAAATAAATAAAAGATTGGTGTTTT
>JAUZTA010000031.1:25689358-25700194 GCA_034780835.1 Ctenochaetus striatus
AACTTACATCGCAATTTTTTAGAAAAGCTGCTGCGAATTCAGGCATTTTAGGCCGCAACAATCTTGAAAAACGCCCACGAAATCCTGGAGGGACTCACTTTTGCTCTGTCCGCTCACACACTTAACGCATCATCAACACTTTTCACACCTGTCTCGCCTGCCAGCTACGTTGCTGCCTTCACTGCTGGAAACGACGTCGACCTCCAGACCCTCGTTTAAACTCTGACACAGAACGGTGAGGTGCAGTTTTCCCACCTTGAACAGGCTGTTTAAAAGGTGCTAAAGTGTCACAGCTGTAATGTAAACATGACGGAGGCTGCGACCCACATCACAGAGACGGTAAATCACAGGCTGCAGGACCATCAACACCTCAGATACAGAAGCAACATGAGTCCAGTCTGAGGCTGAGTTATCGCTGAAAGCACCCGCCGCTGGACAAACCGCATGTTGAACATGAAGACGCAGCATCTCCACGCTGTAATTACGGAGAACAGATGAAAGCAGAGGAAGAGGAGTGATGATGGAGTTCACTTTATGAGCTGTCGGGCTGTGTCCTTCAAAATTAGCACCATGTTCCCTATTAAAGCTGCTGCTTCCTGTCGCAGAGACACCGCCGCCACTGTCCCGCCTCCCACAACATGATGCGTACGTTTGTTTTTAATGGACGGGAGGATGGAAACACGCCAGCAGCCATGAGGATCATATATACAACAAAGGAGGACTAACAGCTCACTTACAGCAGCTGGAATGAATTCCTGCCGGTGGGATGCGTTCAAGCTGACAGCACCTCTCCGGAAAACTGATCACTCTGTTCCTTATCAGCAGAGTAATGCAACTCTGCTGCAGACGTGAAAAATGGGCTTCAATAACTCTTTTCTGTTATTGCCTCAACATGAACAGAAGAGTGGGAGGACGGACGCATCAGCACGAAGGTTTCTGCTGCTGAACCCGGGCGAGGAGGAAGATTTGTGGGAACGCAGAGAGACCTGAGCTTGGAGCTTTCAGCTTGGAGCTCTCAGCTTGGAGCTTTCAGCTTGGAGCTCTCAGCTTGGAGCTCTCAGCTTGGAGCTCTCAGCTTGGAGCTTTCAGCTTGGAGCTTTCAGAGCAGCAGTCGGCTGAAATGCTTCAGCTTCCACAGCAGCTGCATTAATCACATATATTGCCTGCGTGCGACGGGTGGCAGGCCGGACTCTTTTCTACATGGTAAAGAAAATACGGGTCAAAAAAATGAACATACAAGGAAAAAAAAGGAGGAAAACTTTCTCTCCTGTCTGAAAGCAAAGTGAAGCTTTGTTGCTCAACCTCCGTCATGGACGTGAGAGCTTCAGTGTTTTTATCAGAATGGCAGAGAGAACTCACTGTAAATATACTGAACAAGATAAAAAGGTTTATAACTAATCTGATGACGATGACGAAGCTGACAGCTCCTTTCTGTGTGTGTGTGTGTGTCGTAGAGGAACAATGAGGAGTGTTTTCCTCGTGTTTCCCTCCTCACTCATGCTGTTTATGGGAGGAGTGGCAGCGAGGCTGATGAACTCTGGTCATTAGAGCCGGATCTCTGCAGGAATGTGGATCTGCTGATGATCTGCTGATCATTCGGTCATGTTATGGATGATTTTTCAGCCTTTGAGGAATCTATCAGGGTTACAATAATACCAGCTACGTGTGTGTGTGTTCATTAGTGAGATTCATTCAGTGTGTGTGTGTGACGTGTGTGTTTGTGTTGGCCTCACACACAGACAGGAAGCAGGGGAAGTCGGCTCCACAGAAAGAGAGAAAAAAGACGTCGGACGTTTCCAAAGAGATCTCGTTCACGTGTTGCATCTTGTAATCTGGAAATCTTGACACCTTTACACAAATAATGACCCGCAGCGTGCGGCCGCCGTGCCAAGCTGTTACCTAACACAAGTGCATGCTGGGTCACAAACGTGCCTCGTGCAAGAAAAATGTCTTTCTGTCATGAATCATTCTGCCTCCTCTGAGTTTTTCAAACACGTGTTTCAAGTTTAATCCACAGAATTCTCTCAAACTCATCACGAATCTTCAGTTTCCGTCTGATAAAAGTCACCTAAACACGAGGAGCTGTGAGTTTGTAAGTTTTTTTGCAAAAGGCTTCCTGTTCTGTCATGTTTGTGGACAAGTTTCATTCAGAAAAAGTTACCAGATATTGAAGAAAAAGCCCAAAAAATATACAAAACACATTCAGTTTTGTTGGTGCCAAAGAGAAAATCCTGAGTGAGAAAATCACCCAAAGTTCACTCGTATTTTTCTTCTCCAGAAAAACAAGTTGACACAAGTGATTCTCCGCTGCAGCCTGAAGTCTAAGTTCTTCTCTTTCTCTTCCTGCAGACACAAACAGGTTGTGATGTGGTTTTGTTAAAATGCATCTCTGATGGATCTGAGCTGCTCGTTTCTGTGCAGCTTCTCCTCCACTGATCACACTGAGACGAAACTGAAAGTTACAGAAAACTAGAAGGACATGATGCTTCAGTCTGCGCTGTGAAAGTTTTTCAGCTCTCAGTTTTAAATCTGCAAACAATCTGTGAGGATTAAAACTCGAGTGTGTTCGGCTGAAAAAGTTCAACCGTTGACAAAAAACGGCGCAATTTGACGACTTTAGTCAGTTTCTCATCCACATAAAGTTCAAAAGTTCATCCAGTAACATCAGATCTTTGCCATGTGTGAGGAAAGGTATCTGCTACACACACACAAACACACACACACACACACTTACCCATGCATCATTGCTTTAAAGGAGGCTGAAGAGCTGCAGAGTGTTTGGTAAACACCTGAGGTGAAACAGAGCGAGGTGTCAAAGTAAGTCAAGCAGAACAAAGTGTGTGCATGTGTGTGTGTGTGTGTGTGTGTGTGTGTGTGTGTGTGTGTATGTGTGTGTGCGACATTAGAAGGGTTAATCCACATAAATGTTGACAGCCATATTGCTGACACAGGGAGTTAATAAGACTAACAGATTATTAGCTTCATAACATTCCTCCGTCATCACGCTGCCGCCTGTCAATCATTGACACAATTAAATTGTTTAATGAATAAATTTGCATTGATAATGGCGGGGCTGCGGGGGAACATCTGGCTGCGGCGGTTTAATGGCGAGCGTTGCATCAGACGCCCATATGGAGGCCGAGTGGAGGGGCTGTTTGATGCTAACTAAATGAAAAGTATCACTCAAATTAATTTGGCTCGTTTGACAGTCAGGAAATCACTTAGTAAGACTGATTCTGCCCAATTACAACCTCTACTGCTAATTACTATAGGAGGAGCCATTTCATACACCCCTGTTCACACAAACACACCACACACACTCGCCTCCTCCGTCAGCATCCAGGAAATACCTCCAACTGCACAAAAACACTCGGCGGTAACAGTTTTTTCTCGCTGCATCTCAATACGACTCCGCTGTGAGGAACCTGCCGACAGCCCGCAATGAAATGCAAATTGCACTCATCGCTTGCTCGCTTCGCTCCATCACATCTGGCCCAGATACTTTCTTAAAATCTTCATGTGTGTTTCCTCACAATTAAGATGAACACCGGGATCCTCGGTCGCTCGCTGCAGCAGTAATTATCCTGCAGGAGGAACGAAGACATCAGTGTCGTTATGTGAGAAAGAGCTCGAGACAGAAAAAAGAAACGCTCAACAATTGGTATTCAGCTGAAATCATTTCCGGAGAGGAAACATAAATATTCATGGCGTGGAAGTGAAGGCAGGTTCCCACTTTGTTTGAATTCACTGAGAAAAGTTGTGCAGAGTCTGCGTTCGAGTGTTTCTGCGTGAGAAAAAGTCCTCAACACCTCCATGAAAACAGACAGAAAGTCAGGTTTCCTGCTTTCAGAACGAACGCAGAGAAGGAAGATGGAGAGAGTTCAGGAAAGAAAGAAAAAAGAGGCAGAAACACTCTGGAAAGAGAAAAAACAGAACAGAAGACAGTAAAGAGGAAAACTGAAGGAGAGGAGCTGATGAAAAAGAAAATCTGAAGAGAAACAAAGGACAAATTAAAGTACAAAATCAGAAATAAAATGAATGAAGGATGGAAACTGTTAGAGAGGAGAAGATGTGACGTCCTGCTGAGTCTCAGGTTCTGCAGATGATCTCAGTAAAGAACCTGAGCTGATCATCTTAGATCTCATCAACTGCGTGTCTCTGAACGTTCTCTGCAGTCTCCTTGAAGGACGCCGTCTCTATCGGTTCAGTCTCACAAACTTCTGGCCTGGATGTGAAGAAGCTGTTTGGATGTGAAGAAGCTGTTTGGATGTGAAGAAGCTGTTTGGATGTGAAGAAGCTTTGTGGAGCAGATAACGGAGGCGTTGGGCTGCAGGGACGCCATGCTGAAGCTGATTAGACGTTCAGAGGGTTGGAGGAGGCGCGGCGGCGTGGAGGAGCTGCGGTCAGAGGAAACATGTGTGTGTGTGTTGTTCCTGGTGTGTGTGGAGGCAGCAGGGTCAGTGCAGCTCTTTGTGTGTCTGTTTGCTTTACATCTGAATGAAGCCTCTGAGGGCTGAGACTGGGGAGCGGCCGGGACTCTCCGCTCCTTCCTGCTCATCAGCTGCTGGGAATATTCAGGGAAGGTCTGGCTGGCGTCCGCCTCGGCCCACTCAGCCTCCTCCCAGCTGGGTTAAACACACTGCGCTGTATTGTCCGGCGGCCCGGGCGCGGCGCTGCGACGTGGGTGTCGAGGAAACGCTGTGCCTGGGACCCCCCCCCCCTGACTGAGGACCACAGAGACTCTGAGCTCCTCACAGACCATCACACTTCTCAAAGTGAACTTCACCGACATGCAGAGGTTCATCTGAAAGACTTTCAATGCAGCTGCTCAGAAACACAGATTTTTATATTTTTACTGCAGTTTTTTCCTCCTTTGTTCTTTTTTTAACAGAGAGTGAAAACAAATGATGTGACTGAAAAAAATAAGTATGAAGTGACTGAATCTGACAGCTGCAGAGATCTGATCGCAGTCACATCGCATGTGAAGCTGAACGTGTCCATGTGAAGTCAAACTGTTTGCTGTAAAGTGTGAATCTGTCTGTGTTTTATTTTGAAAGGATTACTCTTCCCTCATTGATCAGGTTGACGTTGTCTCCCTGTTCTCTGACTGACAGGTTTGTTGTTGTCATGTTGTGTGTTTGTGGTGTCTCTCCCTCTGCAGCAGCGGCGGTGGCGGCGCGGCGGCAGCATCATGGCTGCTCTCCTGCCTGTTAATCTGTTTGCACATTTGCGGCGCTAACAATGTGTTGACAACACGCTGACATCACCCAGATGTCAGAGGCATCTGCCTCCTGCAGCCGACCACATCAAATGTCTGTCATTGTGCCGACAGTCAGGCTCTGAACACACACACACACACACACACACACACACACACACACACACACACGCACACACTCACAGGCCTGAAACGACACAGTTTACTGCGACGGGTTTGTTAGTCAGAGTTTGTTCGTGGGAGCAAACAGAAACTGTTGCTGCTTTTCTTCCTGTTTACTTTAATGAAGGAGGTCAGAGGGGTTTTCATTTCTTTTGTTCGCTGCTTTGACCTTTAACCCCTGATGGGAGTTTTCAGTGTAAACAAACACTTTGGTCATTGAATCTGAGTCTGTTGAGTCTTTGTCTCGTGTTTCAAACAGATGAAACAAAACCGTCGATGTTCAGAGTTTTTCTGTTCTCATCAGAAAAAACTTCACTGATTTTTTTTCAGGCCTGAAAAACTGTCGGCGACATGGACCAATAGGAGCACAGATTCGCCCGTCAGCTGCAAACATGGTGGAGGGAAGGTGTGGTTTTGTCGGTGCTGTGAGGACACACACACACACACACACACACACACTACAGTTGTTTAAATTCTTGTCCTAGTTTCTTCTTCCTGATGACATCACACAGCTGACATAAAAGGAGCGTTGTGATTGGTCAGAGGGAAACGTGTCGTCTCTCAGCTGAGTCTCTGGTTTATGACTCTTGAATCAGACTCAGAGTTTCTGCTCGGACTCAAAGATCCTGGAGTCTCAGTCTGACATTTGAGATGTTCATCCATGAGCAGAGTCAGGCTAGCTGTTTCCATCTGCTCTCAGTCTTTATGCTAAGCTAGGCTAACTGACTGTAGCTCTGTGCTGAACACACAGACATGAGGCAGAAAAGAGTCAAACGGCCTCCTGACTTCCTGTCAGACTCTGAGCGTTTGGACTCGTGTTGATCTCTGAGTAAAGAAACTCCGCCGGCTGTGTGACGAGCGTCTCTGCAACTAATGAAGCGAGGAATGAAGCCGGATAATCTGTGTTTAATGTTCGGGGCTTTTCTTAACGACAGAGTCAAGTCTCCGCTAACGAAGCTGCGAGCTCCGTCTGGATTTCAGCTCCGTGTTTCTGCAGGTCAGAAAACCCGAGCAGGTTTAACATTCAGATCACAGAGACGTGAAATCCTGCACAGAGTGAGACCTCCATCTTCACTCTGTGAATTAGGCTCAGTGTCTAATTAAGATTTACACTTCCTGTTTGAGGGAGTCAAACTGGTTTCAGTCTCGTTAATGAAAACTTTGTGACTTAAAGGTTCAAACCTGAGCGGCAGAGACGCTCGTCCTCATTTTTAGTGTAAAAACAAGCGAACTGACTGAAGCTCGCTGATGGAAACTGTCTCCCTGCTTTCTGTCGCCACGTCTCACCGTCAGCTGATGTGTCCTGATGCTTCGACGTGTCGGCAGCTCGATGTTCACGTTGTTTAAATCAGGTGAGAAACTCACACCGCTGACACACACACACACACACACACACACACACACCAGGCTGCAGCAGCTTTTCTCTTAATGCTGACGGTGTTTTAATGTGTGTGTTTTTCTCATGTGTGTGTTTTTTGTCACTAGCAGTCAGACGAGCTCCAACGTGCTGATTGGTCGAACTGCAACCTGAAGAAAATAACAGAAAACCTCAAACCTGAGACTAAAACGTCATGAAACTCTTCTTCTCTTCTTCTCTCTGTCTTCTTCTGCTCCGTTTAACAACACTCATACAGAGCGTACGAAGGAGAGACAAAGATGTGAAAACAGTTTGAGTCAAAAACGTCTAAAGTGCTGAGCAAAAATGTAGAAGTGAAAAATACTAAAACTTTTCAGCTCTTCAGCTTTTTAGGTTTTTATATTTATGTTTTTATAAATGTTTTATTGCAGTTTGTGTCAAACAACATTCGAGATTTCGGCTCAAAGACGTCGAACACAAACAGAAATGATTCAGGAGAATCTTTTGTCTCTTCTTCTTCAGTGTTTTTCCATCTGGAGAAAAGAAGGTGGAGTTTATTCACCTGTCTGACACCTGTCTGACCTGTGCAGCTCTGATTGGATACTCAGAGACTTGTGGGCGTGTCCCACAGCCTCCGTCTGAGGATGAGGAGCAGTTGTGACATCAGCTTTGACATCACTTCCTGTCTGTGCCCGTGTGACCTGCAGGCCCTCTGACACGTGTGTTGTGTTCAGGCTCAGGAGGAGAACTCGTCGCTCTGCTCTGATGAGCTCTAATGTGTCGGGGTTAATTGGAGTAATCAGAGGGGTTAATTAGCCCTCGCTGCGTCTACCAGCGACCCAGAGTGTTATGAAAGCAACGGCGGCGGCGTGGAGGGGTGACACCTCTTTAACACGTGTCGGGGTTAAATATTCAGTGAGACAGGAGGAGATTCACGTCAGCCAGGATGGAGGCTGAACAGCTGCTGGAGACCAAAGATGTTTAAACTTCTGCTGGTGGGAACCAAACTTTTGTTCACAGGTCAAAAAAAGCCACAGACGGAGATTTTTAAAGGTGGAATGTTTGAAGTTTCAAACTCACACAGGTTGTTTTTAATGATCAGCTGAACAGCAGCTGCTTCATGAGACCAAAAACAACAAACTGAGAGGAATCAAACGCATGAGAGAAAGAAACAGAGACGGAACTTTGTCTCTTCCTTTGTCCATCGTCCTCTCAGACGCTGTGAGGACCTCTGACAGAAGGACTGACGTCATGAGGACAGAAGGACGGTCCCCACAACGTCACTGTGTGAACGATGCTTGTACCCAGTTCTCTACGTGTGTGTGTGTGTGTGTGTGTGTGTGTGTGTGTGTGTGTGTGTGTGTGTGTGCGCGTGAGTGTGTGCATGTGTGTGTCTGTGCGCGTTTTCTGCCCCCCGGTGGTCAGATGGTGCCATCACGTGAGTCCCCTGACTAAAACGGTGGTCCCACACAGACTGAAGCTGCTGTTCAGTTGCTTCACCTGCTGTCATTCACTGAAACACCTGACATCACCTTTCAGAACAGAAGCTCTGCCCACAAACACACAGGTACAGAAACGTGTCATGTGGAAACGGGAAACTCTTCTACACACACACACACACACACACACACATACTGACCCGACTGTTCTTGTACCTGCATGTGTTCATCACCAAACATCATGCATTTATTACTAATTATTGTGACCTCATTTGACACAAATGAATCCCTCACAGTCCAAAAATCTCAATATTTCACCTAAATGTCCTCATTTGTACAAAGTGTCCTCATGTTTTAAAAAGTCTTCAGATCTGTTTCCTCGATCGTGTCCTCCCCGTCCTGCAACGTCCTGCGGCGTTTCGAGGAAACAGATCTGATCTGATGAGAGATGATCACTGAGTGTGTGAAATCAAATCAGAGGCAGTGATAAATGGAGGTCGATGTCGGAGGAGAATTAACTGTCTGAGATCCTTCAGGGGGAATCAGACTTTCAGAGAAACAAACAGGAAGAAATGTGAACGTGTGAATCAAATTAAGTTTTCCAGCCTGCGATTCACACGTTCACATTTCTTCCTGTTTGTTTCTGCGAGAGTCGGATTCAGCCTGAAGGTACTCAGACAAATAAAAAGAGCAAACGAGGCAGAGTTCATGTAGGAACAGAGAGAGAGAGCAGAGAGTGTGAGATGTGAGAACCAAGTGAAGTTTTAATTTGAAAAGCCTGCAGGTCGAGTTCACACACAAAGGAAAGTAAGAAAAACAGAGTTTCCATTATTTATCTGTCATACATGTCAGGATGACTTATTTATTTTAAACTGATCATTTATTGATGAAACACGAGCTGCGTGTGTGTGTGTGAGGGGACTGTTTCATCACATGTGGCCTGTTTGGTTTCATCTTCTTCATCATCTTCATCATCTCCATCATCACTGACAGACATGAGGGACCCGGACCTTTGATCTCAGATGGTGTTTCACATGAAGCTTTATTCTTAAAATTAGTTAAAAATATTATTTTTGTTAATTAGTCACTTCCTGTGATAAGCTGTGTGAAAAACAAATTAACTCAAAGATACAAAACATGATTTGAAATGACTCTGAATCACCTTCAGCAGAAACGATCAGGAATTTCACACTAAAGTGCAGAAACAGAATGAGTCCAAACATCTTCAGCTGTTTCCTTTATTCTGTCCAGCCTCCGTTTGTCTGTCTGTCCGTCCATCCGCCCTTACGTCCGTCTGTCTGTCAGTCTGTCCCTCTATCTGTCTGGCTGGCTGGCTGGCTGTCTGTCTGTCCGTCTGCCTGTCTGCCTGTCTGTCTGTCCGTCTTTCCGTCTGTCCTTCTGTCTGTCTGTCTATCTGTCTGTCTATCTGTCTGTCTGTCTGTCTGTCTGTCTGTCTGTCAGTCTGTCCGTCTGTCCCTCTATCTGTCTGTCTGGCTGGCTGGCTGTCTGTCCGTCTGTCTGTCAGTCTGTCCCTCTATCTGTCTGTCTGGCTGGCTGGCTGTCTGTCTGTCCGTCTGCCTGTCTGCCTGTCTGTCTGTCTGTCTTTCCGTCTGTCCTTCTGTCTGTCTATCTGTCTGTCTGTCTGTCTGTCTGTCTGTCCGTCTCGTTCACATCATCTGTGAAACTGTTAGTTTAAAAAGTGCAGAGATACTTTGCAGAAAAGTTAAATGGGAGTAAAAAAGGACGTTTCAGTGTGACGGAGGAACATGTGTTCGGAGCTGAAGATCAGACCTCCGCCTCCTGCTGGGGTCACACAGACTACATCTACGGGAAGCTAAAGAGGACAAAAAAACATCTGGACCAGCAGGCAGAGCCACCTGTCTGAGAGCTGCAGCTCCGTCTTTAGGTAAGGTGACCTTTTCCTCCAACACATCGACACCCGGAGAACAGCACCGGCGAGCAGCTGCCACCGAGCCGCCCTTCAGCTCCCACACCTCCACCATCTCCACCCATCGCTCCCCCACCCTGAATATTTATGCAGATACTACAAGAGGAGACACCTGTAGACTTTGAAGCTCATCATGTCAGAGTTCAGTGTGTGTGGAGACATTTGAACCTCGTTTTAACGAAAATAAACCGGACAGACTTTTGTTTCTGAAATGTTTCTCCACATCACTCTGCTGACCAGGAAAAGCAGTGGAAACTCATCCGCATTTGGAAATATAATACTTGTCATTCTGAGAACACGCACATGATATGAGTTTTATAATCACACACACGCACACACATACGCACACAAACACATCTGGGAGAGTAGCAGCAGTGTGGTTTTTCGTCCCCCTCCAGATTTATGATCCTTCAAATCAAAGCAAGAGTAAGAGTAAGAGCTGAGAGGAAACAGCTGACAGCAGACTTTCAGTCAGAAAAATCACCAAACGTGTCCAACATGTTGGTCTGCAGCGCAAGGACATTCAGCCAGACACACAGTTACACTGTCACACTGTCACACAGTTACACTGTCACACCATCACACAGTTACACTGTCACACTGTCACACCGCCACACAGTTACACTGTCACACTGTCACACAGTTACACTGTCACACTGTCACACCGCCACACAGTTACACTGTCACACTGTCACACAGTTACACTGTCACA
>JAUZTA010000031.1:25892465-25904245 GCA_034780835.1 Ctenochaetus striatus
GGCTGGGATCCAGTTTACAGGCTGGGATCCAGTTTACAGGCTGGAATCCAGTTTACAGGCTCAGATCCAGTTTACAGGCTCAGATCCAGTTTACAGACTGGAATCCAGTTTACAGGCTCAGATCCAGTTTACAGGCTTAGATCACGTTTACTGACTCAGATCCAGTTTACAGGCTGGGATCCAGTATCTTCAAATGATCTCCTTTCGCCTGCCTGCAGGTCCATCCTAACAGGCCTGTTCCCTCCGACCTCTGGTACCGCCTACATCCTGGGCAGAGACATCCGCACTGAGCTGAGTGCCATCAGACAGAGTCTTGGCGTCTGTCCGCAGCACAACGTCCTCTTCAGCATGTGAGTCGACAGGATGCTTCACTGTCAGCATCCAGTCTTTGTTTGGCCTCTCTGTGGTGTTTTACATTTAAAAAGGTAGCCATTATCTCCTTTTAGTGTATTATATGAATGTGATCATGTGTTGCGGCGCCCCCCGCAGGCTGACAGTGGAGGAGCACATCTGGTTCTACGGCCGGCTCAAAGGCCTGTCTGAGCAGCAGGTGAAAGGTGAGATCGAGCAGATCCTGCAGGACACAGGCCTGCCGCACAAACGCACCTCTAGGACCAGCGCCCTGTCCGGCGGCATGCAGAGGAAACTGTCCGTGGCCCTGGCCTTTGTCGGGGGGTCAAAGGTCGTGATCCTGGATGAGCCAACAGCTGGCGTTGACCCCTATGCCCGCAGAGGGATCTGGGATCTGCTGCTGAAGTATCGACAGGGTGAGACATTCTGACGGTTGGTGTTTTTCCTTTCTTTTACACCAAAGCTGGACTGTAATTGAGCTCCAATTCTCCATTCAGGTCGGACCATCATCCTGTCCACACACCACATGGACGAGGCAGACATCCTGGGCGACCGGATTGCCATCATCTCCCACGGAAAGCTGTGCTGCGTGGGCTCGTCTCTGTACCTGAAGAACCAGCTGGGGACGGGTTATTACCTGACACTGGTGAAGAAAGAACCAGAGCCGTCGCTCAGCTCCTGCAGGAACTCCTCCAGCACCGTCTCCTTCACCAAGAAGGTCTGAGCCACACATAGTGACAGAACATCACTGTCTGCACATGGTGCAGGAGAGGAGATGCTGCTCTGTGATCAGAGCCAGCTGCTCCGTGAGGCCATGATGCCTTTTCACAACATCACTGTAACGTGAGAAAAGTTGAGGTTTGACATCAGTTTTTCTGTCCTCAACTTTAGTGACTGTTAACTGCAAATATAAAACTGAGCAGAAGTCGTTTTTATGCACCGTGTCGCCAACAGACGACACTGAAATGCCAGAAGAAAAACGTGTCAGCTGCTTCACAACATAGATAACAAAAGTAATGAGCTGTTTCCTCGCTAGATCATGAAAGAGTCGGACGCAGCCGTCAGACCTTCACATCAGCCTGTGTTCAGGATTTCTCAGTTGTGTTTTTGGTCTCTGTCCAGTGTCAGTTCTCACAGTCTCTGTGTTTTGGGGGTGTTGCAGGAGGAGGAGTGCGCCTCAGTCAGCAGCAGTGACGCAGGACTCGGCAGTGAACATGAAAGTGAGGCTGCCACCATCGGTGAGCTCCTTGGTTCTGCAGAGCGTTTGATTTGTTCACCTTCAGGTGGATCTGATGTGTGTCTCTGTCCTCAGTGAATGGCCCTGCGGCGTCCATTTTCATTCCCCCCGACGTGTCCCTGGTCTCGAATTTGATCCTGCGTCACGTCCCGGCCGCACGCCTGGTAGAGGACCTCGGACACGAGCTGACGTACGTCCTTCCGTACAGCGCCGCTAAGGACGGAGCCTTCGTTGAGCTCTTTAAAGACCTGGACCTCAAGCTGCCGGACCTCGGCATCTCCAGCTATGGAGTGTCGGACACCACTCTGGAGGAGGTGACAGCAGATTTCTCAAATCTGATTAATGTGTATTGTGAATCAAAGAAAGAGGCTGATCCTCCATCGGCTTTAGTGACCATAAACAAGTTGAACATGAAACCAAATGTTTCACTGAACAGACTTTCCTTTGATTGTGATCAACAGATTCAAGAATATCACTGTTAGAATAAAATCAAACATTTCAATCAAATGTTCCTGCAGAGAACCTGCTTTTTGTGGTTTGGACTGCAGGTGTTGCCGTCATTTAAATGTTAGATTTTATGAGTCAGTTAAAGCATCCCAGCAACATTCAGCTGATTATTCTAACAATAAATTAAATGCTTTTAAATATGTTTTGTTTTTGTAGATTTTTCTGAAAGTGGCTGAAGATAATGGAGTCGACACTGAAGTTCCCTCAGGTGAGGAGGTTTCCCCAAAGGTCAGATAGTCCTCAGGACACAGTGACATGTTAAACACAAGCTGAAGTTTAAGTGTGTGTGTTTTCAGATGGTACACTTCCTGTTCGGAGGCGGAGGAGGACTCACGCCTTCGGTGGAGGAGACCATCAGAGCTGTCTGAAACCATTAACGGAGGACGACAACAACGACTGCAATGAGTCTGATGGAGACGCAGGTACACAGTTTGACCTGATTCATGACAAACACCAGAAAACACAAAGCTAATGTGCATCAGCCCAGTTTCAACAGTATATCATGTGTCATGTGACATGTGTTGCATCATGTGACCTCTCAGAGTGCAGGGAGACCGACTGGTTGAACTGTACTGATGGCAAAGGGTCGTATCAAGTGAAAGGTTGGAGTCTGAGGAGGCAGCAGTTTGTGGCTCTGATATGGAAACGATTTCTGTACGCTCGACGCTCCAGGAAGGGCTTCTTCGCTCAGGTCAGCCGAAAACTGCACACGTTATTAATGATGTACTGTATGTTCATGATCAAAACACAACAGCATAGTATCTCTTAAACAAATAAAAGTTTCTTCAAATGTCTAAATTGTTTGCTCACTTTTTTGTTTTTCTCGTCAAACCTTCATTTGGAATTTTATCCTAAAATTGAGATGTTTGTCCTGCAGATTGTTCTTCCTGCTGTGTTCGTATGCATCGCTCTGGTCTTCAGTCTCATCGTCCCCCCATTTGGAAAATATCCCAGCCTGGAGCTGCAGCCCTGGATGTACGAGGACCAGGTCACCTTCATCAGGTATGCAACTGCCCCCAACTGTCCCATACTGCAACAAACTGTCCCACACTGCAACAAACTGTCCCACACTGCAACAAACTGTCTCACACTGCAACAAACTGTCTCACACTGCAACAAACTGTCCCACACTGCAACAGACTGTCCCACACTGCAGAGAACTGTCCCACACTGCAACAAACTGTCCCACACTGCGACAGACTGTCCCACACTGCGACAGACTGTCTCACACTGCAACAAACTGTCCCACTGCAACAAACTGTCTCACACTGCAACAAACTGTCCCACACTGCAACAATCTGTCCCACACTGCGACAGACTGTCTCACACTGCAGCAAACTGTCTCACACTGCAGCAAACTGTCCCACACTGCAGCAATCTGTCCCACACTGCAACAATCTGTCTCACACAGCAACAAACACACATTTACAGTACACATTTATGACCTAAAACACTGAAGTATTCAACCTGACTGCTAAGCAACACACTGTGACGTGCTGACTGAAATGTGTGTGTGTTTGTGTGTTAGTGACGACGCTCCTGCAGACGCCAACATGCAGAAGTTGTTAAGCGCTCTGTTGGACCCTCCAGGCTTTGGGACTCGCTGCATGGACGGACATCCTATCCCGTAAGAAAACATGTAATCTGGTTACATACAAACACAAAGCTGACCCAATCGTAAAGGTCAAACATCAAGGATTCTGGGTATTGGAGTTTAAATCCGCTGCTTAAATTTCCCATCTTAAAGAAAGAACTGAAAACATATTTTATTTAACGTAAGTTATTGTACCTGCAAAATTTGGTTCAGCACAGTCAGATTTCAAAGCAGTGCCACTTTTAAGGAGCTTCAGTTTGAAACACAAAAGTAAGTGAACTAAAGACTGCAGTTTCCTTCACAGATTGATTCATTTGATCATATTTCGAGTCCTGAAGAATTAAAGTGATGCATTTTCTTCCCCAGATTTATGTAGTTTTGCAAAATTAAAGAAATCTTTTTTTTGTTGCTTATCTTTTTCCAACTGATCACATTTAAACAGCGACTCCATGGAGAATCAGGCCTGGAGAGCTTCTGCATGTTCAGTGCTGAAAACACTTCTGAGCTGCAAACTGTCCTCACTGAAGTGTTAAAGTGATGTTGGATATTTTTATTTGACAGACGAGATTAAGGATCAACGCTCTGATTTAAAGTCTGACTTGTGTATCAAATCACTCGTATCATCATTGACCCCCCCCCTCACAGAGAGGCTCCCTGTACGATGGGTGATGAGGACTGGAAAACTCCTGACGTCCCTGAGAGCATCCAGCAGCTCTTCAGCTCCAAGAACTGGACCATGGAGAATCCGTCTCCGGCTTGTTTCTGCAGCTGCGACGGCAAAAAGAAGATGCTCCCGGAGTGTCCTGCTGGAGCCGGAGGACTGCCCCCCCCTGAGGTCAGAGCACCCGACACTCCTGAACTGAGACAGTACTGAAGTTAGATGGCAGCTTTTGCTGGTGTCACATGGTCTTATCAGCAGATTGAAGTTTTTAAGATCAGATCGATGACAGAATATTTTTTTAAAAACTGTGATTATAAGCAGTATTTTTGCAGTGCTGTTTTTCAAAGAAGTGAATCTGTTGTCGTCCAGATGAAACTGAGCGCCACCGACACCCTGCAGAACCTGACAGGAAGAAACATCTCCGACTACCTGGTGAAAACATACGCTGAGATCATCGGCAAGAGGTCAGGCCTGCGAAATACAGCACAGTAACAATACACAGAAACACTGCGTCCTGTTCAGTGACTAAAAGAAGCTGTTTGTTTGTTTCAGTCTGAAGAACAAAGTTTGGGTAAATGAGTTCAGGTCAGTCTTTCAATTCCTCTGGTCGCATTTTATTTTGTAAATCATCAATTTCATCTGCTGGTGTTTCCAGTTTTTTTACCTCTGTGCTCTTCTGATTGGCTCTCCAGGTATGGAGGCTTCTCGTTGGGCGCCAGGAGCACTCAGGTCCTCCCCCCGGCCAATGAGATTGATGACGCAATTGAGCGAGTCAGAAAGATCTTTGAGTTACAGAAGGTAAGTTCAAGATGTCGACGACAAACATAACAGACCTTTATCTTTAGATCTGTGACACTGTGTTCATCAGCCAGTCGCACGAGCAGAAAGCTGGACTATCGACGCAGGAAAAAGGGGAGAACAAATCCTGAAGAAAATGAGGAGTCACAGATGAAGGACTCTTGTAATGAGACTGAATCTGAAGTGTTGGATGTTAAAATGTGACTGTTGGTTTCAGGGAGCTGCTGCAGATCGATTCCTCGACAGTTTGTCTGGTTTCATCAACGGTTTGGACACAAAGAACAACGTGAAGGTGAGAAACAGCAGACGACATCCTGATTTAGAAGCTTTAAAGGGGAATTCCTCCTAAAAGTTTGACGGAACAGTCTGTACCCCACGATTCTGATCCATCAGCTGTGGTTTGAAAACTGTGTGACAGTGTTGAAAGTTCAGGAGAAGCTCGTAGGTGGAACCTGAGTTGAGATCGTGCTGATAAAACTGCTTTCTATTTTTTCTCAGATCAATAATGAACTTTAAGTTTAATCATTATGTTTTCGCACCTTTTGGGTTTTAAATGTTACATGAAAAGAAACTTGTGTCCTTTTTATTCGTCTTTCTTGTGACTGATTAGGTTAATCAGTGAATGAAAATCAATGATCATGAACTCTCCTCAGATCTGGTTCAATAACAAAGGCTGGCACAGTATCGGCTCCTTCATCAATGTGATGAACAACGGCATCCTGAGAGCAAACCTGCCTGAAGGGGAAGATCCCAGCAGGTTCGGCATCAGGGCCTTTAACCATCCTCTGAACCTGACCAAGGAGCAGCTGTCACAGGTGGCACTGTGAGTGCACGCACACCTGACAGGAAACACACCTGACCAAACTGACCTGAGCACTTCACATGAAATGCAGACTCTCTGTCACTTGTGTCTCACCTGTCTCACCTGTCCTCATCTGCCACAAGGGTAACGACCTCCGTGGATGTCCTGGTGTCCATCTGCGTGATCTTTGCCATGTCCTTCGTCCCGGCCAGCTTTGTGGTCTTCCTCATCCACGAGCGAGTCAGTAAAGCCAAACACATGCAGTTCATCAGTGGAGTGCAGCCGCTGCTTTACTGGGTGGCCAACTTCATCTGGGACATGGTGAGACACTGACAAACACACCCTGCCTGGATCCCACACTGTGTGGATCCCAGTGTGTGGATCCCAGTGTGTGGATCCCAGTGTGTGGATCCCAGTGTGTGGATCATACTGTGTGGATCCCAGTGTGTGGATCAGTGTTGATGATTTTTGTGTCTCTCTGCAGTGTAACTACGTAGTCCCGGCAACACTGGTCATCCTCATCTTTGTCTGTTTCCAACAAAAAGCCTACGTGTCGGCCACCAACCTGCCAGTGCTCGCCCTGCTGCTGCTGCTCTACGGGTCAGTGACACTGTAAAACATTGTTCATTGTACTGCACTGCATGTACTGCACTGCACTGCTCTGCTCTGCTCTGTACTGAA
The DNA here is from genome assembly GCA_034780835.1 of Ctenochaetus striatus. Lineage (NCBI taxonomy): Eukaryota > Metazoa > Chordata > Actinopteri > Acanthuriformes > Acanthuridae > Ctenochaetus > Ctenochaetus striatus. The sequence continues at coordinate 25,899,097 of JAUZTA010000031.1, forward strand.
CTGGACTGTTCTGTATTACACTGTTCTTTACTGTACTTCACAGTACTACACTGTACCTTCATGGTACTGCACTATGTTTTTGCTGTACTACACTGTAGTCATTGCACTTCACTGGGCTTCACTGCGTTACACCACACTGCTCTGTACTGTCCGCACTGCACTGTGCTTCACTGTCCTGCCCAGTGTGAAGATGACTTCTGTGTTCTGCTCTTAAAGTTTTTTAAAACTGCATGAGTTCATGATGTATTTTCCTTTTGTGTACTTGTACACATGCTGAGTATTTCTACTCTCTCTTCTGTACTGATGTGATGTGTGTTTTGTTTCCAGCTGGTCGATCACTCCGCTCATGTATCCAGCCTCCTTCTTCTTTAAGATTCCCAGCACAGCGTACGTCGTCCTCACCAGTGTCAACATCCTCATCGGCATCAACGGCAGCATCTCCACCTTCGTCATGGAGCTGTTTGGAAACAACGTGAGTGAGCACAGAGACGGACTGCAGCTTCAGTCTGAAGCTCAGATTTGACCCGCAGCTTCGGTCTGGAGCTCAGGTTTGACCCGCAGCTACGGTCTGAAGCTCAGGTTTGACCCGCAGCTTCAGTCTGAAGCTCAGGTTTGACCCGCAGCTTCAGACTGGAGCTCTGATTTGACCCGCAGCTTCGGTCTGAAGCTCAGATTTGACCTGGACTTGTGGTTTAATCTTCTGTTTGCAGGAAATCGGGGGAATCAATGACATCCTAAAGAACGTCCTCCTCATCTTCCCTCACTTCTGTCTTGGTCGAGGACTCATCGACATGGTGAAAAACCAGGCGATGGCAGATGCCCTTGAAAGATTTGGTACTAAACAACAAACACACACACACACACACACACACACACACAGGGATATGCAAACATTGTCTGTGGTCATGTGACTCTGAGGGTCGATGTGTCGCTCTGAAGCCGTTAACTTGAAATGAATTTAGATCGAATGTTCTCAGCTCACAGATGTTTTACGTTTTATGTTGTTTTCATGTCATCTGTTAAAACTGAAAATGGTTCTTTAACTTGTAGAATTTAACATTTTTCAGTCCAACTGAAAACTGTTCAACCTTTAGATGAAAATCAAAAGCAAAGAGAAACATTTATTTTGAATACAAAAAAGTAAGATAATCAAACATCGATCAGTTTGATCAATTCAACATAGTAAAACACACTTTGAGGTTTTCAACGAGTCAGCTGTTTGTGGTTGTATTATCAATCATTATTCCACTGTATTATTTTTTTAATCTGTTCATCTTTTTCATATTTATTAATAAACTTCAAATAGCGCTTTTTTTAATGAGATGTTCAATTTCTGAAGTCAAACATGTTTTTAACTTTTTAACTTTATAAAAAAAAAAATCACATTTTATGCTGTGACACGATTTCTGAAAGTGTGTCACACGTGAGTCGGCTGGTAGCAGATCAGAGGAGATCAGATGGCTGTGAGAAGTTCCTCACTGCAGCGTTCAAACTTTGTTCCTCCTGTGTGACGTGTTTCAGGTGAGAACAGGTTCCGCTCTCCTCTGGAGTGGGACATGGTGGGCAAGAACCTGTTCGCCATGGCTGTGGAGGGCGTGGTCTTCTTCATCATCACCGTCCTCATCCAGTACAGATTCTGCATCAAACCCAGGTACACACACACACACACACACACACACACACACAGAGTGCAAACACGGTCAGTATGAACAGCAGATATGAATTTATTTATCTGTTTAAAATGTATCTGCATGAATCGGCACTGTTTAAAAAAACAAAACAATATGGCGACTGTCACCCAGCATCACTAAAAAACATCAGAAGCATAATAACCTGCTCGTCTGCAGTCAGTTTCCTTCTGCATCCTGCTGTTAAATCTCAGCTGCTGTGGTGCATCTGTTTGTCCACCAGGAGGCAGCAGAACCACAGTAAACAGAAGGGCTTTTAGCTCTAAAGCTGCTTCACAAGAGCACATGAACGAGTTTGTCTCTGACATATGAAACATGTTTAAGGCCGATATGAACCTATGCACACTCTGTTCTGCGTGTGTGTGTGCGCGTGTGTGCGTGTGCGTGTGTGTGTGTGTGCAGGTCGGTCAGTAAACTCACTAAACTGGGAGCTCTGGGTGAGGAGGACGAAGATGTGGCCCGAGAGAGACAGAAGATCGTCCACGGCCTCGGACACGGAGACATCCTGGAGCTCCGACAGCTCACCAAGGTACACACACACACACACACACACACACAATCACAACACACTCTCACACACACACACGCACACACACACGCACACACACGCACACACACGCACACACACACACTCACACACAGTGACATGGCAGAAGATGACACCTGGTCTCACCTGTCTGACTCGGGTGGTGGATCGTTGTCCTGCAGGTGTTCAAGAGGAAGCAGAAGCCGGCGGTGGATCGTCTGTGTGTCGGGATTCCACCTGGAGAGGTGAGACTCTTCACTTTCATCCAATCAGAATAACCCTGAGCTGATGACATCACTAACGCCTGTGAACTGTGGTCTCAGTGTTTCGGGCTCCTCGGCGTGAACGGGGCTGGAAAGACGACGACCTTCAAGATGCTGACAGGAGACACGGTGGTGACCAGCGGGGAGGCCTTCCTGGCTGGGAAGAGGTGAGGTCAAAGGTCAACGCAGAGCGCGGAGAGAAACCGCAGACCTGCTGAGTTCAGGATGTGAGGCTGATCTCAGGTCTGTGGTTGACGGATTAAACTCAGACTGTGAAGGTTCATGTCAGACGTGCAGACAGAAACACTGAAGGTTCCAACAGTTTGTTTGGTGAGAAGTTCAGCTGAAACATCTGGATGAGAGTTTGAAACGTTGAGATGTTCAGATCGAAAGGTTCATCCGAGGGAGAAAAAGAAAATAGACTCAGTAATTAACAACATTTATTTTATAAGCTGCTCATTTCTCCTTTTAATTTAGTAGTTATTCATGTCTAGTAATTATTTGAGGGAACCTGATGTTAGCGTAGATCCCAGCAGGTGGCCGAATATTCGTAAAACACACAATCTAACTAGAAGTGAGGGACTCATGTGTTTGTACTTTAATGTGGAAATGAAACTGTTCCACACAAACTGAAGTTTAACCTCAGAAACCTGACCGGAAATCAGCAGGAACACTTTGTGAATTCAGGTTTTACTCAAAGTTGTTGACCTGTTTCACATCAGTCCTGGTCCTCGTGAGCTCTGATGTTTTTCAGTGCTTCATGTGTTTGTTGAGTTAAAATAAAGAATAAACGTGTCGAATGTGAACAAACTGGATGTTTCAGCGGCTGAGCTAAGCTGCTGTTTCTCCTTAAGCTCATTAATTAAAAAAAAAGTGTTGCTCCATCGCTTAAACCTCTGAGCTGCACGAGGTTCTCAATCTGCGGCTCTGGGACCCTGTCGGTCCTGCACACAGCAGCTTCACGTTCACTCCTCATTAACTTTTACACCTTTGACCTGCTCGTTCAGGTGAAGATCCAGATGTGCTGCAGCTGTTCTGTCTCAACACTGTAACTGTGATGCTTCATTCACACGTGTGTGTGTGCGTGCGCGTGCGTGTGTGTGTGTGTGTGTGTGTGTGTGTGTGTGTGTGTGTGTGTGTGTGTGTGTGTGTGTGTGTGTGTGTGTGTGTGCGTGCGTGTAGCATCCTAAGGGAGATCGATGAGGTCCATCAGAACATGGGTTACTGTCCTCAGTTTGACTCCATCAACGAGCTGCTGACAGGAAGAGAACATCTGGAGCTGTACGCCGTCCTCAGAGGCGTCCCCGAGAAGGAAGTGTGTGACGTGAGTCTGAACGCCAAAACACACGCCAGTGCAACTGCACACTGCACACTGCACACTGCACACTGCACACTGCACAGTTCACATGATGATGATGATGATGGTGGTGATGGTGATTGACAGGTGGCAGAGTGGGGCATCAGGAAGTTGGGTCTGGTGAAATACGCTGACAAAGCAGCAGGAAGTTACAGTGGAGGAAACATGAGGAAACTGTCCACGGCCATGGCTCTGATTGGAGCTCCAGCTGTCGTCTTTCTGGTAACACACACACACACACACACACACACACACACACACACACACCATGCTTACTTTACCAAACCAGGTTGTTTTTTATGTCGGGTCATGTGACTTTTAAAGCAGCATATTTGCTGAAACTTACAAGAGAAACAGAAAAAGTTCAAATATGATAATTTTCCAAAAGCAAATATTGAATCAAAACCAGCGTCAGATTTCAGTGTTTCAGGTCAAAGCAGAACTAAACTGAAAACAAACAAACAAACAAACAAACAAACGAAACCTGCAGGTGGTCAAACAGACAGTGTGTCCTCTGAAGCTCCGCCCCCTCATCCAAATATGGTCACAGAGAGGAGACGAGCAGCAGCATCACTGAGCTCAGAGACGATTTCTGTTCGAAGAACTTTGTTCTAAACACAAAGGTGATGATGAAGATGAAGATGATGATGATGATGATGATGATGAAGATGATGAAGATGAAGATGAAGATGATGAAGATGAAGATGAAGATGAAGATGATGAAGATGTGTTTGTTCAGAAATGCAGTTTTAGTTTTTTACAGTGCAGCTGTGTGTCGGTGCTGCACTGCTAAACACAGTTTCACAACCACATCAGACCACTTCCAGCCAATCAGAGAGCAGCTGAGGTGTTTCACAGAGGGATTTGTAGGGTGGGGGGGTGGAGGTCAGGGTGGGGTTGTATAACAGGATTAAAAAGGAGCTCCAGCTCCATTTCCTGAGGAGAAGAGGAGAGACAGAGGAGGTCAGAGCTGCAGACGAAAGGTGGAGGCAGCAGTGATGCCCCTCCTCCCCCTCCTCCTCACCTTCACCCTCTGCTTCCTGCTCCACCTGTGGGCCAACGTCAGCTCGGCTGTTCTCCTCGTTACAGGACGAGCCCACCACCGGCATGGACCCCAAGGCCCGCCGGGCGCTCTGGAACTGCATCCACAGCGTCATCAAGGAGGGACGCTCGGTCGTCCTCACCTCGCACAGGTACACACGCACACACACACACACGCACACACACACAGTCCTCACACAGGTACACACACACACACACACTGTCCTCAAACAGGTACACACACACACACACACACACACACACACACACACAC
>JAUZTA010001775.1:0-18153 GCA_034780835.1 Ctenochaetus striatus
TATTTTCAAAGGACACTTTACTAATGTTACTAAATACATCCAAAGCACACTTTTTTACACAAAATTCTACACTGCTGGGTAGCAAAAACAAAAAACTGTGTGTGATTGTTGAGACGTGTATGAGCACGTACCTTACGGCATAGGCTATTTGACGTGTGTGCCTTGCGTTTAGACCAGGTTTTGGCTGGTCTAAGCGCAAGGCGCATTTGGTTTCAGTGCGCTGGGTACAAGATAGCAAATATGCCGAGTCACACCTTCATTCTTCACTCTCAGACCTCCCGCCCCTCCGCATGCAGACTTGGCACAAGTGGTTTTGCTATCATGCACTAGTGGCAAAAATGACACTTGGGCCAGGTGTACGATAGCAATGCCACCTGCGCCAGTGGCGCACTGTGGCAATAACAATATTCACACTGTGTACGATAGGGCCCCATGTGTATCAAAACTATCTGAAAGTAAGCAATATTTATATGTCAAAAAGAAGGAAAGCAAAATACGTCCCGATCAAAGAGTATCTTAATAACAAAATTATTTTTTTAGCCAAAAATCAATTTATGTGGGGATTCAGTAATGTTGTTGATTGACCCATATCTGGACATTATAGTGTAAATTCTGCATATTTTGATATTTAAATGCATAGCAAATGCCCTCTACTGGTTGAAATCTTGCTATTGTGTTTAATTTTGCTGTTGGCTGACCTAGTTGCTGCTAATGTATGCAGTTGTGACATACGTCATCAACAAATTCTCCTTTTAATAAACCAATAAACTCATAACATCACCAACTTTGTAAATTTAAAAAATCTCTCTATCTCTATCTAGGTACTTTTTGCATTTCGCCTTGACAACTAATCCCCACCTCTGGAAACTGGACCCCTTTGAATTTAACTGAAGATTGCTTACATAGATCATTGTAACCATACAATTTGACAGTGGTGTGTGTGTGTGTGTGTGTATGCGTGTGCACCTGTAGCCTATGAGTGGAAGGGTGGGGGGAAATAGTAGAGTGACTGGGTGTGTCAAGGCCCCTCTACCAGTGCTGCTCAAGTTGAAACTTTTCACATTCTAAACAGTCTTTTTTGAATTTCAGGGAGGAGGCACTTCATGCAGTACTCTGGGGGTTTAATTATTCTTTAATAATTCAAGTGTTGTGTTAATTAATTCAGTTCAGTTTATCCATTCATCCCTTGTATTGTAAACAGTTCCATTCATCTTGTAATCAGAAATATTGATCTATCATCAGCTCATCTGCTGTTACTGATACAGGTTTACTTGTTCATCCCTAACTACACGTGTGCTAATAAACATTATATTGTTATTATTTTTACCTTAAAAAAACCTTCCCATCCTGCCTTGGTTTCACGTAATTTGCTCTGTTTAATTGAATTTACTTCCTTAATGGCAACATCAGCACATTTTACTCTGGCACTATACCGTAATAAGCTGAATGCACCAAGAAATTTGATAGCAAAGAAGACCTTACAGTTTTTTCAACTTTGGTTTTCAGCCTGACTGAAAGATTCAAGGCCAGCTTATAATAATACACTGTGAACAATGATTTATTTTAAATAAAAGCATCTCACAGCATTTTATTCAATATATTTCAACAACATCACTTAAGTTTCAGACTTGTAGTCAAACAATTTTCAAGTCAAAACATAAGGTATTTTCAATTTAGCATGAGTGGCGGCAGCATCACAGACTTTTCAAAAGAGAGTTGGAGAGAATGAAGGTAGCATGTGAAATGCACTGAGCCCACATGCTGTAGACCCACATGCTTAGCATTAGGCCCCAGTGATCCATATTGTAAGATCTGTTGGAGGATACTGCTGCCAGACAGGTACAAAGCTGCACTGGAGACTTGAGTTTTTATATATATATATATCTGCAATTTAAAAAAATGCATTATTGCAAATGTCAGCGTTGACCAACTGTGTTAATCAAATGCAGATTCCTACAAGACCAATGTATAAACATGTTTTTGCAGGCCAGTAGGAATTACCACAAGGTTTTGTCAAATTATTAGCATACATTAGTGTGCACTTGAGAGTTTAAAGCTATTTATGGTGTTAAAACAAAAGTTGTATTATTCACTGTAATCTCCTGCTTCAGATACTTAAGATTTTAGATGAATATTATACTCATAATCCTCTGCCAGGATCATTGTCATGTAAATTACTGGAAAAATAGTTGAAAAGGCTCAAATATTCACAAAGGGTAAAAATCTAGATATTAAACAGAAGTGTAAGTGAAAGAAAACAAAAAAATCTGATCACTACATACTGCTTTACATCATGTTTAATGTGATCTAAAAACTTCTCTTTTTGTCTTTAAGGATTTAAAGTCTTTCAAGGATTTTGTCTTTAAATGATTTAATGAAAGAACATAAATGTTTCTCTTGTTTGATTCAACCTGTTGGTAACAAGAGGAGAAGCTGGAAAAGACCAAAACATCAGAAAACTGTTGTTCTTTCAAAGTATATCTGCATGAACAATCTGAAAATCAAATAAATTGCAGCAGCGTCTTTCAGTTCACCTATAGGAAGTATTCCTTGAAAAAAAAAAAAAAAATTTTGCTTTAAACAAAACTGAAAGTTGGCATAACCTTTTTTTGCTTGAGTTTGTATTTCAACTGTGTTTCGAGCTGCTGTTAAACCAATTGCCCCTCTGGGAACAAATTAAGTTCTGCTTGATTTGAAAACCACTGCTGAGTGACAGCTTTGTAACAGTAATCAGCTGAAGATATTAATCAGCCTCTACAGTAGGTAGTAAGTTGTATTTTAGGCAAAGATGCAGTCCTGTTTAGGTTCTTGGTTTAAGAAGGACATTACATTAAATTAACCTCATTCACATTTGCTCTTTGAACAATGGTGCATCTTAGAACTCATCCTTGAAAAAAAAAAAGAAAAACAAACTCATGTACTGTCTTTACTTTCAATTTTGAAGGCCCTCACAATTTTATTATTAAAGTCTGTATCAGCTCTGGATGTAAGTATTTTGAGACAGTGTACTGCATCTCTGTCTAATATAAACATTACAAATGCTCAAACTGGTACTCGAAATATTCATGCTTAAAACTGGACTCCTTAGGTCCTTCGAAAGATAAAAAAGAGGCTCATCTGTGGGTGGTGTATCTGTATTATGCTGTTGTACAGAGGGGATTAAATTAAAGGGCAGAAGTTTTCCTTTGGAGACAAATTCTGAGCAACTCATAATCATGACGTGCTTGTGTATTCAGCATGCATCACAAAGTTTTATCCTCTGAGTTCTAATTAATTGAAAGCAAGAAAATTGGATTCAATCACAGGGAAAGAAAAGATAAAACATCCCCACACATCTTTCTCTAACCTGCTGTGTTTTTTGTGTTCTCATCCTCCCTCTCCTCCCTCTTCCTCCCACAGTGTGTCTGTAACAAAGCAGAGTGATCCTGTTATTAAAACTCATTACAAATGGATATTTGCTTTGCAGCTTGTTTCAATTCACCTCATGTAGTTGTGAGCTTTGAGGAGGCAGTAAGTGAGTCTGTGGAGCTCTGCCTGTGTGAGCTGACTACAAGGTAACACCAGCATGACATCTAAATTCATTCCGACAAACATGCAGATTTACCCATCGCGGAGGGCCAACTGTTCAGCTGCAAACCAACTTCCTGGAGGGAATGAAATTATTTGAAATTCAAGTTTTGATCACTTCTTCAGTCTGGCTGTGATTTGGTTATTGATTGAGAGGTGATTTTCCCATTTGAGGTACTTCAACTGAGGAGCCAGCACTAAGGGACAGAAGCTTTAAAGACAATGTGCCAGTATTCACAGAAAACACATTTGATCCTTTGTGGTGTTTCAGTTTCGCATCAGTTGGTATTCAGCTATTAAGCAGATAATTGCAGTGTGATGCCACCTGTTGCTACGTTTGCCCCTGTTTATGTGTGATTTTCTTGGAATGCATTTCTTTCATTCTGAGACTCTGTATGAACATCTGGGGAAGTGACTGAGGGCACTGACTTTAGTCTGGGAAAAATGATGTAAACAGACATTTTAAGCTGGCAGCTACAACAAATGATAGTGTCTTTGGCACACTGGTGATTTTTAAATGGTGGACAGATTTATCGTTTAACATAAAGACCTCATATCTATTTCATACATAAATGAGCATTATTACATAAATGTAATGTGCATCTGGAAAATGGCAGTTGTTCATAAAAAACCATTTGCATCTCACCTGGTATTAATAAGCAAACACTGATTCTTCTCATGCAATTGCCAAAACAGGCAGGTGTTGTTGGAGCGTCCAATGTTAAGTGAGTGATAGTGTCTAAGGTCTACAACAGGGCCTGTAGCTTTTGAACAAGAAATGTGAATAGTGGAAAAAGATCAAGTTCAATGATCTTTTAGGATACTGTCCAGTGTTCTACTGCTGGGCACTGCAGCAGTGTTGTTCGAACAGGAGGATATAGTATATTTGATTGAGACCATATTTGGGACTGTGGATAAATTCTCTTTTGGTGCTTTGGGGCTGAATAATTTTTTGGACTAACTGGCTGTGTGCTGAACTGAATTCAAGTAAATGGTCTTTTGATGAGCTCCCTGTGTTTGAGTTGTGCATTGAGTTGGGGTTTGGTGAAACAAAATTCTCCCAAATACCACCTTGGCAAACTATTTATATTCATTTTTTTGAGGATTCCAGTTAAAACTTTTTTTTTCATAGAGCTGTAAAGACATTTTGCATTCAGTGCATTTGTTATTTCCATTCCCATAAATTATTCAGTAGTTTAAAAAAAAAAAGTTTAATACAATTTTGTCACTTTTTTAGTTGGTTTGTTAGTATAACAATATGCAAATGATACAGGCCAGCATGTTGCCTTCATGCAACATATAAACCTCAACTTGTGTTTTGTACACTGCTTACTTATGTATTCATATGCTTGCAGCTTTGCAAAGCTCCTGCATGATCTACATGAGGTTTAGGCTGTATGCTCTTTTGTATTCCGGGTGTCTCTTTGCATCCACTGCCTGATTGTTACTAGCATAAAAAAAGATACAAAGGGACAATAAAATAGAATAGGTGCAACTGCAAAATCAATTGAAATGGTGAAAATCAGGTATGAATCAATAATGGGTATGTAATAAAATACACTCAGTTCGAACTTTATAAGGTAACCTGTGCATTTGCTTGTTATTTTCATGCAATCCTTTCTACGGATCAGTGCATAAAAGCATGCAAATTCGTTCAAAGTTCATTCTTTTAAGACCAAGACTAAGAATGAGGAATTCAAATGAGTAAAGAAGATTGATTCAAACTAACAGGTGACAGTAACTCAAACAATCTGGTGTTACAACAGTGCTAAGCAGAAGAGCATCTGCCATAGCCGACAAATTTACTCTTGAGGAGAAACTGGTCACTGGTGATTGAGCATGAACAACATCAGTCATTAATCTGCCCAGCTGTGTGTCAACAGTTCAGAATCGTTAAAATGTTAATAAAATGTTATAAACCATATTCATCCCTTTATGACTACAGTCTAGTCACTTCCTTAGGACTACTTCCAGCAGAATAAAGCACCGTTACACAAAACAAACACAGTCTCATTATATAGGTCCTTTGACTTCTGGTATAATAAATTCACTTAAAAACAATTTAAGAAAAAATAAATCTTACTTATTTACTTGAATTTTAAGTGCAAACAAAGAATCAGGGATTTAACTCAGAAAATTTAAACTAAAAAAAAAACGGAAATGTCCCTTTGTTATTTCCTCATTTGTTTCTTATAACTTTAACTTTGGTCGTTTTGATTTCCTCCACATTTACTTCAAATAAAGTTATAACTTAAATTTTACCACTACTTTCCGTTTCACAAATTTACCCTTCAAATAATTACTAACAAATTCACACCTAATTTTGAGGGCCCACACTCACACACTCACGAGCCGGCAAAACGAGAAAACCCCTGGTTGCAGACCTGATAATGGGATTCCTTAAAAGCGTAGAAATCCACACAGCTTATCAGCTCAGGAAATGAAACAAATCCGTTCCTCGATGAAGACGTCTGATGAGCAACAGTTTACCTGTGTCAAGGATTCTGGTGAAGGAGTAAGGCTGTGGGATGATGCGCATTCTGACCACAGGTGTCTGGCAGCAGATGAGTCCCAGAGGCGCGAAGTCGCTTGGTGCAACAGGCGATGACCTCTGAGGGATGACCTTGTGCAATAGCTTGTAGCAGTTCAGATAAATCCTTGAGGTTTTTGTGTAGGAAACAATGAATCACAGCCGATAGAGTTGGCTGAGTTAGTTATACTGTGGGTCAGAGTCCATTCTCTGTGCTGGCGAAAGCTAATGGCATTAACACGCACTGAATTAGCTTAAAAGCTAGCATAAACATATGCGAAAGTACATAGAAACTTAGTACAGAAAGTTCCACAGTTGCTCACAAACCATGAACAAACACCAGGACGTTGAGCAGGCAGTCTATAAATATCGAAAGCTACACAGTTTAACTCCAAACAATTTTACACACTTGTCCTTTCACTGCAAGGTATCTCTCCTCTCAGTGCTGTTCAGCCATCATCACTTTTTTTATCCAAATGACCAGTAAGTGGCTACACTTTAGCTCAACCAGTACTTCCTTTCGCACTCTTCAAAATAAAATAAAATACTTATCAATGTGCATTTTTGTCTTTTACAGTGTTGGAACTTATTAATTAAATTTTACCTTTTTAACTTGGCAATGAAATAACTTATTTAGAAATGCATTTGCATCTTTTTAAAACCTATTTATAAGACTCCTAACCCTTTTAATTCAACCATGAAATATATTTTTAATCACATTAATCACTGATCTATTAACCATGTCAACCCTTTAAAATTTAACAGATTTTTATCTTTGTTGTTTATGTTTTATGAATGTTTTACAGCATTCTTTTAAGTCAGCATTGAAAACTTAAATACATTATACAGTAACTTTAAACCCAGCTTCATATTAGAAATTATACTTGCAAATTATAATAATAATAATAATAAAAAAAGGGTGGCAAAAATGTAAAAATGATTCTATAGTAAATCCTCTTTAAAAAAAAATCTTACATATCAAATATAACAAGCTCAACGTTTGGATCTCAGGGGCCTGAAAAATTCTTTCCTGGTGCAACATTTCAACCTGACCATGGGTAAGACAAGCTGTTCTTGTGGATGTTAGGTTTGCAACCATGGACCTCAAGGATACATCTGTCCAAATACCAATCTTTTTTTTATTTCCAACTCGAAAAGACACATTGGCTATGTCATTGTAGACAGACTGCGTGAACTAACATACAAAAAAGAAAAATAATAGTAAGAGAAAATAGAATACCAAAAAAACACAATAATTCTGAACACCTGTACTTCATGCCTCAGTATGCATGTTCCAAAAGGAGTGGGAAGAAGTATCTACTTATTTTATCCCACTCCTTCTAAATCCGGGAAGGATACAGGATGTCTGCTTTTGAGTGCAGAACCTTTCCTCTCTCACAGTTTTTCCAAAGATCTGTCCTCTGACCAGCTCATTTAATAATATTACTGTTACAATAGAGTGTGTCCCCAAATGCTTTAGACAGCCACGACTGCACCTTCGCTAAAAAATCTCCCAGCTCAAGTCTAAACATGCTCCACACTGTAGCGCACATTCCCAGTCTAGTTAATTGGTTTAAAAAAATTGGTTTCAAGCACATCAAGAACATCACAGGAAGCCACCTCCAGTGCCCTCCACTCTGTCTTCACACACCTCGAAAGTAACAACATTTACAACAAAATGCTGTTTGCTTATCTCAACTCAGCATTCAACATAATTTCCTCCACAATCGTGATTGAAAAAACTTAACACTCTGGGCTTGAGTACCACACTCTCTTGGATACTTGGATACTGGATATTGGACCTCTTCACAAACAGTCCCCAGACAGTCCAGATTGGCATTCACACTTTATCCACTCTAGTGATAGAATATGAGAGCCCCCCAGGGTCAAGTGCTCAGCCCCCTTCTGTTCACTCTGTACAGCCATGACTGATACTCCCGACATGAGGAGATAGAAGAGACAGCTGCATGCATGAGGAGTGATATGGAATTCTTTACAGCATTTAGGAGTCACTATTGTTACATATGGTCATTAAACCAATCTAAATACTTGTTTTGAGCTGTCTAATTCTAATTCTTTTTCAAAGCTATGAATTTTGTTAGTTATTTGGGGGAAAATCTTATGTCGGTCTTTAACTCCTGCCTCTAGTCAAACAGATCGATGGTACTTTCATTTGTAGAGTGTATTTTCCTGAGATTAGGATTATCAGCACATAGTGAGCATAAATTTAAAACTGGACCATACTTAACTGATTTTAAAATGAGGTTCTGTCTGATACCAGACAGTTGTGATGTCTTTACCTACCCATTAAGAACTGCAAAAAACAGTTTTTCCATAATTCTCTGACTCAAAAAAACTTAAAATAAATCAAAGAATATATAGTACCAGTTAGTATAAAACCACAGTTAGTGTAAAGCAGGGAATATGATTGCCCTGCTTCTAAATTCTCAGTTCTTTTAAGTAAAACATTTTTGCATATTCATAAGTACTTCTTGAACTATCTCTTGAAATTCATTTTTCACTAGTTCTTCTGAATCACATAGAACCAGTCCGAGAAAAGCTATAATGTAGCAAAAGGGTCAAGCAGATGTTATTAAATGTCTAATGCTTGTCTAATTTTTTTCATCAAAGGTGTATAATTTGAAATCTCACTTCAAATTGTGTCCAGACATGATGTGATCAACAACAGTTTAGTCATTTCAGCACAAGTATACTGAAAGGGTAGATTCTGTTTTTTCTTCACATTTTACTCTGGTATGCATAATCTCCTTGGAATCACATTTTCATTTGCACAGAGAGGCAGATAACCATATGTGGTAATAACCTTGGATGTAGCGACCCTCACACTCTTTCTGACACAGGAGTGGAAATGGATATGCACACTTGATGATACACTGCATTAAAGCAAAGCCTACAATACATCAAATATAGCACACACCCTCTTACTGATAGTATGAAAGAGAGAAGGCATATTAAACATTTTTTTGCCAAGTGAATTATAAAAGTGAGTGAAATGATCCTGTGAGTTTGAAAGTATTGCTACAGGAAAGACTGCATTACATTGCTGTTTACTATGTCACACTGACACATGCTTTAGAGAGACTGCTATAATATGCATGACACTTACAAATATTATGTATTTGTAGTAGAAACAGACAATATAGGCTGTGATGACTGGGATAATTTTTTAACATTTCAGGTTTATTAGGTATTCTGATTGTTTTTATGTTGTACAGAAAATAATTAAAGTTCATTCTGACACAGCAGGCTCTCCTGACTTAGAAGTATTAATCTGAAGTGTATTTGATTTTCATTCAGAATATAAAGTTGTGACTGTAAGCATGAGGAGGAACCAATGGTTGCTTTGCAACTTGGGAAAAATGCCCTGTTTTGTTTGTCTGTCTGGGTTACTGTAAAATCATGGCTGTGAAACATGGTCAACTTTGGGGAAGAGAGCCTTCTTCCTCAGTATATACAAAAGAACGTTCACTATATCCTACAAATAAGTCTCCTGAAATCTTACACCTTGGACCTTTGAATGCTTTTATTCCCCTTTTTACTTTTAGTCACTTTTGAAAATATACCTGCTGATTGCTTCCATACATTCACAAGCATGTTGCTAAATCTGGTGCTCAGCAGGTACCTTTGTACAGTCAAGAATAGATTTGTTGTTGTTGTTTGTTTTAAACTGAAAACAGCTCAAAGAGGTTGATGAGAGCAGACTTGATAGAGGAAATGAAAAAAAAAAATCTAAAATAGATAAATCTCTTCCTAGAGCTACACTGTCAATCTGAATGACCTTTTTTAACATATTACATTGTGATTTTATCTGTAAATAACGAACAGCATTGATGAGCGAAGCTTCTGATGGCTCCAAAGAAGGAAAATGATCACTATATAATTAACACAGAGGAATCTGGCCATCCACCCACCCATCCATTCATATCCTTTACTCAAGTTTGTAATTTAGTTGATAAACATGTGTTTTTTAAAGCGTACCCCTGCCTGCTGCAGCTGCAGTGCCCAGTGACAGCAGCTCCTGGCTGTGGCCCTGCAGGGAAACTCCAAGGTGAGAATGTGTGGAACAAGATAATTGTCAAGTGTTGGCACTGAGCACTGAATATTTTTTTGTTTAAATGATTGCTCTCAGCCAAGGATATGTATTTCATGTAATCTGGTACTTTCAGAAATAAAACTGCCTCCCTCCTGAGTCCCCAGTTACCATGGCAATGACTTGCTGTGCAATTCCCATGAGCTGTAGCGAGCATTGTCATTATTTTGGAGCATCTGAAAAAAAGAAATGCCTTTTACACCTCAAGCTACACTGAATTCTAATTTCATTTGACAGTCAATCAAGTCATGCTCAACTTTTTTCCTCTAAAGCTGTCAATCTTATTGTGTGTGTTGCCTTCATGCTAAAAACGACTCTGGTGAGCAGCTAATGGTTAGCTAACAAGTCTCTCTCTCTCCTATCTCCCTCTCATACTCTCTCTCTCACACACACACAAGCACACACATTCATGGCATTCATCCTGTTATCTCACATGGTAGTGTGACATCACACCAACAACTGTAGGCAAGCCCTCATTAGCTTTGTATTCTGAAACTCTTTCTTCCCTTTTTCTCTGCTCACCCATACACATATACTAATGCACGCACACACTCGGTCTTTCACAGCCTGCTGCTCAGCTGGTCTTTATCACAGCTCTAGTCTGCTGTGTCAGTGACATTCTGGGTATGTACAGTCTCTCATTATCATCCCGCCTCCTCTCCCTTTGCTGCTCTCTCTACTTTGTCATTCTTTCTGGTTTCTCTCTGTTCCTTGTTCCCTCATTAGTCCATCTCTTCTGGCTTCTGCAGCTATATAGCAGTCTCTGTGTGTCTATGAGTGCATAGTATCTATGTTTCTCTTTTTGTTTGTCAAGCTTACTGGCTTGTGTAATGCAAAGCCAGCTATACCAATGGCAGATGTAGAGAGAATAGAAAGCTTTGTGATCAATGCAGTGTTTCAGTGGTTATTACTGTTTCTTTAATGAGAATAAAACTCTAATTAATACAGAAAAGGAACGGAAAAAAAGAATAGCAAGGTAATACTGAATATTCACTGATAAACATTAATCAGCTACTCATGAAAAACATTCACTCCATTCATACATTATGAAAACCAGATTTTGAGATAAAGCACTGTTCAATGGTGGTAATTTAGCTGAGTACTGATCAGTGGGACAAATTACTGCTGTATTAACTGTGTACAAAATGGTTTTTGATTTGTTTTGATTAATTGGCTATTCCTTAAGCCAACCCAAGTAACCTTTGTCTTTTCATTTTAGCTGGTACAAATGAGAGAAAAAAGGATATAAAATCTCTCCTGTTTGACTTCATCAAATACAAAAAAGGGCATGACAGATCAAAGCATTAACAACAGAGCAAACTGACTGATCCTGAATATGGAACACAGATAGTTACCAGTTCTTAAATTAAAGGATGTAGGAAAAAAGTAATATAACAAAGGTTACATGTTGTAGCCCTACCTCTATAACTACGGGGTTGCTGGAGTTTATGTGAAATCTCTCTTTTCAATAGTACTAACATATGTGCTCGTAAAAGTTTCCTTAAAGTAGACATCTACTCAGGAAGAGCCCACCAAATATGACTCCAACATAATATATTCCTTCAGCAAGTGATGTAAGAGAGGCAGGGCCCATACGTGGATGACTGTGCTTGTGCTTATAGAAGTGGGTTAATAAAATAGTGGCCTTAGTTCTATCCAACACAGATTCTGCCCTCTACTGAACTCTGTGGATACTCTATGGCTCTCAGAATGTACGCATTTCTTAAGGCTATCATTGATCCTGACTCACTGAAGCCTCCCTGTCGTGGGAGACACACTGAGTGTGCTTTCACACCTGCCTCATTTGGTCAGGACTTTTCAGTTTGATTCAAACCATATTAGCAGGTGTGAAACCTCTATGGTCCTGACCAAACAGCCGACCTCTTGCCCCACCAAAAGAGATGGTCCTGGTTTGGATCAAACTGAACCATGGTTTGTGTCCAGTGTGAAAGCGAATATTGGGATCTTTGGACCAATGACAGGAAGTTACAGCACCAGGGAAATGAAAAGCCAAGTATCCAAGTAACCAAAACAAAAAATGAGCCGAGAAACAATATGGGTAAAGGGGAGACCACATGTCTTATTAACATTTGGTCACACAACTTTATTAAGGGCCATCTGGAGAAGAACTAATAAAGCTACAATCAAGTCACAATCAAGCCACGCAATGATGTCAGACATGCGCCCGCCAACAAACAAATCAGTGTAAAGTATAGAGACATGCAACTCATGTACTTGATGATGATAATATGAAATAAGTTTGTCATGTAAAGTCCATTAGTCTATTTGCATAATAGCAGTTTGAAACTGAAACCGACCAGACCGAATGTATACAATGTAACAAAAAAGTAAACCTTGGTCAAGACCTTGGTCTGGACTTTCATGTGTGGGGGTGCCCTAACAGTGTGAAGTGGCAAGGTGCTTTTTGTTTAGGACCTTACCAGCCACAAAATCACAAAGGCACACAAACAACTTTTCAGTTGGTCTAATTGGCTCAGAGGTAAGCAGCAAATAATGGCTTAATTATGTTTTCTCCACTAGCTGTCTGAAGTACTGGGCAAGAGACAAAATGAATCTCACAGATTTCTCAACTGTAATGGGAGCAACCAAGAGATTATTTCATTCTTTCCCCCTGGAGGGAGGTGAGTCACCACCACACATGATGCAAGGCTAGCCTGACAAGGGACAACACACATTTTGAGACAAAGGCACTATACAAGTGTAGAGAAGCAGAAGAGGGGCGTTGGGGGACAAAATAAGAAGAGAAATGGAAAAGAAAACTGAAGACCAAAAAGAAGACAGACAACAACAAAAAATAATCAAAACTTTAAAAAGTTTAGCTCTTTGACCTTTGATTTCTAAGATCCACTCATTTCATTATATTTTCCTTGTGTCATAGCTGGTACATATTTTTTAATTACCTGTTTTTCAAGTGCTACTACCATTTAATTTAAGCTGTATTATTGATGCCAACATAATTATGTTTTTTTTTTCAACTGATGTTAAAATTTAGCTTTGTTTTACAACAAAAGTCAGTCAAGTCTTTTGTCTTACCGTTTGAAAAAGACCATTAAAAAACTCTCAATACACTAAGCAACTGAAGTTAGCAAAATTTGAAGTCAGGCAGAATTCTTCATCTACTGTAGCTGTGACACCATTTATCTTTTTCAAGTGAAGTATATCTTTGTTATGAATCATAAAAGAAGAAAATAGTAAAAAGTAATTGAATTATGTACTAAGGAGTATTTAGAGGATCACATGTATGACAAAAAAATATGCTTTTCTATTCTTGCAACTTAACTGCAAATGAAAACTTATTGTCATGCATTTAGAGGAAGTCTAGAAAGTCAGTTAATAAATTGCAGTAAATGTTTTCTTCTGTCCCCTGCATCCACGAGCTTACTTTGTAAAACAGCTTCAGAAAAGACCACTAATCTCCGGCGTGACCCTGACCTGTTTCTGCCTTTGTCATATGCCTTCATTAACTTATTGCACATGGCATGTGAAATGCTGATTCAAGTGATGAAAAATGATGATGTTAGAGGAAAAAACAACAACCGAAGACAGTTTTTTCAGTTTGTATGTACATATTGATTAAAACAGCTTTTTTCTGCCTGTCTGTATCAAAGCATTATTAGAGATTAGTCAGTTCCCAAATGAGCTTCACAATGCAGATTCATGAGGAAAAAACAAACAAACAAACAAGAACAAAAAAACAAAACAAAACAGAGCCTCTGTTTAACACTGCTTATGTTAACTGTACTCTGTGCATTTCAGGGTTTAAATCAAAGGTGCCCTGCCTTTTTCTCAAATAAAGTAATATAGAGAAACAAAAAGAATTATGTGGGATTTTCTTTTTTATTAAAGGTCTGACCATGTTTAACATTTGCAGAGGAGGAAGGGTACAGTATTGAGTGAGATCTTGTTAGAATAAAAAGAGTCAGAGAGGAACATGCTCATTTATATTCTGAAGTTGTGTGTCACAATGGTGGTACTGCCCTTCAGGGAATTCAAGGAATGTCAGGGGGTGCTGGAAGCAATATTATCAAAAGGAGGGAGTTGAGGTGTTCCTGAGGTGCATTCAAGACACCAACAGTTCACAACAAGTTGAGATGAAACTTTCAGCTACTTGTATGGTCTATAACACCACAAACTTACTAGTTTTAATAAATTTGATTGCAATCCAATCCTGGTGCAGATTTTTCTCATTTTCAGAATTATATTGATTCTACAAAATACTTGTCATCCACACGATGGATTGGAATTGACTTTTCCACAACAAAGGATGAACAGACTCTTTGTTTTAACTCGGACTCTGTTTATCTGTTGTAGGCTATGAAAAATACACTGAAGTTTCTAATAGTTAAAATGAGGTTTCAGTCAAAATCTCAAACTTCAGGGGCAAATTTTGAGCAAATTAAAGTCAAAGATAAGATAGGTGTTGAAAAGAAAATGATATGAAAAAAAGAAAAGTTGGTGTCAGCAAGATGTTTTGCTAGTGAATTAAAGTAATGGTCTTAACAAAACAGTTCACTGTATATCTTGTTTTGATTGTTTCACTAAAGGGTATACATTTCGTTATACTCAAGAATTCAAGCTGTCCAGTGTTTGGTATGAGTATGCACTTCAAATAGCAGTCTGTGTACATTCACAGAAACTTTAAAAAAGGTCATTGCATTTAGCTAACATCAAAACAGGCTTGCTGTCAAAACTGCAAAAGAAGCACTCCTCTGCTTAAGCTTAATTTTTTTTTTTTTTTTTAATTGGGCAGTGTGCTGTAAAGTGCTTGTCTAATTCAGTGATTCAGTGTGTTTTTTAAGTAACCAGGTAACCGACAGCTTACTGCAACAGACTAATTATCATCTAAAAATAAAAGAGAATACAGAGAAAAAGTATCTTGTCTAGATTTTCCCAGAGAATCCATCCAACTTGCAACTCTTAGGTGTGCTGTTGTCTCCAGTAAGCAATCTGGCCATCACTTTTGTTAGCAAAATTGACCATATATGCTCCCCTTTAATTAACCTGCCGTCCCTCTTACCCACACCAGGTTTACAATAGGCAGATAACAGCCCAGATTTGGATAGGATTGCATCTGGGTCCTGAGCTTTTCTTTTTTTCAAACAATGAAGCATTGCTACCCTGTTCAGCACTAATTTAAAACAGGAATGAACAGATTGGTTGATGAGTGTTCATTCCTCCTGCTGGCATTTTTTAAAAAAAAGCATGCCTCATATGCTCAGAATAATTGTTTTTGATGATGATGACTGTTAAAGCAGCGATGTGAAGCATCACTAAGAGACAAAGCATAGAGTATAATTTGAGTGTACCGCCAACTAAACCCTACTCTGAGGGCACAGAAAATAAATGATGTTAGTTAGACACTATGATGTTCCACATCTTTGCTTGAGGAAAGTTTTATTGAAGTAGGCCTCTTTAAAGTTAAGGTGAATGCCCTTGCACACAGGAATGCATGCAAACATGGCCACTGGTTGTTTGAATCTGTGGAGGTTAGAAATAAGAGAAGGTTCAGAACTTTTATCTGACATCCTCTTTTTCCACTTATCACACAACCACTCCCATCGCTTTTTGTGTTTACAACAGAGTGAAACATCAAGAATGTCCAAAGGCATGCACCGCCATTACTATTTGTGTTCTAGATGCAATCAATCTTGCACAAACCTGCAAAAGTCACAGAGTTCTTAAAGAGAAGTCAGGGAGACTGTGTGGTGCAACTAAGAGAGGCCCACAACTGCCCACCTTGGACAGTGGCCATTCATAACACAGTATAAACACTCCTGCCTTGAGTTGTTGACAACACATCATGCAACCTAATCCGTCTCTAGCACACTGAACCCCTTAAGTCTAATTGCAGTCCCCCTGATAAGACCCTACGAGCTGACAGCCGGTGCCAGTTGTGTTGAAGCGTGAATGTGCCACACACTATTTAGCCCTAATAGCTTTCCCTGCTATGTCCTCACTCTGCCATTGTCAGAATAGTAAACCAGGGATTACAGCTTTCTTCACACTGCCAGGTGAATCTATTAGGGATTGGACTTTGCCACCTAACTCTATCCACTGCAGAGAATGAGAAAGTTTGCTCCACTCTGTTGTGTCAATGCAAATAAACCGAGGATAGGATTTGGAAAGGGAATTTGTACTGATGCCCTTCTGCTGCAGGTGTTCCCTTTTTGCATGAATCACATCAAATGAGTGAGATTATCCAGTAAAGGAGCCACTGAAAAGCTTTTCTTACCCAGAGAAAGTTCTACTGTGTCTTGCCAGTTGGAGAGGATTAACACAGGGGCATCTGACATCAGCAATTCTTTTCATGTGTTTGGCACTGAGTTGATACCCTTATCCAGAACGACTCACATCAGATGAAACAGGAGAGCAGTTTGCAAAGAGGTGGCTGGTTGGCCTTAGGTGTGATCACAGCTAATCACTGCTGCATTTTGAATGTGGCTCACTTACTCTGAACAAACCAGCTGGTAAACAAAGTAACATAGACTCCAGCTTCAGTGTCCCATCATCCCACATGACTGGAGAAGTTAGCAGTGTGGAGAATAAAAACAAATCAGATTCCCACACCTGGATATTTAACACTTCAATTTCAGCACAGATTATAGTTTTAGAGAAGCTGAATTTTCTCTGAAGCATGTCTTGAACTTGTTAGCTAGTCATGGTACTTTTATGAAAAAGTTAGATTTTTTTTTCAGCCTGACCTCTTTAATGAGCTCGGACGATACAGTGACCCTATTAAATTTTCACCTACAAAACATCCTGCTTAGCACATATCTTGGCTGAATTGCTTTAGGGAATGATTTAATAGGCAACACCACTGTTATCACTCACTGATAATAATAAATTTATTCATATGACAACATTTTGGTGAAAGAAAAGACTTAAAAAACTAAGCTGATGTGCCCATCTGAGATCGCCAGGCAGGGAGTTTCATTAAAAAGGGCTCCAGACTTTAAAGAGCCCATCACCATTAGTGACAAAAAGAAACCAGTAATGGAGCCCCCTCAAAGGATCTCATGCTGTGATGGGGCTCAGGAAATTCCCAGATTCCTCATAAGAAGATCACAATTATATCTAGCAGCCTGACCATGCAAAGCTTTGCAATAAGAGTAGACCTTAAAATCAGCTTGAATCGGGAAAGGACAGCAAGGAATGGTACAATGTGTTTGCTCATCTTTAGAACAACTTTATGTAAAGTGTATTTTTTTGAGAACTCACCTGTTTGAGGTTGACAAGCATGAAATGCAGTGTTAAAAGGCAGCACTGTTTCTCCCTTTTCATGCATGAGTCAGTGTTTGAATATTATCCTTAAGTCAGACCATTTCTTCAGAAACATGTCAAATAGCCCTGAACCTTAAAGTTGCCGGAGGTTTTTGATGGCATAGAGATGCATTGGGTAACTAAAAGGATAATGTAATGTTGCAATTATTTTATTGGATGCATTTTCAAATATGATAAATGCTGCCCTTTTATGTTTTCTATAAAAATAATTAAATCAATTTAAAATCATAGCATTCATATGCAGCTAATTTGTGCTTGTTTGACTGAAATGAGTGAATGATGAAAAATTGTGTTGTGGTATAGACTTTTTTATTTTTTTGCATTTGAACATGAATGCAAATTGTGCTGTTTATATATTCCAA
This sequence comes from Ctenochaetus striatus, assembly GCA_034780835.1. Taxonomy (NCBI): domain Eukaryota; kingdom Metazoa; phylum Chordata; class Actinopteri; order Acanthuriformes; family Acanthuridae; genus Ctenochaetus; species Ctenochaetus striatus. The sequence continues at coordinate 17,873 of JAUZTA010001775.1, forward strand.
AGTCAGAGATGCTATTCTGAAGCTGACCCTGATATCTGTGTTGCTTTTAGAGAAACAATTGCCAAACTTATTCAGCTCATCTGGGGACCTGAACAGCACAAAAAAACCCGTCATGAATTCCTGTAATACCAACATTTATGAAATCCTAATTAAGAAAACCACAAATCGTGAATTTTTAAATTGATATGAATTGTCTTCATTCAGTGAAAAAAAGTGCATCATATCAATAATCATATTTGCTGTCATTTTTAAGTTTTTCACTACCTCAGTAATTCTGCACA
>JAUZTA010006088.1:0-17900 GCA_034780835.1 Ctenochaetus striatus
TTTCACTTATACCGCAAATTTATTTAAAAAAAAACGACAGTCTTGACTGTATAATTGGTCACCGAAACCAAAACCTGTAGCAAAAAAAAAACAGTGTGTGATTCTGAGTCGCGTACACAGTCGGTCTCCCTGCCCGAGTTCGTGTCGCAGGCTTTTATCGCCCCGCTCGTCTTCCTCAAAAAAAAATAAGTCAAACATTTTTTGTTAGGTTTGTAAAAATTCCCATGACTTAGCTCGTGTAGCGGACCCTCACGGTAGCCCGCGTCGCGTACACAGTCGGTCTCCCTGCCCTAGTTCGTGTCACGGGCCTGCACGGCCCCGCGCGTATCCCTAGAAAAATCGATCGAACTTCATTTTTTAGATTTTGCTTAGCCTGAATAAATATCCCTGATCACGAACGTGTTTGTGTGTAGAATGAAACTGAATATGGGAAAAGGAGTGAACTCAAACACAGGTGTAACAGACACAAGATTTATTCCAAACAAAAGCCACTGAAACAGGAATAAGCACTGGTAATCGCATCGATGCAACAGACAGGATACATCTCAGTATAACACATCAACACACATGAGGAGCTTTCACTTACATAGGACACTTACTGAAAAATAACGACAGTCTTGACTGTATAATTGGTCACCGAAACCAAAACCTGTAACAAATAAAACAGTGTGTGAGTCTGAGTCGCGTACACAGTCTGTCTCCCTGCCCGAGTTCGTGTCGCAGGCTTTTATCACCCCGCTCAGCTTCCTCAAAAAATATAAGTCTAACAATTTTTGTTAGGTTTGTAAAAATTCCCAGGACCGAGCTCATGTCACGGGCCTGTACAGCCCCACGCTTCTCCCTCGAAAAATCGCCCGAACTTTAGTTTTGAGGTTTGTAAAAATTTCCATCACCGAGCTCGTGTCAGGGGCCTTCACGGTAGCCCGCTTGGTGTAATGAGTCCACGTCCCGGCCTGAGTTCGTGTCATGGGCCCGCACAGCAGCCCGCGTCGCGTACTGAATTGTTGTGTCAGACTCGAGTTTGCGTCTCCGACCCGCACGGTAGCCCACGTCGTGTACACAGTCGGTCTCCCTGCCCGAGTTCGTGCCGCGGGCATGCACGGGCCCGTGCGTGTCCCTAGAAATATCGATCGAACTTAATTTTTAGGTTTTGCTTAGCCTGAATAAATATCCCTGATCACGAACGTGTTTGTGTGTTGAATGAAACTGAATATGGGAAAATGAGTGAACTCAAACACAGGTGTAAGAGACACAAGCTTTATTCCAAACAAAAGCCACTGAAACAGGAATAAGCACCGATGCAACAGACAGGATTCATCTCAGCATAACACATCAACACACGAGGAGCTTTCACTTAGATCGAACACTTATTGAAAAACAACGACAGTCTTGACTGTATAATTGGTCACCGAAACCAAAAACAGAGTGTGAGTCTCGGTTGTGTACACATCCGGTCTCCCTGTCCGAGTTCGTGTCACAGGCAAGCACTGTAGCCTGCATCGCATATTTAGTTGGTTTCATAATTTTGAATGTGAAAACGGGCTGTAGGATTCGAAAAAAAGAAAACAGTCGGAGGTTTTGGAAAAAAAGAAAGCGGTCGGAGGTTTTGGAAAAAACAAAACGGTCGGAGGTTTTGGAAAAAACAAAGCGGTCGGAGGTTTTGGAAAAAACAAAGCGGTCGGAGGTTTCGGAAAAAACAAAACGGTCGGAGGTTTTGAAAAAAACAAAACGGTCGGAGGTTTCGAAAAAAACAAAGCGGTCGGAGGTTCTGGAAAAAAGCCGTCGGAGGATTCGAAAAAGCAGTCGGAGGTTCTGAGGAAAAAGCCGTCGGAGGATTCGAAAAGCGGTCGGAGGTTCTGAGGAAAAAGCCGTCGGAGGATTCGAAAAAAAACGGTCGGAGGTTTTGTAAAAAGCCTTAGAAAGTTCTGGAAAAAGGTGGTCGGATGAATGAGCTCACTCGGGTATTGCTAGCCAACTTCACGCCACTTATAAAGAGCCCACAGTGTGATGAGACGTGGATCAGACACACCAGCTGAACCTACAGCGAAGAGGGCCCCTTCGTGGATCATTTTGAGATCAGACCCAACAATCTACAGACTAAGAAATATACAGCGGCGATTGAGTTTCATCTCAGGCTTGCCCCCTCTCCTTTTTTTTAAAAAAAAACTCAGTCTCTGTGGCAAGAGGAATGAAACAGAGAGTCTCCTAGGGCATAGAAGGGGACAAAGCCTGGCGGAGGAATGAGCTCACTTGTATATTTCTAGCCAACCTCACCCTCACCCACCATCTTCATCTTCATCTTCATCATCTTGAGCTCAGACCCTTTGGTCATTGCAGTGTGCAGACTACTAGACCACGGACTGTAAACGGTTGTGTTCAATGAAATCTAGTTGATACAACAAACAGAGCTGCTTTAGTCATCGATAGACATCAACTATGGAAGACAACACCCAGATATTCAGTGTGACAGAATGTCCTCCGTGGTATTCAACCTCTTCTTACAAAGACATCTTCAGTTGTAAAACATCAAAAGGGCTGTTTGAAGCTGTGGCCAGACTGATGGTGAGCAATCAAATTACTTTATCCGAACAAGTCAAAAGTTACGGTCCGAAAAACATCTACAAAACTATCAGAGACATGGTCATCGCCCAATCGGAGAAACTGCTACAACAGCCTTCGCATTCACTGCTTCTTGCGCTGATGGACCTGGTGGAAATGGAAGGCGGAAACGACTTTGCCTCTATGCCAAATGTAGACAGGGCTGGTCTCAAAGATGTGCTGCTGGCGTACGGTAACTACACAACCTTCTATGTGCCAAAGAAAGCATTGGTGAGCAACAACGGTAAAAAAGTGATCCCCGTGGTCACGCAGTACTCGGAAAAGCACAACCTTGTCTACTACGACAGCAAGAGGTCCATGATCGGAACCTATATGGTTATCATCCCGACACCTCAGAAGTCGTACTTTGTGCAAGAGGTGCTGTTTGCCCCTGGACGTCGGAGCCTTGAGCTGTTGAAAGAGGTCACCATGGATAAGTACGAATTCTGGGACATGGCCTTAGAGGTACCCACTCATTCTACAGCACTCACGCCGTCTTTTCAACAAATCCAACCTTTCCAGTTGTTGGCTGAGAAACACCTGCCTACCCAAAAAAACGACACGTTGCTCTCACATATGGAAACCATAAGCCCCATGTGCTGCGTTCCGACAGCTGAGAGAAGGATGAAGAAGATGCGTGGGGGTAGCCAAGACCATTTCACAGACAAAGACGTCATATGTGATCTGAAGCGCTTCAAATGCGACGGCGGCTCTCGCACAGTCTACCTCAGAAGAAGCGGTAGAGCCCTGGATGGCAAGCGGATGAACCTGACAGCGGTTGTCGCTCTGCGACCGTGTCAGATCGATGAACCCAAACTGTTTGTGTCTACTACGCTGAGGTTCTGCAGAGCCGTGAAACAATGTTGTGTCAAGGGCAACGGGGAGTTGGTGAGCTGTTGGGATGACACGCTGAAAGAATTGGAGAGACCGAGTTTTATAAGCGGGACGGACCTGTATCAGGAGATACACAGGCCTGCCTTGACAGCGTTCATCAAGCGTGTGAATCCAAACAGTTGGTGTAACTACATACCCAAGCACGTGGAGAGTAAGATTGTGAACCCTACCATGGTTGAGGTGGTGGAATTGGGCATTAAATTCATGGACAGCAAGATCCCCAACGCATTTGCTGTAGCCGAGTTGCTGTATTGCCCAATTGAGAAGGTGGAAGAATGTGTAGAGTTCTGGACCGCGTATGCATGTGACGCCAACATTCGCACAGCTGTGAAGGATAAGCGCATCAATGTGGTGGAGGAGCAGATGAAAACCGAATGGAATAACCTGCTGAAACTTGTGTCCGGTTACATTCGAAAAAACAAACGGACCAGCGGAGAATGCGATGTGTTCAAACAGCACACCCCGGACAATATAGTCAAAGCCCAAAAGGCCTGGTTCAACCTTGTCAGAAATCAAAAAAAGTCAAAGGAGTTTGTACAGATGTGTACCAAGGCTAAGGTGATCTTTTTGAAGCTCCGTACCTATCACGCCAAACTTAAGAAGGATCTTAAGGTGGAAGGGGTCCACAATCTACGGAATGGGTCTTCCTCCCCAGGCTCTGCCGACGCCCAAGGGGACATTAATGTCAATGATGACACTGAAGATGGCATGGAGATGGAAGACATGGAAGACCACAGTGACATCGAAAATGATGTCGATGACCAGGCGGGTGTCCAAAAATATGATTACTCCATAGTCACGCCAGACCAGATTCCGATTTCAACATGGATCAAAAACATGCCTACTCTGCTGTTGAGCGGTCCCTGGCTGACCGCCGGCGCCGAGCCCAGGAGAGATGCAATTTGTACTCTCCTAGGGTTAGATAACACGCTGTTGGACAAAAGATACAGCGCCATCCTTCGCGAATGGGTCGTCGACAACCGAAACGTTGTCAATGTACTCACGAAGTACGGATTGCAGGATAGACTCAGTAAAGCTCTGATCGAGTGCTTGGAGTCTATGTCCACCAACAACTGGAGACTGAAGCTGATGGCAGCTTTCCGAATGGACCCAGATCAACCAGCGAGCCCTCACCGTAAAACGGATGCCAAATTGGGTTGTGCTAAAAAACAGGCACCAAGCCACAAGACTGCAAACGTACCAAAATCTCGTAACAAGACCTGTGGTTCGCGTAATCCGTACAGTCTCAAGGATTATTGGCTGAGTGAACTTGCAGAGGAGAGCAATAGCGAAGAGGAAGACAAAGAGTGTGACAAAGAGATCCCAGGTGAGAACTTGGCAATGACAAAGAAATCCGATGGCATGGAAAGCCCTGATGATTACGATTACAGCGACGACTTCATAAATGATGATTCTGATGAAGACAGCATCTCAGACGGGAGCAGCAGCAGCAGCAGCAGCAGCAGCAGCGGAGACGATGACCTCTGTACACTGCAAAGCAAAAAAGCTAATCAAAGACGCCCTGTTGTGTCAGAGTCTGAAGAAGAGTACCCGGAGCCAGCCATGTGTAGCGGGGAAGAGAAACAAGGTGTGAGCTATAAGCGCTCAATGTCATCGGACTCGGATGATGAGGATGTGATCAAGCCAGCTTCAACAAAGCTTGTCAAACATGAGGGCAAGAGTGGCAGCGAGTACATCACCAAGCCGACGCGTGTCCGGAGCCTTGATGGAAAGGCTCCTGCTAAAAAGAGACCGGTCAAATCTGACGAGAGCCTCCCAAAAAGAATTAATCCTACACAGACCTCCAAGATGACTTCTCCAAAAGGCAAGTCTGTACAACAAAATGTTGGTGATAAAAGGGAGGCGAAACAAAAGACTGACCATTCAAAGAAACACCGCGTCCGCTCTCCTGTGAGGGACACCGACTCCGATCAAGAGGACGATGAAGAGGAGGAGGAGGAGGAGCAGAAAAATAGGCATAAAAGGGCTAACCCTTCCAAGAAACCCCGCATCCGCTCTCCTGTTAGCGACACCGACTCCGATCAAGAGGACGATGAAGAGGAGGAGGAGGAGGAGGAGAAAAATAGCTATAAAAGGGCTAACCCTTCCAAGAAACCCCGCATCCGCTCTCCTGTGAGGGACGCCGGCTCCGATCAAGAGGGGAGAACACCAGTCAAGAAGAGTCATCACAAGGTACACAAACAAAAGAGTGAGCAAAAAGCTACGGAAAAGAACTGCAACGGTCTCAGTCCTGCTCTCTCGCAGGTCCCGGAGCAGAAGTTTGACAGAGACGAGCCTATGAAGACAACTCAGGCTCAAGCTGATGAAATTGACCAAGAACAAGAGCTTTCTGAATGGGATTGTGACCTTGATGAAGATCATACCATTTCCGATTCAAAAGTCACCAATGAATCAGGATTAGATAGACCTGACAAGCCAGGGCGTTTCCACTCTGACATTGACTCTGATGACTATCTTGTTTCCATGTGAGAATTGACATCATGTCTTCCGGGATGTTGAAAAGAAAACATGCACCTGGAGCCCAAAGTACTTGCATGATACGATATTTAGAGGGGCTGGCTAACAGTGTATGTGTGTCCCAGTTGGAAGAACCCCACTCATCTGTAAAGCTGTTGTCTACATATTCGAAAGTGGCTAAAGAAGAAACCCCAAAGGTTGTTCTCAATACATTGGACAGGTATTTTACGAAGAACACTATATCTGAATGTAAAATGTAATTGACATTCAACCGCCCCTGTGACGGTAGAGATTGTGGGGTTTTTTGCAAGCCTTAATGGTAACCCGCTCATCCTTGTGATATCTATTGAATGTTTATATTTTATCTGCTACGAGTGTAATAATCAATGCTTGTCCTGTATATCTTATGTGCTACGAGTGTAATCCTCAATGCTTGTCTTTTATGGCTTATGTGCTACGAATGTAATCCTCAATGCTTGTAACATGTAATACAGAATGACATGAACAGGGACCCGTGTATAAGTGATTTGTGTCTCTCATTGTATTATCTCTATTGTATGTGTCAGGATGCGACGGCAACTTTCAAAAGTACTGAAATGTTTACTAACATCAGTATCATTTTTATTTGAAATGCATCGGTACATCACAACACATTGGTATAAATCCACTGTACATACAAGCAATGAGACAACTGGCAGTTAATGATAACACCTCTTTTGAGTTGAGTTACATCCATACACAGTGGTTGTCGCACATGACAGTGTCTCCCCAATAAAACACAAAGTAACATTATGTGAAACTTAACAGTGTATCGACATGAGGGAGAACAAGGATCACACCGCTTTAATAATCTGTCCCACTAAGTAGTGTCACGCTCCGGAACAGATCTCTGAGGGATCTGACCGACCCCTGAGGGTTCAGTAGAACCATGAGGATTGTCATCTTGTAATAATCGACAGTGAAGTCCTGCACAGGTCCCTGTCTCCGAAACTTTGTGAACATTATGACGGGGGCCCACTTGGACTCGGTTTGCGACACAGCGTCGTGTGTGAAACAGTTGCCTTTGTCGTTGAGTAACTTCAATCGATCCAGTTGATCCACGCTGGGAATCCCATGGAGGGCCGCGTTGTTGAGAGTCACCTTTGTTAAACCCCGCGTGCAATCCAGCGTCGTCACCTCGAGCCTCGCCGATCCGAATATCTTGACTCTCAGTCTCAAAGCTATGTTCCTGACCAGCGTATTCAGCTTGGTATCGCCTACACTCTCCGCGGTTTGATCGCCTGTCAAAGACTTTGGGTGTCCGTACACTAGCAGATTGCCGCTGCTTCTAGCATGAGCTTCTTCTTGCTCACCCACACATGTCAGCCAGTTGGACATGTCGGATGAATAGTCCCTGAAGGTGAAAAAGTTGCCGTCTAGGGTCAACAAGCGTGGAGTCATCCTTTCTCTGGTGTCAAAGTGTCTCAGCCATCTGATCGACAAGCTCAGCGCATGCGAGGTAGCCCCGGCGCTCAGTCCACAGAGTTGTTTGCACAGGTCTGAGTCGGGTAAGTGCTTTGCCACCATAGTAGCACAGAGACTGACCAAGCTCTCGCACTGCTCACCGAACATAGAGGACAGGGGCTTGTTAAAATTCCTGCTGAGATAAGACACGATGTCGACCATCACCGCTCCTTTAGCAATCACGATATCTTTCCATTCGGTCATGTGCGTGGGTAACAGTTTCAGGTCTAAGGCTGTCTTGAGCGTGAGAAAGACTTGCAGCAGGAAGCTATGGACCGAGTTAGGCGACTCCGACACGTTCCAATTGGACACTTGCTTGCAGCCTTCGAATAACTGAGCGTACTGAAAAATGAATATATCATTGAGCCTAGAGCACTTACACAATCCGTCTCGGGGCCCGGCAAATATCAGAGGGTGTAGTCGGGTCATATTTTGTGACAGTACAATCACGGCGTCTTTGAACCGTGCAATCTCTTTCTCATCACAACACTTGAGAATGACCATGGTCGTATCTACCTCGCCTTCAATCTTCTTGCCTCGCAAAAACACCATTCCCTGCGGCTCATTTACGCAAACCGGCGTTTGCTCGATGGCCACAAGAGGTTGCGGCGCAATGACTGTGGCACTGGGTCCCACTTGAGCATCGCTTGTGTCTACAGCCCTTATGATGCCGCTCAGCAAAGGGGCGTGATCGCTGCTCGTGTCATCCACATCGCTACAGCTCAACATCTCCACCGAGTTGTCGCTCCATTCGAGGTCGTTCATGTCCGTTTCGTGTCCGGATGACACGTGTCCCGCAGCCTGCTCGATCGCGGGTTCCACACCATGAGCCCTGACGGGCAATAGCTCTGTTTCTCGCACGTTCGTGTCCGTTTCGTGTCCGGATGACACGTGTCCCGCAGCCTGCTCGATCGCGGGTTCCACACCATGAGCCCTGAAGGGCAATAGCTCTGTTTCTTGCTCGAGTGGCTGGTTCGCATCGCTGATAGTCTGGCGACGCTGACCGCAGGGCCTCTCCTGGTCGGGTGTCCGTACATCAGCCTGGTGGTGTTGACAGCCAGCTCTCCCTGATGCGTCGCCTTTTGGATTGTCATTGTAAACTCCTGGAGTCGACTTGAAGCGCCTGTTCCCGACAACATCGTCCGTGTCGTCCGTATTGCTAGCCTTGCGTTTCTTGTATGCGCTCTTGTATACATGTTCCAGTTCCTTGGCCTTCTTCAAATACCACTCATACGGTTGAATTAGATCAGGGGCCAATTTCATAAAGTCTATGCCGTAATACGCTTTTAAGTTGGGTTTGATCACTGTAACAGGGGGTCCGGCTACTGATCTTTCTGTTGCCATTCTAGTGAGTTCCTCTGGGATGCAGTCGTCGCCGATTATAACGTCGGTCGGTCTGTACTTGCCCACCTGTATAGACCATGGCATCTTTTTGGTGGCAGGCGACCGGGCGTCGCTGACATCCCGAGACAAACACTGGTATCGATCGAGGTTTAGCAGTTGGCAAGGAGACCATCTCTCTTGAGGGAACAGTGTGATGCACAGCACTCCCATAGAAACAAAGCGCCTGTCAGCTATGGTGGTACGACTCATGTGACTGAGCTTGTCCAATATCATCTGAGTGCTAGGTCGGTTGTCTTTGTGTTTGACGTGAAGGGCGCGAGCGTCGATGGCTTTCATGTAGCCATGCTTGAACGCTTCATCCTTCTCCGGGTTGTAAACCCCGACCAGTTCTGACAGATTTTTAGCGTATGTCTTCTTACAATAGCCTTGCGTAAGCCCCTTGTATTGTATCAAGGGTGAACCGCTGTGTAACTCCCACATCACGCAGTACCAGCTGAATATATCGCTCCCGGTGGCCGCGTTCAAGCACCACAGCACCTCGGGCGCCATGTGTGTGCGGTTACCCCGCGGTTGATCCGGAGTAGAGAAGTTACACGCTGTACCAAAGTCGCTGATCTTGAAAGCGAAGGGCAGGGGCTTCCGATCCGGTTGGTGACAGACCAAGATGTTTCTGTACGTGAAGTCCCTGTGCTGGAGGGTTCGAGATCTCAAGTAATCCAGACCTCGGAGGGTGTCCAGTTCCACAATGGGCACAACTGAGGCGCTCTTTACTCGCCACATGAACTCCTGTAGCGAGAGGAGGGCTCGTTCCATTACGAGCACGGCTCTGCCACCCAGCTGGTAACCCGGGATGGCACACCACAAGCCTCCGAGCGTACGCAAGATGTTGGGATGTCTCATCGAGACGCCGATCATGATCTCCTCCACCTGAGAGGCGACATGAGCGTAGCGATTGAAATCATTGTCTATGAAGGGTACGCTCCAGTTCACCATTTCTGGAAACAAGGCGGTCTTTGCAACGAGTTCGTTGGTGATAGGAACGATCACTCCGAAACCTCCTCGCCCCATCACCTTGTTCGGAGTGGTTATCAGCTCTTCCAAATCGAATTCACATTCGGACCCCGGGGTTATCCTTATATCGGTGTATATGCTCCACGGAGCGGCAATTGCGTTGCACCGTAGAGGCTTGTACTTTCGCCCAAAGTTATCTACGGTCGTTTGGCTCATCCTGGGTTTGACTGTCTTGTAACTCGAGGGCAGGAACCCGTCCATCACAGGGTGAGCTTGCTGTGGAATGGGCGTCATGGGTTGAGGGCGATAACTTGCAAACGTGGGAAATAGAGGAGTCTGACGATCGGTGACCATTTTCTGAGTGTCCTTGATCAATGTGCTCAGCTCCTCCGAGTACGGGACTCTCGCGCTACATCGAATCACCAGGAATAGTACGATGGAGTCGTATTTACAACTCTTAACTGGATCTTGTTTTATATGCACCACAAGACGATCTTTATCCTCCAGCTGAAGCTCCTTCGTTTCGTGGATACCCACCACGCAGACACTCGTGAGCTTATGCGAGTCAGTGAACCTAGTGAGCACCGCAACGGTATCTTCGTCATTTCTGAACTTAAACTCTCCATTATCACCAAGCCAACGTAGTACGCTCTGCACATCCTTGTAACACAAGGTTTTAACGTGATACAGATCGTGACATTCCACCATGCGCAGCAACCGTTCGACGCTGGTTCTGGTCTGATTCCTCATCTGCGCCATCCTGTTTGAACGTTGCTCGAAACCACCGTACTTCTCTTACACATCCGGGGCCAGTAAATAGGAGATGAACGGTTCACATCGCAGAGAGATCCTTTTCTCCAAACATGTCTCTGTGGCACTGTTTGAGTGTCTGATAGTGGCAGGCGCACCGGCTACGGGGTTATTACTGCTAAAAGATACACCGTTTAAAGATGGGGACGCTCTCCAAAAAACCTTGCAACTCTTGCGAGATATGTGGCGAGGAGCTGATACGTTGTACGTACCCAACGCGGATTTGAATTCTCTCCACCGCATGGAATGTTATAGCACGGTGGTTCAGGAAACGCCAATACCCGATCGGATAGCGCAAGAGCCTCGCAAGCTCTCCAGATACTACATATACCTGCTGTTTCGCTACTGCATGAGCTCCACGGATCATGTGGTGTACAGGCAACAAGGTGTGATGTCTCACTTCATCCGCATGTCTCCATGGGGACCCAGAAAAAGTACGTCTCTCCCAGTCTCGGATGTACCTGGGAGTTGGCTTGAGACTAAAGTGTGCACCGGCTATCCTTCCGCGCCGCCAATCCGAGAGGACAACTTCCCTCTTTATCACCCTCCTCAACATCAAGGACAGCCTCAGCCGCAACATCAGACGAGGCAGCCGCCTCCGCCGCCGTCGCCTCAGCAGCACCAGCAGCTGCGACTCCCGTTGCAACACGAGAACAAAGCGTATCCCGACCTGTCCGAGCGCCACCAATTTAAGGGGCCTGCATACACAAAACCTTGCAAGGGACCGGTGAGTAACAAACACAAACCCAAACCAAGGACAGGGTGCTACGATTCAAACGGCAGTGAGGACCAGTATTAACGAAGGCTGTGGGGAGGCGGCCCGCTACGATGGCGTTGTTGCCATTACTTATGTGATTGGACAGACGGTTTGTGATCGGACAAGTGAGGCCATAAGATCACTAACAGTGTAGTGACACCGGTATAGATTGAAGGTCTCCATGACAGCCAAATCCATGTCTGTGAAACACAACCAGGAGGACCGTCTCAGTGTCAAGCGACAGCGTAAGGAGTGTGCCGTGTGCCTAGAGGTTGTGCTTGAAAAAGACAATCCCCAGGAGAGACGATTTGGTATTCTGTCCAATTGTAACCACTGCTATTGTCTGCAGTGCATCCGCTCATGGAGGGGTGTGCGATCTCCAGATTGCGGTAATGGCAAAACGTGCCCGCTGTGCCGCATCGAATCACCGTTCTACATCCCAAGTGACAACTGGATTGAAGATGACGCTGAAAAGCGGAGACTGATTCAGAGACTCAAGGAGAAACTGGCAAAAATACCGTGTCGATATTTCGACCAAGGATATGGGAGGTGTCACTTCGGAGCAACATGCCTCTACAACCATCTAACGGACCAGGAGGCGTTTCATCAGAGTCCGCCATACCGCGAGATCACTTTTACATATAGCATGGATGACCTTTACTATGTCTTCTGAATCAAATCACCCTTCTACATCCCAAGTGACAACTGGATTGAAGATGGCGCTGAAAAGCAGAGACTGATTCAGAGACTCAAGGAGAAGCTGGCAAAAATACCGTGTCGATATTTCGACCAAGGATATGGGACGTGTCACTTCGGAGCAACATGCCTCTACAACCGTCTAACGGACCAGGAGGCGTTTCATCAGAGTCCTCCATCCCGCGAAATCACTCTAACATATTGCATCGATGACTACCACTACTACTATTATTACTTCCACTACAATTTCTGGTGCTGCTGGACCAGACTGTGACACTTCACTGTACCCTAATCTGTTGCTTAATAACTGTCCATTGCTCTTAATAAACACACCCTTGATAACTGTATTTGGTTTGGTTATTGATGGTTTTTATACACAAACCCCTATTTGAAATATTCAGTGATCAGGTAGCAAAGTTGGTACTGCTCTATGAGCATCAAGTGTTGTCGTGTACTTAGGGACACTAAATCTGTAGTACAATCCCTGTACATACGTTCAAAAAGAGGTGTTATCATTAAGTTCCTTGTTGATATAAACATGCCACACACAATATTGGAAGGAGCCAAGTGTAGGACCGTTTATTCACACACACAATACAATACATATACATAACTCATAAATCACAACAGGCCAAAAGGTTACACTCATCCTAAGGACGGCAGTAGATAATACAAGTCTTTCTGCAACCAGAGTGTAAACCTGTAAGTGAATCTCAATTGCGATGACGCACATCGTGCCTCTTGGAGCGCTCAGAGTGTTCGGCGCGTACGCCCGATGATCCTGATTTGCATTCCCTCGGTCTGCTACAGGTAGGTCTGCTCCACGTAGGTCTGCTCCACGTAGGTCTGTTCCACGCAGGTCTGCTCCACGAAGGTCTGCTCCAGCTAGGCCTCACAGGAGTACCAAGTCGATCCTTGACTGAGACACGTACCCTCTTGGTGTCCGGTACGTGTGGGTCAGTTGGGCGTGGGGAATGGGATCGCTTTCTCCTGGTCCTGGAGCCCGCCCGATCTCTGGCCGTGACGCGCACCTCGTCATCTCGGTCTGTGATGGAGAGTCTCTTGATGTTCAGTGTTACGCCATCGAGGTTTGATGAAGTCTTTCCCTGCCGTGTAGGCATACGTGCTTTTCGGTCTAACATGACCTTCTTCTTCAGCGCTTTTCTTAGAGCTTTGCATAGACTCTGATGTTGCTTAGCAAAAGGTTTGCCGTATTCAGTCATCGCCTGTTTGTGTGGCATGGCTAGGAACGTATCCAGGCTGACACTTCCAAGTTTGTCGCTCAGGCGACACTGCTTCCATTTCTGCAAGCAGAAGTCTACAGCCATAACTAGCCAACACAGGAATAGTAGTAAATAGGAATCAAATCTTTGGTTACCCACAATATATACACATTCCATTTATCCTGACACCATTGGATGTTTTTAGATTTTATTAGTGAAATTTCAGTCGGACTAATGCGTCCTAGTCAGAGGAATCAATCTTGGCTAGTCTACACAGGACAGTGGGTTTTCAAAATATCTGTCATTAGAAAGCTTGCCTTGAGTTATCCAACCGTGAAGCGGACAACCTGTAAAAACCACAAAACCCTTACACAGTTCATACATTTAAATCATCATCGGATAGATCTGGGGATACATGTCCGGAAGGGCCAAAGAGTCTTCTTTGCGCCCTCCTTCCCGTGACCGGGCGTACCCTATGCGGTTCCAGCCACACTCCTGACAGACTGTCAGCTTGGTTTTCCGCACCAGTTGGTGATTCAGATGTTCGTCTGGATTGTCCGGCGTTTCTTGGGAGGTGTTGCTCATCGTCTGGCCTGGGATCAAACGGACGCACAATCGCAATTGGCCTTTCCCTGATTGTTTGTGTCTGTGGCTCAACTTTGCGAGGCTGATCCATAATTATTGTTTCATCAGAGTCATAACCGCAAAGCTCCCCTTCTTCATTAGGCTCATCTTGCGTTTCGACTGTGCATGTTTGTCTGTGGGATCCGTCATCATTATACACAAAGTGGTCCATGTTCGCTCTTCGATGTCGAGAGTGATAGTGACTCACTGGCTCATAAGTACCTTTTTGTACAGAGAAAAGGAGGGGGTGAGGAAGCGCAACACACGACCGGTCGGACGAACGAGACTCCGGGGACCGGTCGGCCTCAATCAGGTGAATAAGTAGCTCAGGTGGGAGCCTAGTTGGAGGGATGCGCTTGGTCGGGAGACTGAGTTCATTTGGAGGCCTGGAACCTCCGCTCACTTTACTTTGTAAACCTAAAACAGCCTTATTCGGTCTCTCCGCTCATGGGCATGTTATGTCTGAGTAGGTCTGTGTAACGGTCCTAGGCGAAACGCACTTGTCCCAATTTAGCTCGTGTTCCACTTAGGCACGTGCGACCATTTTGGTTGGTGACACGAGCCTGGCTGTAGGAATAAGCATTGATCACACAGATATTAACTGTTGGAGCCACGGGTGTGCTTTTTTTTTGTGGGAGTATTCTTGTAAGTGTATTTACGGTTCACGCATCCCAAACTGTTGCAACAGACTTGCCCTGCGAGGAAATCTACTTGACATTGCAACAGTTGAGACACGCAAACATGCGTCTTACGATGAAATTCAAAATGGCCAACTACCTGATGAAAAACGAGGAGAGATTTGTTAGGTTACTTGAGGCTGTACAAAACCCTAACAGGCTTCAGCTTAACGAGGACCTCACACACAAGATTCACCGGCTGTCGAGGAAACTGAGTAAGCTGATCGACGATAGCAGGGGCACGTCTATAGACCCTGAGACTCTGATTGATGGATTGTGTCGCCACTTGAGTGATGATGTAGCCTGGACCATTGTGACCCACGTGTTCAAAAGACATGACCCTGAATTTAACATTCGTGATCTTGATCAGCACGGACTCGAAAAGCTCTTCAAGCGTGCTGATCGCTGCTCCCGTCCATCCAAAACACTGAGGAAATTACTGTGTGACCTCAGAGCAGATGAACTGAAACGAGTGAAGCTGCTGTTGGCGTGGGATGTCGTCGAGGGTTACGGTCATATTGGCCGTGGGGAGATCGAGAGTATATCAGCCTACGAGCTGGCAGAGCGGGTTGTCAGTAAGCACTGCACCCACATGGTCCCCTTGATGATCCTGATTTTCACACAGATCGAACGGGCGGACATGGTGGCCGAATTAATGTCAGCTACTGAATGAAGCATCAGCCCTTACCGGTGACCAGATGGTTTCACGATGCAACAGTGACGAGAAGAACGTTGTTGCCCCTAATGACCGCAATTGTATGGCTGTGTGACTGTGTGAGCATTTGTACAATTAAAAAAAAACAAAAATAAAACATTACATCCTTATACACTGGTGTGCTGTTTAATGCGGATGGGCTATCTGTGTTTTGAGCATACTGAAGTACCAACTGTTAAACAAAAACCAGTTCAGGGAACATAGGTTGATACGACATACGAGCATCTGTCAATCCACCCCTCAACCAACTGTTCACAATGACCGATCACAACGAGTACTACAGTAATTACTGGTGGTTTGCGGAGAAGGACGGGTGGCTCAAGATCACCTTCATAGCGGCCCCGTTGATGATCGTGTTTGGGTTGGTGCTAATCGCCCACAGGGTCTGTGGCAAACGCTCCGACCCTATCTACAAACCATGTCTAAGAGCTCCGCACGACGCTGTGTACGTTCCCACAACGTGCGCTTTCGACGATAGGAGGCATGATGCAACCAACCAGGATGTACGTGTCATCGACGTTAAAGACGCTTCAGTGATCGGGGCGGAAAGGGGTAAGTGATACTTAATGTGACAACTGCATGGCGTAATGCTTTCAGCGTCTTATTCCTGTCACTCTGCCTTAACAGCACCTGTCGGGACGGTTGTGTAGCACCCGAAACCTGGAGGGGGGATATTAAAGGTTTCCACTGAGGGAGGCTGAAAAGTTCCACATGACCCTTTGTCAACCTGAGAGGAATCACTGTTACAATATCATGTGTATACATTTATGTGAGAGAATAAAGACAATTGCCGTTTCCACAGCCTGTGTTTTTATTTACCAGACACATTGATATATGGATACAATTCAATGTTACAACACTGTGTGTGTGTGTGTGTGTGTGTGTGTGTGTGTGTGTGTGTGTGTTCATTTATGTGAGACAATAAAGAAGATTGTCAATTCTACAACATGTGTTTTATTTACCAGACAAAACAACATAGAGATAACAGGTTACACAGCGCTGATGTCCTTGCTGCAGAGTGGCTCGCCAAACCTCCCGGCAAGATGGAGAGCACGTTCGGCCGAGGAGCTTTTTGCTTTTTTCTTTGAGGTCCCGGAACCTGAGGGGTCAGGGGTTGCACATGTGTTAAACGTATTTAGTTAGTTAAACGTGAACACAGCTGCCATATCATATGCAATCAGGCTTACCTTTCACACTTATACAAACGTTACCGTCCGACGCGATCACAGGGATATAGACACAGCACTGGTAGATGAACAGAGGACAGGACGTTTTGGGGTTTAGCTCAGTGTACAACGGTAAATCCCATTTGTTCTTCTGGCACAGTTCCTAGGACATATAAAGGGTGTACAGTGTTAGATTACCCTTCTGTATCATTGGGTGACACTTTGATAGGTGATAACTCACTTGTAGAGCTCCGATGAAATTGAAACCATCTGCCCGGCTCCTGGTCGTAGATTCACCGGTGGAGATGTCATCCTTATGGGGTTCCGTGTCCTCGCTCTGGGTCCAAGACTCACCGGTGGAGATGTCATCCTTATGGGGTTCCGTGTCCTCGCTCTGGGTCCAAGACTCACTGGTGGAAATATTCTCAGAGGTTTCGCCACACCGACGTTTCATGATTACGAGCGACGCTTGAGGGTTGCCCTTAGTTACTTTCTTTGTCTTACCGGTAGTTTTACCTTTACGTCTATCATCGGATAGAAGATACACTTTGCCATTGAACTTCAGATCACGAGATGCGCCTCCCTTAATACTGCTGCAATGGGGGCCGACATTGCGCCGGTATAAACCTGTACCAGTAGCCATGATCGTGAACTATCCGTGGTCTCACAAGTCAAACAGAGTTCCTCCGTGTGAAACCTCTTATGAATAGGCTTGATTGGATAGACCTAGCCTTCTCCAGGATAAACTCAGCTGTGTGGGGTGGACACAAACAAGGAAGCCTTATAAGCAGATGCCTTCGGAGGTTTCGTGCTGCGGTCCGATGAAAGCAAGGCAGTGCTTTAAGCAGATGCGGTTGGATAACAGATACTGTCTGCAAAAACGACACTACGGTGGTGGGGCTCATCTCTGGGGCAGACGAGTCTGCTTACAGAAACGAGGTTGAACATCTGGCAGTGTGGTGTGGGGAGCATAACCTCCTGCTCAATACAGCAAAAACTAAGGAGCTGGTGATTGACTACAGGAGGAAAAAGACTGACATCGCACCACTCATCATCAGCGGGGACTGTGTGGAGCAGGTGTCAGACTTCCGCTTCCTGGGTGTTCAGATCGAGGAGGGCCTGACCTGGAGTGTAAACAGTACGAAGGTGCTTAAAAAGACCCAACAGCGTCTCCACTTCCTGAGGGTCCTCAGGAAAAATAACATCATGCAGAGACCGTTGGTGTCCTTTTACAGGTGCTCCATAGAAGCCATTCTAACGTACTGTATATGTGTATGGTTTAGCAGCTGCACTGTGGCCCAGAAAAAGGCTCTCCAACAGGTCATCAACACGGCCCAGAGGATAGTCGGTTGCCCCCTTCCCTCACTGGACAACCTTCACAGTGCTCGCTGTGCTAAAAAAGCT
>JAUZTA010006682.1:0-17871 GCA_034780835.1 Ctenochaetus striatus
CACACACACACACACACACACACATACTCGTTTTTCCAACTTGTGGGGCCCGAAGTTTTTTGCCCAATTGTGGGGTCCACCCTTTCCACTGGTTCTACACCTTTGTAAAAAAATCTCAAAGCATAGAAAAAATTCTTCATCACAGTTATCACTTCAAATGAACAGAATTCCACACTTTTGTCCCCACTAGTTTTTTGGTCACTTATGGGGCTCGGTTTCAAGCATTCAGGACTTGTGAGGACCACTTTCACACACACGTAATATTTCTAGCTTTTATATCATAGAAGGGACCAGGTTGCTCTCCAAAGATATCAGTGGTTTTCCTAGTTTGTCCTTGATTAACTGCAGGTTTGCATCATTTACATTCCAATTCATATCCTCTAAACAAGGCTAAGATGGTACTCAAAAATTTACCTCCTTCGTCATACTTATAAATCCAATGAAAGTTTTCCAGATCATCCTCCAATCCCATTTGAGTTAACATAGTTTTTTCAAGGGCATACCATTTTTTTTTTTTTTAATTTAAGATATGAAATTAAATAAATAAAATACAACAAACAACTCTTGGCATGTTTGGTCTCCAGAAAGAGCAAATGTATTTGTTAATAAGAGCAGTTCATTCAACTTTTCACTCATATTGGTTTGTATTACCATTTGTAACAAAAAAAGGTATTACATTTTAAACAAGTGCAAAATAGACTTTTAGGCCCTATTGTATATGCAATTATAAATTGGTCTGGTTATATCCTTTTTACTTGTAACATTAGAAATCAATAGAGAACATGAAACAGGAAGGAGAAATGAGTACAGTACAGGGAATCAAGAAAATTTTCAAAATAAACACCCCATATAAACTCAGGATCTACAGCACAACACAGTCAAAATATTAGCAATAAACCCCTCTAAAGCAGACTAAATCTGAACAAGTCACTGATGAGGCAGATGTGCAGACGTTGCTGAACTGCTCCCAGTGGAATATGAAGCTGCTTGGAGATGGAACAAAACAGTGTTGCACATACCTGGCAGCAGGAACATGCCCAGTGAAATCTGGCATTACTCTACCTTTCTTCTCCGGGCTGAAATTCGATTTTTGATGAAGTATTTAACGGCTTTCCAGTCTCTCTGTCCTAGGGCTTGAGGTTCTGCAGTAATGCAGCGCTGACAGTCCGTTTTCCCTGGAACTTGGTTCCTCACAATGTATTTCTTCAAATGTCTTTCTACTGCCGCGCATTCATCTGGTGTCCAATATCTTTTCACTGCAGTTTGTTTCCCTAAATAGGCATAGGAGAGGATACGTTAGGTTCAAGAAATTTAAATATATATTTTAAATTAAAATATCATTGGAATAATCAGACCACAGTCATTTGTGGTTCAGAAACCACAAATGACTCTCCTAAAGTCACTAAAAATACGCATAGATTTTTACTCCACTTGTAAGGCTTAGCTGTACCTCACTTCCTATGACGTGAGTGTACATATGATGTCCAAAAACCAACAGGGTGAGAATGACATGGGAGTACTTGGTACTGATGTGCTTTATGAACTTTATGCCTCAAAGGCTTCAAAGACCAAAAGCCTTCAAAGGCTCCAAAATAAAATCAGAACGAATTGTGGGAAAAAACAGCAACTAAGATGCGTATGTTATATGGGTGGCAAAGCTTCATTAAGGAAAAGAGCAGCATGGAATGTGTGAGTGTAGTATGTTGAGGAACAGTGAAGAGCAAGCGGCAGACAGTGGTGTGAACACAAGCAGAGGAGAAAAGTAAGTCAGTAGGTCTTCCTTTTAACAGTAAATGTACAAAAGAGATTACAGTCTACCAGTGAATACAGGCTGCAGCCTCTCAACACCAAAGTAAGCTAAATCTCCTTAGTATTGTTTCATAACTGCTGGAAAAGTGAAGACACCTTGTTTACCATCTCCCACTGTTCTGCTAATGTGTCGCTAATAATTTCTAATTTACCACAACATGAATAATCATGATCATGAATGATCCAAGATAAAGACAAGCCTACCTCTCTTTTTTGATGACCTCCTCTGTTCATTTATATCCACTGTGGAGGAACATTCCTGCTGGGAAGTTACACTGGCCTCACTGTCTGACCCCTGTGCTCCTGGCATGCTGGCATCTGAAAATAGTTTATATAGATATACAGTATAAGAAAAATATGTAAATTTAAAGTATGAAGTAATGGTCGGTATAGCTGGATTGGTGTCTTTATCATGCAAGACTTTTCTTGCAATGGTGACAGTTATCACTTTGCAGTAATAAAGAGGATAGATCTTATATATATGGCATGTGTGGAATGATTTATGCTTCTGCACTGAACCTACACCGTAGATAAAATCCCCACGCAAACCCCTATGCCGTAGGTTAACACACAACTCCCCAGAATTATAACTATGTATTGAGTTGACGCAGACTGTGGACGTCTGTGATTGGTCCTTTGGTGTTAACATTCCTGCATAGGGAGAAGCTGGCACTTAGCTGGCTCGCTTCGCTGCCTTGATTGTTTTACAATCGCAGATAGTCTACTCAAACATCTTCTGTCTTTCCAAGTGCAGTAAATACTAATTGTTCATCAATATTTAACAGATTCAAGCCCAAAATGTCCTATTTTCACAAGATTGAGAGAGCTGAGAGATGGTGTTTCACTTAAATATATATGTGGCTGTTGGCTCATAAATATAAATATGTAACTTTAGCATGCTCAACATAATCACAAAAAAATTATTTGTAAATTGAAGGTTTAGCAGTTATTTGTAACGTTAGCCTACTGATGTTATATGAGGGCACTGAAACATCATATTATATGTTACAACGCCACAATACAATACAAACGGCTGTTTAATAAAAAACAGAAAAGAAAATACAATCCGGTGAAGTGTGTTACAAAAGCGTCCTCCTCTCACTCTCTTTCAAAACAAATGCACGCGGTAACCAGCAGCTGCATCCGGTGTTTTACGACAGCAGGCTGTGGGTGTCATAGCGCTTTTGATCAGAGGGAGTGCTAGAATCAATGCAAAAGTAACGTTCTGTCCAATATGCCAACCATGCCCAGAGTTACTGTGCTTTATTCTCATGGTCAACGGAGCTTCTCCTAACTACACACGTGAAACCAAAGGAAAATGGGAACATCCTAAGAGGGGAGAATCAAATGCCACTGCAAGGGAAGCTCCTATTTAAAAACACAATGTTCTGATTAATAATTAAAAAAAAAAAACACACACACAAAATGTATAGGGCTACTTGAGGTCAAGTACTCCCCATTTATGAGCAATAAATCAGGTGTAAAACAACCAATCTCTGTTAAGGTAATGGGAAAAACACATACAGAACACATAAGAGCCTTTACCTCAGGCATTAGGACTGAGGCCGAACTCAAACCAGGTTAAATAATAAAATAAAACATTATTCTTCTTCTTATTGTTGTTGTTGTTGCATTGCTATGACTCTAGTAGTCTGCATTTTATTTTAAGGTGCATTATGAATTCTTTTTTCTTTCTCTTAGTATTTTACAAGGACTGCTTACCATATTGATGATTGGTTTGTAGATTTTTGTTTGTATTTGTTTCATAGGCACACTGCACAAAATAAGTTCCTCACAGAAAAATAAAGTAATTTAAATAGAATTTGATAAACTTACCTCTCCTTTTTGCTGATTTCCTCTGTTTTTTTGTACCCACTTTGGAGGCATGTTCTTGCAGGGAGGTCACACTGCCTTCAATGTCTGAGCTTTGTGCTTCTGGCATATAGGAAAAATATATCATTTCAAAATATGAAGTAGCTGGTGGTATAAATAGCTGAAATAGGATATTTATCATGCATGACATGTCTTGTACTTGTGTAGCAATCGATTTTCAGTGACCAAAAAAGACAGATAAAGGAGGCACAGAAAGAGATTAGCCTAAATTAACCCAAATATTAAGCAAATGAATAATCTAGAAGAAAGAAGACAAATATGAAATAAGTGAGATTCAGCCCCTATATACACATTCATCAAATGATAAGCAGCCTACATTGTGTGTTTGGTTCAACTTACTTTTCAAAAGTAAAGAAGAATAATAGACAGCATTAGACAGTTAGATATCTTCTGTGATGTATTTAAGTACATAATTGCATACATTATATGACTGTATGTAGTATGTAATTACAGAGGTTTAAAGTAAAGTCAAGTAAACTAACAGCGTGAAGTTACATATTACAAGTTACAATGTGATGTGTATGTTAGCTTATGTTGTATGCTATATGCTACCTGTTGTATGGCTGTAAGGCCATGAACTGTAAACATTACACATTCATTTCACTTTCTGCATTCTTTGCTTCATTCTTTTATTTCATCCTTGTTCTCAAGGGCTGGTCTGACAACAAATAAACCCTTCTTTGTTTTTTGTTTATTTAATCACACACGCACCTTCCATGTCCTCTTGTGAACATCCCTCCTGGTCCTCTTGCAACACTTCAACAGTCTCTAAGTGGTAACATGGAAAATACAGATGAATTGTAAATCTGAAATTGTTGCCATTATTCTCTGAAAATCAGGAGAATTCCAAAGTACGACATACAACTGGACTGATACAACATACAGTATTATTACATTTAGTTAGACTAATCATAGAAAGGGTGATTCTTTAATCACTGTAATTTTTGCGTCCCTGGCAAAATTAGAAGATATTTCTTATTTTTTGTGGCACTTCCATGAGACCAAAAGGAAAAATAAATGACAGACCAGTCATTACTTTTGGCATATAAAAAGTGACTTTGTATGTGTGACTTATATTACACCTCCTTTGTCCCTGAGTACAGTTGTGGATATTCAACCTTGCTTAATTTTTAATTATTAACTTCAGATAAAAATGAGACATAACTGTCCAACTTAATTAAGTATTTTCATTAGTTGTGTAGGACTGACCCAAATGCTGTGAAGCCTTGAAGCTCCGTTCATTGCCATAGCAACCCATACCAAAATTGGTAATCAAGTGCATCCTTAGGAAGGGCATGAGTTTTTTTTCTGTCGAAAGTTACTAGGGTGCAAATGGTGTGTGATATGGAATACAAACACAATAATAATGGTCTAGTGTGAAGCTTTAATTAATTCTGAATAATTAACACTATAGCTTCGAAGCCCAAAAATTGCATTTGTAAAATATATTAGTATTTTATTCTCCACAAAAAGAACACCTGTCCCTTGGGGTCACTGCCATTTCTACCACACAGATTGTGGACACTTGACAGTTTTAGATTCTCTTTGTGGACAGTCCATTCTAACAGGGCTTATATCCGGCTTTGCTGAGGAAACATGGTTGGCGACAATATCTCAATAAATGAGAACTGGTAAATTTAAAGTTATTCAGCCTAGTGCAGTGCACCAATAATTTATGTAAATTCCACAAATAAAGTATTCTGTTCCCTTCTTTTTGGAGGGGCCAGGGGTCGCGTTGGGCTGTCTGCCACCCCACAAACTAAATGGCTGAGGAAACACTGAAATGAACTAAAATGAGATCATAGTAAGTCTATACCATTGTAAACTAGCCTTTTTCTCCAGTATTATTTGATTAAGACCTTAATTAATGTGAAATACTCATTACTGAGTAGAAATTCTAAATATCTAATGTCTTCCTTGAAAAAAGGATTACATACCATTCACATCAATGTGGATTTCATCCAGACTCTTGCCTTTGAATTCTCCTAGCAACCCCTTTTCCATTGCCAAGAGGACTTTGCTTATCTTTGCCAGTTGGAGAGTACCCTCTGGGAGGCGGTAGTGTTTTCTGTGGACATCAATGTTGTGCCCAAGGAAATCTGCTAACTGGTCGAGTTCCGTAGTCTTGAGATTTAAAACAGTCGAGAGGGTTGCAATGTGTTTTCTGAGTTTAGTTGAGGTTAGGGCTTTGGGATTTTTGATGTCATCACATGAATACACAAGCTGCCTTATGCAGTCAGAACCCCGGAGATGATGAACAGAGTGTGGCAATGCAAACAAGAATTGATTTTCATTCAGCACCCCACAATCTTCTCGCTTCTCAACCAGAAGATCAAGCGATTCCCTCATGAGCGGGGTGAGGAGGACAGGAACTTTCCTTCCTCTTTTTCCTACTATTGTGATCCGGACAAAATGTTTGCAGAGCTTCTGCTCAAGCGATGTAAGGGCCAAGTTAACATCTTCATGTGTTTCAGATGTATCTCTTGATAAGTACACAGACAAGGGCATTCGGGATACCTCTCCTTCTCTCCGGCGGTTGAAGAGGATTACTTGTGCCAGGGTCACTTTCGCAAGGTCCTTCCAGTTTGAGGGCGAGGTCTCTTCTTTCAGGACATCCAAGTATCGCTGTTGGACCTCAGACAAATGAGAATGAAGGGTTTGGACGTCCTGTGTGAATGGGAGGAGTTGAGGGGCATTCCATTTGGTCTGGTGAATCTGAGTGAGTGCTTGGCTTGCTATGTCAAATTTCCAACTTTCTTGGTATAGCTGTGCAAAGTCCTCAGCATTTTTGGTGGTTTCTCCATCCTTACCCTTCAGTCCTTCAGACTTCAGATACATGGCCAAAGAGTGCAAGCTGTGTCCAACTTTGCGAGCAAGGGAGGGACATTTATATTTGCCAGTTGTCTCACTGAATCCAGCTAGGCTTCTTACTGCAGAGACGACATGACAGTAATTTTCAGGTTTTATGAGATCTTTGATAGTCTTCACAGGTGTAACTTCTGCTGCTGCAAGTACCAGTCTGCCAAGCTCTCTTAGTTTTTGTCGGATATACTGATGTTGGCTGACCACCCTCTCATTCTTCTTGAACAGTCTGTAACCATATTCTAGAATGCAGCGGTCTTTCTTAATAGCAACTGCAGTCTTGTCTTGAACCATGTCACTTAAGAACTTCCAGTAGGCATCACTAAACCCGACAGGAGCTTCTTCGGCAAAAGCACACAGTGCTTGGACTCTTGTTTTACCTGGTTTAGATGTCTTACCCTGAGGATTAAATTTGCAGGTCTGAAAATGTCGCCACATCATTCTTCTTTTGAACAATCCATAGCAATGTACGCAATGAAGGAAGTTTTGTCCTTCACTTTGGTTTTTTGGTTGCTTGCATGGGATAAGTTTGCCTTTCTTGTTCTCCAATACTTCAGTATTATGTTCAAAGTTTCCCTTGTTAAGGATAAAAAGTAATTGAAGTTTCCTTTCTTTTGAGTTCTTTGGCAAAGCAAATGCTTTTGCAACATCAATCTTATCACTGTGTCTACGTGACAAGTGTCTTGACATTTTCTGAACCACTCGTCCACAATAAAAGCAGTGATGCTTCTTGTTGTATTTTCTTGAACCATCCTTCTTCTTCAAAACTGGATTGACATAGACACATTCCTCTTCTTCACTTGCCTCCTGGTTAGTATTGGGCGTTTTCTCTTCATTCACATCACCCCTATCAGAAAAACTGTGTGTGGAGTCGTGACTGGGAGACTTGCATCTGCTCTGACTGGGAGACTTGGATGTGCTCGGACTGGGAGACTTGAATCTGCTCGGACTGGGAGACTTGGATGTGCTCGGACTGGGAGACTTGAATCTGCCCTGGCTGGGAGATTTGGATGTGCTCGGACTAGGAGACTTGAATCTGCTCTGACTGGGAGACTTGGATGTGCTCGGACTGGGAGACTTGGATGTGCTCGGACTAGGAGACTTGAATCTGCTCTGACTGGGAGACTTGGATATGCTCAGACTGGGAGACTTGGATGTGCTCAGACTGGGAGACTTGGATGTGCTCAGACTGGAAGACTTGCTTCTGCTCTGACTAGTTGATGGAATTTTGTTCCTTTTATTTTCCATGGATAATTCTAAGCTGCAGTCACTCTCACAGTCACTTTCTGTGCTATCCTCCTTGAAATCAGGAATATACTCTTCTTCGCTAATGCCACTTGAGTCATCTGATCCAATAAGACTCTTTTGAGTCTTAGGCAGGAAAAAAAAAAAAATCCAAGTCAGCAACTAAAGCTCTGAGTTGTTAAGTGTAACTTAAACTGACAACACTCTACACTGTCAGGAACTTTGTATGCACGGTGTTGAGCTTAAGTGGCTCAACACAACTATTATAGGTTACTGTTTTAGTTACATTATGAAATTTTAAAAAAGGAGGCTTACCAGACGTTGACATCGTCTCTTTGGCCTTTGTGAAGCCATTTCAGATGTAGGCTTAGATGGACCCTCTATGCTGTCATCACTTGAATCGTAGAGAGCATTTGAAAAAAGTGGAATTTTCTCCATCTGCAAAAATTGAATTATGGTTATGGTATGGTTCAATTTTTGTTCATATTTTGTGAAAATCAATTACATGGAAAAGATCTGTGGGAAAATGATGAATTAATTAGTTGTTGATGTTAGAAGTGTCAGGCATACCACGATGCTTTTCGTCCTTCTTAACTTTGGAAC
Source organism: Ctenochaetus striatus (assembly GCA_034780835.1). NCBI lineage: Eukaryota > Metazoa > Chordata > Actinopteri > Acanthuriformes > Acanthuridae > Ctenochaetus > Ctenochaetus striatus. Next base: position 8,413 of record JAUZTA010006682.1, read on the forward strand.
AATGTCATCATCTGTTTCCACTGAAGAATGGTCTTTTAAAGAATCCTCATCTGTTTGGTCAACTATTGTCTCATCTGACTCGTGAAGAGGATCAGCAAAATTTGGTACTCCATCCACCTGAAAAAAAAGAGTTATGTCAGGGTATAGTTACACATTGTTAACATTTTTTAAAGATCAATTATAGGTTACATTTTTGAAGCACTGGCTTATCAACATTTTATTCTCATTCAAAGTATCTGAGGCGGACCAGGATGTTTTCCGTCCTTCTCACCTTTCCAACAACTTCAAGGTATGGGGTCTCTGGTTGGTCTTGTGCACAGTCATTGCTTTCATCACTTTCAGAGTAACACACCAAGGAAAACCCTCTCACAGCAAGCATCTTAAAAATAAGACACAAAAAAGTCTGCATGAAATAAGAACTAATGGCTTATACAACATGAATATGGACAAGATTTGCAGATTACAGTAACAGCTGATGTCAAAACAGATTGTGAATCTTCATTACACTTAAAGGTATATTCCAACATTTTGGGGCTTTTCCTTTTTTGCCAGCCCCTCAGTACCCCAACAAGACAATAGGTACAATTTTTTGGACTATTAGCAGTATTAAGGAAGATAGAGTGCTAGCTGAGGTTAATACACATGAATGCAAGTGTTTGTTATTCAAGCTAACTTCCACCTATAGTCACCTAAAAAATGTTCCAACAACTCTAAACACTAATGTGTGCTAGTTGTTATTTGTTTATGTAAAATTATATTTTAAGTTAGACTCATGTTAGCTTTTATGTAATCTTAAGAGGTAAAACAGAGTGGAAAAAAACAGAGGTAAACACCAGAAGTCCTGCAATATTTACTACTGTGTTATTTCCACTCCATATTACCTCTAAAATTATCATTACCAGGAAACTCCATTACCACTGTGGAAGCATCATCTCTGTTCAAATCCTCATGGGAAGCCCCATCTACATGGAACCTCTCAGTCTCTACTGCAGCAGTAAAAACCTGAATCTGGAGACCTCTTGGAGGTGACAGTGCTATCCACTAAGCCACCACGCTGCCTTAATCTAAGCTAAACTTAGCCTAAAGTATTATGGCATAGTGCCCAGTTGAGGTCTCAAGAAGTCTCACAATAACGTGTAAGGACCTTGAATGGACAACATTCTAAATATCCTTTTTAAACACACAACAGATTAAAACAAGTGAAATTATATCTGCAAAAACTTCAGTGCAAACACTGGAAGGTGTTGACCACATAATGTCAAATCACTTAGAGAGACATCTTGCACGGGAGGGCCCCACAAAGACAAGACTAGAAACGTTAAGTGTGTAAGTGAGCTGAACCTGGTCCCATATAGACAAGACTAGAAACGTTTCTGTGTATGTGAGTTGAACCTGGGCCCCACAAAGACAAGACTAGAAATGTTAAGTGTGTAAGTGTAAGCGTTCCTATCTTGGCAATGAAATTACGTATTATACAGGTCATCATAAAAACTGTGTGAATGCAGTATATACAATACTCAATTACCTGTGTGGTAGCATCGCCTCTGTCTGAATCTTCATGGGAAGGCCCATCAGCAGGTAACATCTCCGGCTCCACTACTGCAGCAGCAGCCTGCTTATTTGTCTCCTGGAATTCAGACAGAAATCAAGAATGCATTAAGAACTGATTGGTGGAAATGTCTGTGGACATATTAACAAGTTACAAGCTAATAGCTAATGTCAAAACAGTTGGTAAACCTGCATATAACTTAGAAGAAGAAGTTCTTATTGTGACACATGCGCCCAGGGTCCAATTCTGACTGTTAAACATTGCTGTGGTCTACCTATACGAATCCGCCTTTGGTGGAGGGATGTGACAGGAGTACCCTGAGAAAACCCATATAAGCATGGGAAAACATGCAAAGTCCACATAGAAAGGCACTACCCCTGCCAGGAATGGCACCATGGACTGTCTTGCTATGAGGTGACAGTGGTATTCACTGAGCCACCACGCTGCCTTAATCTAAGCTAAACTTAGCCTAAAGTATTATGGCGTAGTGCCCAGTTGAGGTCTCAAGAAGTCTCACAATAACGTGTAAGGACCTTGAATGGACAACATTCTAAATATCCTTTTTAAACACACAACAGATTAAAACAAGTGAAATTATATCTGCAAAAACTTCAGTGCAAACACTGGAAGGTGTTGACCACATAATGTCAAATCACTTAGAGAGACATCTTGCACGGGAGGGCCCCACAAAGACAAGACTAGAAACGTTAAGTGTGTAAGTGAGCTGAACCTGGTCCCATATAGACAAGACTAGAAACGTTTCTGTGTATGTGAGTTGAACCTGGGCCCCACAAAGACAAGACTAGAAATGTTAAGTGTGTAAGTGTAAGCGTTCCTATCTTGGCAATGAAATTACGTATTATACAGGTCATCATAAAAACTGTGTGAATGCAGTATATACAATACTCAATTACCTGTGTGGTAGCATCGCCTCTGTCTGAATCTTCATGGGAAGGCCCATCAGCAGGTAACATCTCCGGCTCCACTACTGCAGCAGCAGCCTGCTTATTTGTCTCCTGGAATTCAGACAAAAATCATGTTGATCAGATCAGAGCAATCACTTATATTGCTGAGGATCTAGATACTCTGATAAACAAATAAATTTTGTATTTAAGAAATACAAAATCAGTTGTTTGAAGGGGCACATTTTAATACACATTACATTCTTAAAATTCTTACTTACTTTTTCACGCCAGGGCCACTTTGAATCACCATAGTTGTAATCAATTTCACTTCCTGGCTCTATATTCTTCACAGCAAATAGGCACAAATGTGGTCTGTCATTCACTATTACTTTTTTAATGATGTAGTTTTGAGATTTGTGGTTGTCATTCACTAATCTTCCAAGGGATCCATCCTCTTTGGATGCATCGATACTAAAAGACATTAAAAAAAACACAGACCTCACAATTACTATTATTTACATATGAAATTTCATGATGTATTGATCCTCATAGTTTTACTGCAAGAATCATTCACAACACACAACACATCGACTCTTCTTAATAAATAGAGTTGAGTCTAAGTTATGAATTATCAACGTTAGCTAATGTTTACAAACCAGAACTCCTTCACTGGAATGAACTGCTGCTCCAAGCATGTGTGATTAAATTACTGGTCCTGCTTCTCTTCATTCAACAACTACTCAAGTATTTGTTTTGTCAGGTCTTTATAAGAATTATCTTTGTTCCAAAAAAAAAAGTCTTACCACCACTGGTGTTTTTGCCATTCAAAATCAAACAGAAAAGTGCTCTGTATCTCTGAATAGTGTCTTGACCGGCATTCTTCAGCTGATATGAGCTGACCCCTGTATTCCAAGACAAAATCCCCTGGTCCAATGTGCTGAGTCGTGAACACTCCTCTTCCTAAGAGAACACATAGTTTTTTATACATCTGATAAGAGAAAACATTGAGTGGTTTCAACTTTTCACAAATAGTCTGATCGCGTTTGTAAATTAAATATAGCAATATCATAAAAAATTATGTTAAAATATTATAGTCCAAAATTTGGTTTTAAAGGCAGTTGGAAATTAGTGTAATTAGAAATCCAGTGCAATAGTGCAATGTCACTGCTTTCATGACCCTTTTGGACATGTCAGTACAGCTCAGGCTGCAACGTCCACAATGTCCAAGAGTGTGGAGGACAGGCTTGCTGAACTGCTGGTGAGAGTGAATGCCAGCACTTGTTGCTGGTCTGAGTCCGTGGAGAGTGGCAGAGCTGACATGATGAGAGTGCTAATAGGGGAAACAGGTGATGGAGTCACCAGCCGATCAGGCCTTTTTCAGAGTGTATACAGATAAGCTTTTCTAATATCAGACCAACAGGATGTGGCAGGTAGGATGACACTAAAGAAATGTGGAATTATTTAATATATTTTACCCACTGTCACTGTAAACATTTATTACTGAAGCTTGTCTTGTGTAGACTTGCCTATACTTGGTTATATTACATTATCCGTAAAACCTGGCATACGTCTGTCATTGCTCAACTTTTATAAATCCTGATTCAACTTCAAGTTGATTAACTGATTCATTGTAAAAACAACTGACAGATTAACTGATAATGAAAATAATCATTAGTTGCAGCCCTACACATCAGGTCCAATGCATGTGTGTCAAAGGCTGATGAATATTATCATCTGATTGTTAACATCAGTTTTACACCAGCCAACTATTTTAAATTAACAGCAGTGGTTTACTGGCTAAACTGCTTTCAGATAGAACAAGTATAAAGTCCACATGGTTGGAATTTTTAAATGTGTTGTGCTACTCACGAAAATGCAACAGTCCCAAGTTAATATTATCCGCCTTATTTGTTGTTGTGATCTGATAAATAATATTTTACTAGACATTCAGAGGTTTTGTGTCACAAAACCAACCATGAACTGACAATTAAACAATTTAATAATTGCTGTGGTAGAAATAAAACAATTTTCTGTCTTGTAAAGCACATTAATTTTGGATTCTTTTTTAAAAGGTAATTAATGTAATCATTGATGAATGCACAAAAGTGTGATTACAAAAAGGTGGCTGGTAAAAAAAACAACAACAAGTGGCTGGTAGAATTTAGACTCTACCGGCTTCTCTGGCTGGTGAAGGAAAAGGTTGATCTGTTGATTTCAAGCACTGTTCCTTATGTATGAATACATTTTTGAGATACATGTTTGTCATATGCTGCCCCTGAATAGACCCAATATTCCTGTACCTTTGTAACTGTTAATGAATCTTTCCATTAACCAAGGGTTGTCCCTCGCAGACAGAATGTGTGACACTGCATCATCCATAGGCCGTATCCTTGTCTTCCTCGTTTTGGACATTGTGGATCTGTGAACATAAATTCAAAATAATTACAAATGGGCTGCCATGACTCCATGACCAGTGCATATGATCTAAAAAGATTAATCAATTTCAAATAACAGAAGGTGCAATTTTTGCTCACTTTTGAGAGGCACAAAGCTTGCAAAAAGGAAAAAAAGTTTAGTATATACACATACACAGTCTGTCTAATGATCTCAGATTTTGTAGTGTATGTAATATGTACGTGTGGGGCCATATAATTTTTTTATGTTATCCAGCCCAGGAAAATCATGACTGAATGTTAAAATATACAAATTCCATCCACTGTATTAAACAGGTCAACAGAGATCAGTGCCACTATAATGAAATGTCTCTTATTGTAAACAACAAATTCTTGAATACTCTAGACTGGTAAAAACCAAGACAACCTGCTCAATATTGACAGCTGTCTTATGTGTTTGTTTTAGGGCTTTTCTAGCAATATTTCCGCTTCATCCTCTAATTTAAGATGCTCAAATTAACTTTTTCTTTCTTTACTTTTTTTTTTAACCCAAACGTAAAAAACATCATCATACATTGACTTTGACTACTTTTTTCTGGTTTTGACCACATTCTGTTCTGGTAAACTACCAGTTCAAGTTAAATTTGTTAACTTAAAAATAATTTAATAATTTAGCTTTTTATCTGTGGACTTGTCAGGATATCAAAACGCTAGCAAACAGGGAAAAAAGCAGATAGTTGGCGTATCACTTTTAATAGTATTACATGCAACGCTCCCTTACATTAGCTGCTAGTGATATGTACTCTGATACCGTTAGCTAACGTGCTAACGGTAATTAGCACCCGATTTAAACAAGCTGCACGTCAATGACGCTTCAAAAGACAAACGGGTATTTAACGTTACGTTTGGACGGCCTCGGCGTCTGTATGTGCTATGTTTCATTCGATAAAATTACACATTCACCAGCGTGATGAACGCTTACCTGCCGGCTCCGTTGATAATGTTTAAATACCTGTAATGGAAGTAAACTGCCCTCGGAACTCATTAAACTACGCTCCCCTCTTCTACACGGACTACAAACATGGCGGAGTTAGCCATCTGCGGCTATCGTTAGCAGCTAGCGTTGCAGCTAACATTAGCTGCTCGTAATTGTTGTAAAATATTAATCTATCAATTCCTATAGGGAAATAGCTGTCAAAGAGTTGCAACGAACTGGGCAAGTCACCAAGGGAGACAATGAATACTTGAAAAAAAGAATAAATAAATAAGATATAACTTACCTAAAATTCATGGAATTAAGTCCTTAAATTGGTGCAGAGTTGATTCCGGGTCAGTATATTAAAGAATCAGATTATAATCCCACATAAACCATCGTCAAATCATGTTTGAGGCAAGTCTCATTCTGATTGGTTAAAACCACACACACTTCCGGAAGTGTGTATCTGCTGGCGGGAAAAAAATGAAAAAAAAATATACACACTTCACACACTTGTACCTAGCTTTTGCTACATTGTGGGCCAATTTTAAAAAACGAAAAAAACAGCAGTGGGCATATCAGGGGGGGCTCCTGAGCTCTGTTTGATCGAAAACGTTGCGGGGCCCACGATTTTGGGCCCCACTACGTTAGAGGGCCCCACACCGTTGGTGGGCTCCTCATCAGTGGGCCCCATATAGTAAGAAATGAGAGTGCACACACGCACACACGCTCAGACACACACACTGGAAATGTGATTGACAGCTCCCTCAAGGGCTGTAGTGAATTATTCAGCACAGTCTGACGGACCGACCGACAGACAGACAGACAGACAGACAGACAGGGGAGCACAGAGAGAGAGAACATCAGTCACAGACAGACTGAGGGGAAGACAGACAGACAGACAGACAGACAGACAGACGGTGAGACAGGCAGACAGACAGACAGGCACGCACAAGGCTGTGAATCATCAAAACTTTTCCTCCAGGCATATTTTTATTCATAATCAATAACTCTATTGAATTTTACATAAACCTGCGTCCACTTACAGTCTGGAGATTTTAAAATCTGAAAGAGACACTTTTTGAAATTCAGCGCGCGGCTTCACCTGCTGCTGCGAGGAAGGAAAAAGTACAAACACGAACAGGAGAGACGCTTGTAGTTTAACACATCAGAGCCAATTACAAAGGCTGACCAATCAGCTTTCAGCTAAAAGCTTTCAGTTCTCCTGACAGACTAAACTCAGGGCAAACCGTCCCCACAGCCTGACTGCCAGTTTTCACAGACACTGGCAAATAAAACATATTTTACGATTTTAAAAGCTCAGATTTACTTTTTGTGCTCAAAGATTTTGTGTTAAATGAAAAAGAAAAAGTAATTTTTTTACTGTAAAGACCAACAAATATTTTTCATTTTTATTTTCATTTGTAAACACGACTGAAACTGAACGTGAACCAGCTGCAGAAGGAAAAATCCTCAGGCTAAAACTGATGAGCGCTGCAGCCATGAAACAGAGAAATGCAAAAGATATGTTTAGAAAAAGTGCCACCTTTCTGTAGCTCACCTGAGAGTGCTGACGGGTTTATTTTGATTTTTTAGTCGCAAAAAAAGAGCATCTCACCCGAAACGTACGATCAGATTTTTTTAGGCGCTCAAATATCAACATCTGCTTTGGATTTGAAAATCCTGAATCGACCGGGAGAGAAGGGATTAAGGATTTGTTTTGGTTTGCAGGTGCCACAGTTTTCATTTTCCACCTTAACAAATAGAAAAATTAACTCCTCCTTTAAAAAACTCTGATGTTGGTTTGAGGCCTTAATTTCAATTTGACTTCGGACTGATTGGAGTTTTTCTTTCAGGCTCAAGATTACGTCGCTTTTAAAAATCTCTGGATTGAAAAATGGGATGAAATATTTGCCCGCAGAGACAGAGAAGTGCTTTAAGAGGCACATTTCTTTTCTCATGTCTGTCCTTTTTTACAAGTCTATCACATCGTCCGTCAGTCTGTCTGTCTGTCTGTCTGTCTGTCTGTCTGTGTGTCAGACTGACGTTCATGAATCTCTCATTCGTTTCGCTGCAGGCTGTTGGATGCTGCAGGATTACACCTTGAGGGCAAAAGAAAAGGGGAGAAACTTTAAAAAAAAAAAAAAAATTCTCCGGCCTTGTGAGATCACATGACTTCCCCAAGAAAACCACTGTGATAAAAAATAAAGATTTAAAGATTTTTAAAAAAGAGTTAAACTGGAAGGACTGTTTCCCACCTCATCGTCGACTTCTCATGATCCCGAACGAAAACTTCACCCTGACAGACTTTTATTTCCAGTTCCTGTCTGCGTTCGGGTCAATGAACGGAAAAATACCTCACATGTTCCTCAAAAATACAAGTTTTCCATTAGAAAATACAGAATCCAAATATCCAAGAAGTAAAAACAAAAAGGGAATGATGAAACATTCTGTTCTCTCCAGAGAGGAAGTTATTTAAAAATCTGCACGTTTCAAAATAAAAACACAATAAACTAGATTCTTTTTAATGACTCTGCTGATATTTTCTGGTTTACTTTGACGACACAAAGTCGTGAGAAAATATGCAAACATCCCTGTTCAGCTTTTAATCTCAGATGTTTCATTCATGCAAAAAGCTAAAGGGTTTTATTTGATAATCTCTCCACAGGTGAGTCACACCTGTTGCTAATAATATATATTCATGATGTCATCTCTGAACACCCCCCCCAAAAAAAATAAACCAAGACACAGCAAATAAAAACCACTCTGTGCATCACTGTTGGTCTTTTTTCACTTTCTTGGAGCAGAAAACGGAGCAATATTTGCAGGAACAGACATCAATCAAACTGAAACTTCTGTCTTTTAAACTTCAACAGGAGAAAATAAGACGCAGCTGTGAGCAGCACAATGCTTCTTTCCACAAAGAACTCTCTCTTTCGAGTTAACTTTACTTCCTAACTTCTGCAACGTGAACAACGCGAATGGAAAAACAACACAGAGTACAAGAAGGATCATAAATGTGAATGTCTGCAAACTGTTAATCAAAGATTTGAGCTGTTAAGACACACGACTGACACGCTGTGGCATCAATACACTGATACTTTCCTCAAAGGAAGTAACAGATTCAGTTTATCATTAAAAACCACTGCGGCAGCTCATTGATTAAACAGCACAGAGCTCAGGAGAAGAGGCTGATCCGAAGACAAACAGTGACGGATGAGAAGAAGAAGAAGAGATGACGAGGAGGATCCCACACCTGTGTTTGACTTCGTCTGCCTGGAGAAGAAAGATACGTCAGGAGGCCCAGGTTTAGTTTTCTCTCTCTCTCTCTCTCTCTCTCTCTACAGATGGTGATGTCTTAGACAGGAAAAAAAAGGATGTGACAGAAGGACCTGCTGACATTTTTCCTTTTCATCGTCATTCTTCCAACATGGCTGCCAACAGCTCGTTAGTCCGCGGAGGAAGCATCTGAAGAGACGCTGAGTGACGGCCCCCGAGATTTAAATGAAAAGAAAAGGCAATAATCACTGAGAGTCACTTCATTTGTAAATGAGCAGCGAAGTGGGGGGGGGGGGGGGGGGGGGGGGGGGGGGGGGGGGGGGGGGGGGGGGGGGGGGGGGGGGGGGGGGGGGGGGG
>JAUZTA010018210.1:0-17250 GCA_034780835.1 Ctenochaetus striatus
AAATAAAAACAAGATCATTGTTATGTAAAATTTATTCAAGCCTGACCTGCTTCTGACTTCAAATATCTCAGAGTTGCTTCCTTTGACCTCCAGTTCTACAGAAAAAAAAAAGAGTTTGGGATCCCATTAAATCAAAAATGTCACAGACGTGGTGTTTACTTCTGCCTTCACTAAAGCTGTGTGTGTGTGTGTGTTCTGTTTAAAACCTGCATTGGTGCATTTGTATATTAAAGCCCCTGTTGTTCATTACCTGTGAAATGACATAATTTCCTCCACAGTGCTTCCTGCTCTCTGTGGGGCTCATTCACAATTTCAAAATAAAATCACACATTTTTTTCAAGGCAAACAAACAGTTGCTTCTATCATCTGAAACATCCGTCTTAGTATCTCATATCAGGTCTTCTGGTCATAACATCCAATCGCAAAAACACATCAGACCCTAAAAAACATTTCGCCTCCACTTTGATAAATATGATGCATTGTGGTGCATGTTGTTATTCATGCTCAAACAGTGATGAAACACTGTTTTTATATACTTTCAGCATCAATAATACTGAAAATATTTTGGGGTGTTTTGAGATAGCAGTGACAGGAAGTGAGGGAAGAGATGCAGCAAATGTTTGTTACTTGATTCATGATCAACAACTGAAACAAAAGGCCAAAATAGTGTAAACAATAAAACTTATAATAATTTCATAATTTAAAACTGAATTTTAAAGGCAGCGTCTCAGCACCAACAACCAAAGTCTATTTCCTTGACACCTCATTTTACACAAAGACTGACATGATGAGAATTCTAGCATACACCCCCATGTCAGTAACACACAGCAGCCACATGGTCTGCTGGTCTCAGTGAATCAGGTTTATTTTAACCATTTATGGTCACATTTTGTGAAGATGTCAAATTTGCTCAAAAAACGTGACTGTCCGTGTCTTTGATTAGCAGCTAAAAATGAAAACTGACATTTTCCGCACAACCAGTCACAGAATGAAGCCAAGAGGCAGCTGTGCCAATTGTATTTATAATTATATCGTCTGTCCTGTTTTTTTACTCAGGTGTCCAAGGACAGCAGGGTGTGTGTTGGCTTTAGATTTCAGACAAAACTCTTAACTTGCTAATCATGAATCATGGCAGTGCTGATTTGCTAAAAACAAATGAAAAAACAAACAAACGTGCAGCATGAGAAAAGCTGAACTGAGTCACTAACGACATTTCTCAATCTGAAAATCAATTTCAGCCCCTGCAGCTGCATCTGTGGGTGAGTATGTTACATTTTTAACGAAGGGCACGACAGCTCGTCCTCACTGACTGGCAGCTGAAGTGAAAACTGTTGCCACAAATGTCTTCACCCACATTAAAAAACAAGAGTGAGCATATTTGCTGTTGGAAATGGGTTTTCCCCTTTCAGTAACTTCTAATGGAGAGTCACAAAGGTAAAGTCAATAAAATTATGATTATTTTAATTATTGGTCAGTTAAAATTACCAATAGAAGAGCAGAAACATTTCAGTGCCAGAAGAAATATATTTCCTCTTAAACAACATCTTTTTATATGAACTTGATGTCACGTAACTACAGCCTTTTAAAAAACAAAAGTCCCGCCCCCTCCACGTCACATGCTTTGCATCTCCAATTATTGAATGACACTATGAGCAGAAAAGAAAGAGAAGGCAAACAAACTGCTGCAGAATGATTCACTGTCCTCTTGAGAAAACTTTCCTGGCTCTCAGTGCAGGAGATCAGATATAAATATTCAATATTTTGAGCCTCAGCCTGTCTGTCTTTCTTGGCTTATAGAATAAGAACACATGGGACAGCTTACACTGGCACTGTGAGGCTTTCTTTAACATTCAGTCCATGCGCTTTCACACGCAGAGGGACAAAAAAAATGCAAGACGAGGCACATTAAATGGGCAGAAACGATGATTTGCTAGGCTGAACAGCCACTCAGATTGCTCTCACAGTGACTGCCTCCATCGCTCATTCATGGAGAGCCAGCCAAACAGAAGCTGATAAGGAGTGAATAGAGCCAGCAGGGTCAGGCTCATCACGAAAACCACAGACAGGGGACGTCTGATGGCAGACTGACTGCGAGTCAGGGTCCAAGAGATCTCTGAGGGGCTACTCTGTGAGCTTCTGACGACAAGTCTGTGAGGATCTGTTGACTGTGACAACATAAAATACAAAATCTTCACTGGCTGCAGAAGATCCAGTTCTCACAGGGCGGCACACAGGAGGACCCGTCATGATTCTGTTTCATCCTCACACATGGCACATGATTTAACACTGATCGCAAGCAAAGCAGAGTTATGCAACAGAATCCCCTCCTGACCGTCATGGGTGCAGGAGCAGAACCAGAAACTCAAACTCTACAACTCTTTTGGACTAAAAGTGACACAAAAAGGTCTCAAGATAAACCAAAGAACCCAATTATCACTTCGTGTGTTCAAAGTGAGCATCAGATTTTAATGCTTCGAATATTTCCCGCTGTGGCAGCTAAGTGGTTCTGCTCAGGATTTGAAACTATGTTCTTGGTTGAATATTTTGCTAAGAAAACAACTTTTTTGCAACAGCAGAAATGTGAACTTTCAAATCATGGAATCACACACTACAGATAAAAGCTTCTGTGCTCTGAAGATTAAAAGCGATATTAAGGTGACAGGGTTTCAAGGGAAGCCATGCAGCTGAAGGTGCTTTTAAAATCAGCACAGCATTGGAAGTTATGTGTTAGAACTGGGAGTCATGTGGCAACCTGCAGTCCTCCAGGCTTCAGATGGACCATCAAACAGGACTCACACACACAGAGATGTGCTGGACAGTGACTGATAACAGCTCTCACATTTACTGCTACAGGTGTGATGGATGCTCCATTTAACCGACTCTGCCATGCATCTGCTCTGCAAGAAGGCAATACACCAACTACTGACATGACAAGATCTGTAACAACACCGAGCAATGTCACAGAAAATGTAACACACAGGGCAATGAAAACACACAGATCTTCAGCCTTTAACACACAGTGGGAAATGGGGATGCTGGCTGCTTCTAAATCCCATTTTCAGAGTCTATAACTGAGGATTTCTCATTACAGGAGCACGATCATAAGAGATGCGCCTCACTGAGTGTAATCTCCTCCACTTCCCGGTGGGTCTAATTCAACAATATTCAAGCAGTTATCAGTTCAAAACGCAAATTCAGCTCTATTGCATTTTAAATCGCACAAATGGAAAATAAAAATATCCTGATCTGATAATATAAGAAATATCCTGCTTATGTAGTCGCATTCCTGTTGGCAAAAACCATCTGAAACGTCTCTCAATCTTTCTTCAAGTACCCATCTTCTCCTTCTCTCAGTTCTCTCAGCAGACTTCTATTAAAGCGGCTCTGAAAAAACCACCTCAAGGCTTCTCTGATTAAAACCGACTGCGCACTCAAAGTGGAGCTGATTGACACTCTGTGTGCGAGACCTTCAGAAACCTTCAGAAACCTTCAGATGGAGCTTCAATGTTTCGGTCAGTTCGTCCATAAGCGAAGTTGCTGCACTTACCCGACACTCCGCAAGCGAACATCACAGCCACATAAACTTGCATGTTAAGCTTCCACCGGGAAGTTCCTGTGCAAACCGCGCAGATGGAGGAGTTAATGTTTTCGTCCAAACTGGCAAACTGGTGCGTAAAATGACAAACTTGCGCGTGCGGTAGGTGTGAGATAAGCGCGTGGACTGCTGTGCGGATAGAGCGGTGCAGCACGAGGAGGAGGAGGAGGAGAAGAGCGTGCATCCACTTCGCAAGGTCGAGTCGGTCTGCAGCCAGTTTGAGCGCGAGAGACGACCGGGGGGGGACTCTGATGCCACCACGTGACGCACGCGAAGCATCAGCACAGGTGCAGCGCGCAGAGAGAGAGGGAGGGGTGGGGGGAGAGAGAGAGAGATTGGATTTGATTGTTATTCATCAGGTGGATCGTCTCTCAAAGGAAAGTGCGTCCTTGCGCTCACTGAACAAAGGCAAAACTCCACATGTGTGTCTCTGATTGTTTCCGAGTAATTTCGCCTTTCAGATCTCTGAAAACAATCTTATAAATCGCAGGAAGCTTTAAGGTTTTTGTTCAAAAAAGATTATAAAACGATTCTTGCATCATCACCTGAGAGATTTATCTCCAACACAATTCAAGTCAAGTCTTCAGCAGCAGAGAAGGTCTAAAGGATGTTCAGTTTTCCTTCTCTGTCACAGTTAATGTATGCGCTCGCATGAAAGACTCGCCAGCAGAAAGTGTGGCTCTGGTTTGATCCATGCCTGAAGTCTCTCCCCCCATTATCCTCACTCCCACAATCCCACACTGCTGCATATCTCTGCTCTCAGACATGCTTCAACCCCTCAAGTCCACCTGCATGCACTCGGACAGGTTGTTTCATCCACTGTATGCCAGTGTGGGGAAAAACTGAGGAAGCTGCATTAATGACTAATTATAGTAGCAGCCGATAATTACTTTTAATTTCAAAGGGCCTTAAGATCAACCAACTCTCCCCCAGGCTTTATATTGCATTTTAATCTCCTCTGGCTAGTTATTTTGCTATTTTACCACCAATAGCGTTACTCTTGTGGTTCACTCGTATCAGCAGTAATTATGGTATCTTCCCAGCACTAAACAGCAGACAGGCAAAGTTAGTGACTCAGTGTTGAAACAGAGAGTTCACATCGTACTTACATGCATCAGTTCACAGGCATGTCTGCTGGATTTGTGAAACAGCAACAGTTTGCTAACATGTTAGCCAAAACTAACGACAAAAGTACTTTTCTACTTATTTAATAGAGACACTTAAAAACCAGTTGAACAATGCACATGTCTTGTATGCAGCAAGATCTGTAAACAATGAAAAAAAAAGAAATCCTGTCACCATCTTTGAAAGCCTTTTGTGAAAAAAACACACAGTTCTGTCTGATTCTGCAAAAGGACGTTTGGCGCTTATTTTCCAAAAAGGAGATTGAAACAATTCAAGGGCTTCATTTTGAGGTTGTCGACCAAATTACACTTGGCTTTGAAAAAACACTGAATGTGTTTGTTTCTGGTAGTCGAGGGTCCTCGTAAAGCCGCAGATTGTCAGATCATTAAACAAGCCCACTTCATCCTTGGCAAGCTACAGAGGCTTAGTAATATTTGGCTCGCTCAAAATGAGGCTTCTTGAATTAAACCACTCAAAGCATTCAGATATCTCCAAAAAAAATCTCCTCTCTGTTCTTGGAGAAGGAGGATGCATATTTATTTTTAGGTGTTGCTGCTTCAGTGTACAAAAAATCCATCTGTTGTTTTTGGAGGATTTGTGCAAGAGCCTCTGATTTTACAGATTCAATCCAGACAGTTAAATAAAGAGAGCAATGCAAACTTGAGCAGGCAGTGCAGGGCTCGATTTATATAAAGTAAAGATGCACATCAGACATGAAACCAGAGCTGTAGATATCACTGAAGACACCGAGATCAGGTTTGACTCAATGTAATGCATTTAGCGTCATAATGAAAGAAACAATGATCCCATGTGACATTATGACATTATCAAACTACATCTTATGTCTCCATGTTTGGACACAGAGACGTCTATCTGCAGAAATTAAATATTACTCAGCTGAGCTTCTGTTTGTTTAATTTGGTGAACTTCTGGTCAGAAATAGTTTTTGGTATTCGTACTCATCTTCGTCTTTTTTTTTTTTTCTCTCTCTCTAGGCTTCGTGCTGAAGACCTTGAAGAAGAAAAAGAGACTTTCATGTCATGAAAGGAAGTTCGATTAATGAATTTTAATGCGTACATGTGAAAAATCCGAGTAATTTGGCAGGAAGGGTTGGTAGGTGGGATCAGGACTTCAACTGATGACCTTAATATTCCTGCAGCTCTGAAGACTGAAAACCTGGCAGAATAATAGTCAGTTCTAAGGCACTTTGTCTCATCAGCTGATTAGATTTTTGACTTTCCTGATTCCCGGGCTTCTTATGATGTGGAGAATATTCAAAAGCTCCCAAACATGCATTAGAGTGACTCTGGTTCTGGTAATGAAAAATAAATTTATTACAGTTACAAGCACCTTATATCTTGTGAGGACTAGAGAGCTGGAACTTAATGCATATTTACACGGTGAGAGGAAGGTGCTTGCAAGGACTACGAGTGAATGCTGATGGGAAAGAAAGTCACTTTCTTAATAACAAAGGGAAAGTTCATGACCACAATTAAAAATGAGAAAAGAATGAGGCAGAATGACTAAGCTTTCCTTAAAAAGCACAGAGATAATCCCTCTCAGTCATCATATCTGCCCTTCACACATGTGTGGTGGTGTCAGTGTGTGTAAAGAAGCCTCCGCCTGTAATTTGCTATGTGTGGTGTGTTTTTAGGGGCAGCATGGTGGTGCAACAGTCAGCTGCTGTAGCCTCAAACCCGTCCTTTACATCTGGAGTTTGCATGTTCCCCCTGTTTCCAAATACAGTCCAAATACATGCAGGTTAAGTTAACTCGCTCCTGTAAATTGCCTGTTGGTATAAATGTGACCATTAATATATTTCTTAAATCTCTATTAGGCCTTTTAGAACAAAAAAAAAAAACATTCAGTTTCAGTTTGCAGGGTTAGGTCCTGTTTGGATCATTTTGACCCCAAAAAGTTGCTTAAACAGGTTTCGATGGGAACTGAAGTGGGTCCAATTCCCTCTGTTAAAAATTACACCCTTTATTGCATTGATTCGACTCAAAGGTGGTGGAAATTGTTGGATTGTAGCTTCCAAGAATTCCCATCAGAACCAGTTTAAGCACCACGCTGCTGCACAAAGGAAGCTTGGATCAGCTCCAGAAACCTGCAAACCCTGCAAAGGATAAGCAATTACAGATAAACGTTGGATGGACATTTTTCTTCAAGGTGTGGTATCTTCTAGTGGTGCTGTGAAGATGTTGATGAAGGAATCTCCGTTTACACTGACTTGATTGCATTTAAAGAAGTTTATTACAAAGAAGCACTGTATCGATCAGGCATCCCGGTCTGCCTGAGCGAGCATTCAAGCCAATATGAAAAACCCCAACGTACAATGCAGAACATTTCACTTTTATAGGCCTGGTGGAGATATCGCCATCACACCGGGGATGCAACTCCACACAGATGCAACCCTTCAACTGTCACATACTCCATGAGAAAGTTTTCTATTCCCCAAAAACAGGATATTTTTCTACAAAACAGGGTGAAGTTGTAAATTAAATTACAAGGTCATATTAAGTTGAAACACTGACAAAGAAGATGCTTCAAACCATATAAGGGCATAGCGAGAGATACAAACGGGGAGGAAGTGTTAAACCATGTAGGCCTTAGCACAATATACCACAAAGGCGTCAACCTTTGGGTGGTGGGTGTGTGCCAGGTCACAAGTGTGCACTACAGAGGGAGCTTCTGACGTCATGAGGCCATTAATGTTTTTGTGTTTACAAGCTGCAACCAGCTCCATCCTACTCATTCAGCCTTTAAAGAGACTAATAAAGCTAACAAGCTTTGCAACTGGTGCGTGAATGTCATAACAGCCTCCCACGTGCATCAACGCGGCTGCCCACACCAAACACTCACAAACCAGTAGAATGTATTTATATTTCCACTCCACATCCATTTTAATTTTACGTCTTTGAATTATTGATCATTTCTCTAATTTATGGACTTTCAGGATGCCGTCACACATAATGTTTAATTAATGGCACCACTGACAGACAACTTACAGTCATCACAAACCTCCAAAAGTTCACTTCTGTTTATTTCTCCTCTCTGTGTGTTGAGTGAAGAAACTTGGGCTTAAGTCAGATTTATTACTTGTCTAATTTTTTATTCAGATTCTAAGTTTGTTTTGCATTTATATGCATGTGATGATTTGTGTATTTTGTCTCTTTCCTTGTTTATTAATCTGTGTTTACATGAGGTAATCTGGTGTTTTTGAGCATGTGAATGTAGTCAGTCAGTTATCACAGATTACAAACTCAAAACACACTTTTACTGTGTACGTTCATAGGATTACTGAAAAATCCAGTGATTATAAAAACAGCATAACTCTGGATTACCTGGTGCATGTGCAGGTAAAATGTAGAAACGCTTACAATATAGTTTTATCTTTATTCCTCATTTTTTAGTCGTAGTGTTAATTAGTTATGAACTACACAATATAATTTCCATTTATAATTAATTTTCCTTAAAGAATATTGTTTTTATTTTGTTTCAGTTTATTTGACATAACTCTTCTTTGAAACACGCCAACAACAAAAATCCCTTCAAAATATTCCGCTGAGGATCTGCATCTGATCTTTAATCAGAAAGGAAAATATCAGGATTTACAGTACAAGATGCAAACAGAGAGAGAGCAAATACAGGAGCCAGAGTGGGAAGTTCTTCAACAAAGAAATGCTAAACATAATTATATCTGCTGTGCAATGAGAACTGCTCTATAAGTTATCATTGTGATGTGCAGAAAAGTCCTTGGTCAGGAAACTTCCTCTCACACGGATGACAACGGATGGCTCTCTTGATAAATATTGAGATAAGGCTGCAGAATAATGAGGGCATGTTATTTCTATAGGTTCCATAATGTGCTGAAAAGCTTCGGCTGTCAGAATGTTAAAGAACGTCTTGAACGGCACTTATCTGTGGAAATATTTGAGGTTAAGAGCCTCTTTCAATCATCTGGGTTCTTCTGGGTGAATTTATGACAACTACACAGCATGGAGAGTGAAAAGAAAGTGATTTAAATAATAGAATGACTCAAGTCAGAGATAAATGGTGCCGACACTGTGTCTTAAATTGTCTGCGTGGAGAGCCGGTTTATTTCTAGCTGTTGTGTTTTTTTTGTGAAACTGCAGGAAACTTCATGGAAAAAATCATGACTAGATTAAATAATCGAATGTTTCTGTCCTCTCCTGTTTAAAATAGCACAGTTACATGCTGTTTACAGTCAGATTCTGCATGCACATAGTTTAACCAACTGTGAGAAAACCTTTATGAAACAGCAGCAGCAGCACCGCCTGACCTTCTCATGGTCATTTTTTTGTGGATATTTCCTTTTAGTTATTTATTGACTCAAACCTGCGATAAGTTCTGAGGCTGCGCTTTGACATGAAAGAGGCATTTTTAACACTAAAAATAGAAAGCAGCATACAACATCATGCACCTTAAAATACACCACAAACAGCTTCAAGCGTCGACATGAGCTTTTAAATCACAACCTCCCGTTGTGGCTGTATGCCCTTCATCCAGTCAAATATGCTCCCATCTATCAGCTCTTTGCCCCCCAGCTAGTTATCCAGAAATCAATCGCATTCCACTTTAATAGGAAGCTGAAGAAAAAAACCCTCAAATGTGTTTCGGGGGAGTCAGGAGAGATAAAGCAGCAGTGAATCTTCTGTGGTCGACTGAACCTCTGCAATAGTAAACTGCGTATTGATCAGGACTGTAAAAGGATCAGGTTGCTGCAAACAACATAACTGCGATATTACAGTACGGAACATTGGGAAAACTATTTCTGGGAACAGGAACAACACCACCATCAATGACCATAATGATATAGCTGTCTGCTAAAGAGTCATTGAAAACAATTCAATTACTTTTGCAAACTACTCTCCCTTTATAAAGGCTTATGCTACTTTTTATTCTTATTCTTCTAGTATCTCTGTTACCTTGCCTTTTGCCCTTCAAACACAGCTGTAGCTCATATTACTACAGCCTCATTTCTGTTGTTTTTGCTGCAGATAAAATGATTTTTATTGTCTCTCTGAAGAGCCTGCGATATCAAATGTGTTATTTTGCCACAGGAGCACACATAATTTGATTGCTTTAAAAGTGAAATCAAATCTTTGTTTGGTTCTAGCAAACCGCAGACAGTTTTAAATTCCTTCCTCTTTCCATTTTGTTAATTATATTAGTTAATTTTGTGGCACTTTGAACACAATTTCTGGCCACATGTTGCACAAGCAGCCCTAAAGCACAGATTTCTATGACCTATCAGTGTGATTTTTATGTGTCTGAAACATGAAATAGGACCAGGTTTCTGTTCATTTTTTGTTCCTGATGGTATTTACCTCGACTTCCTGTATGTGGAGGTAAATACCATCTTGGTCTCATTACTGACTCGCTGAATACCAACACTTTGTCCTGCCTCTGTGCGTCTCACGAGGATGCCCAGGTTCACCTCATATGTCAGTATGAAACGCTTTAAACACACTTCAGTGTAAATGTCATGTAGTATAAAAAACAAAAAAAAGTCCTAACAGGGGCTGAGCCAAGTTTCTTGAACCGAATTCAACAAACCAGGGTCTTCACTAAAGTTCACCAAACAGCAAAAGTTTCACAAATATAACTACATATTAGAGATTTTCTGGTGGGAATGCTTTGTGTGCTGCACAACAACACTAAAGGAAACAACGCCTGTCTTAATGAGATGCCAAGGAGACAACAAAGCAGAGAAAATATTTGACCAGCTGGGATGAGAACGTGTTGTACAAACTGAACATAAATATATCGGGAACCACAGATTTTTTTTCTCCATTTCAACACCAACGAACCATCAACTGATTTCTCTACATGTTTTACAAATAACGATGACAATGTCCGATAATTTTGCCACGTGCTTTATGTTGCTGTGCTTCTGCAGCTTTTCAGTCGGGGTTTAGTTATTTGTCTGCCTGATTCTTTTCCTGTTACTGACTGCGCAGAAGCTCCACCACAAGCTCCACCTGCAGTGTTTGCTTGTCTCAACTTAATCATGTTTTTCTGCATCCAGCTCTTCTGAGCTTTGACATGTCTGACAGAGAATCACATTAATGTTTCATAAAGGTGTTGCAAGGTCGTTGGATTGGATTGCATTACATTTCGTTACATTCAGGGTTTCTCTTAAGATCATCCAGCATAGAAACAGCAGCAGCAGCAGCAGCAGTTATTTCATAACAACATCTGTTTGTCCAAGTGACAAAAGTCTCCTATAGGCTGTGAAGTGGGATGCTTGTAGGTGTGGAGCAAGCAGGAGGGAAGATGGCGAAGCTGATATGAAACCACAGAGGAAGAGGGCTGTGAAATCACCGTTTGTTTGCCTTCTTTTCCATCCTGTTTTATATCTCCATCATTTGCTCTTAAGGTTATAATTACAGCCAGTTAGCCTATCAAGTAGCACTTAAGGCTCTTTCAGACAAAATGTGACAATGACGCCACTTCGATCCAAAACCATTTATTTTCACTGACTTGTGCCACAACGTGACTGCTTTTGATGCAGTGATGAGGAAAGTGCCTGCACGGCCTGTCGATCTGCAAATTTTCTGTACGCTGTCACTAACAGAAACCAGGCAGCCGGACAAGCACAGGAGGTTAGATGGAGGGAAAGGTTAATGTGTTGTGTGTGTCTCTTCACATCATCAGCCCATGCTCAGATTGAGACCTTGGCAGGAAGGACACGGCTCTGCTTGGGAACACGTTTCCAACCAGAGAGGTGTATGCGGTGTGTTTTAACAGGAAGCTTGTTGGCAGGCAACATGTGAGTGTGTTTAAAAAACAAAGCTTGTGTTTGTTATATGGTTTTTAAGATATTATTATTATAGAGCTACAAAAGTCCTGATAACAGCACATTTACCTCGACTTAAAGAGGTAGAATTTCCCTCTTTACCTCTGAAAGAACATTTGGAGAAAACAACAGAAACAAAAAGACTTTGCCCTGGAAGAAGTTTTAAAAAACTTTGTCAGTTTTGCTCCGTCTTTTGTAATTCCCCCAAACACCTTGTCAGACGAGTGTTAAGCTCAGAAACATGTTGTAGCCTTGTTACTTACAGTATGAACAAGGACTGTTAATTAGCACCAAAACACAGATGTGATTTTACTTCTCAGAAAGTGCTCTGGAGTTTAAATCAAAGTAAATCTGATCTCTGCTGAGTATCTATGGAGGTAAATGTTTTGACAGTATCTCTGAAAAATGCTCTGATAAGAAGAATATTGTAATTGAACTCAGGAGACTGCGGGTGGAGATCAGGCTGTGATCAGTGCGACAACCTGAACCTTTTCAGATAAAAAACGTATCTTTATGCAGTGATGTGTAGCACTGCAGCAGAGCTACAGACAGATTGCATTCAATTCACTGAAGTTCTGTGATTATTAAAGTTCATGAAGGTCAAAGCAGGATGTGCTCTTATCAGGACTGCCTCAGTTCATAACAAGGTTTGTGTTAATATGAGACAAAAAATGTATCAGCATGAAAAAGTAATAAATTTAAAGAGTCTTGCACGAAAAGTGAATCACAAAAGTTAAGATTTAAACCTGACCAATAATTAACTGTAATTTTTGTCTGTCAACATGAAGTTTGCACTGTTGCTTTAAAATAAAACTTTACAAGTTGATTCACTAAATCAATTTCTTTGATATACAAGCACAACTTTTCTATAGGTGTTGCATTTAAAGGACAGACACATAAAACTCTCGACACGTAAAGCATCTGAACAGTTATTTGATATATTCACATGTGCATAAAAGGTAAATAGATCAGTTATGGAGAGAAAACATCTTATTTTTACTGTCTGAGTCCTTGAGTCTTGGAGAAATGCGATGGCAATAGAACATTTTTCACAATGGGATGACCTTAATACCAGCAGTGTAGAACTGAACTCTCACAGGTCACAGAGTGTTTGTTTTGTTTGCTCCTCTTCCAACAAACTCCTGCAGGACCAACAAGACAACAAGTATCAAGGTGAGAAACGAGTTGCTCTGGTTTACAGTCTGACACAAAGATGTGATTTTTATGTTGTTGTTGCTTCAAACAGCATGGCTGCATCAGAGCTTTGTGCCGTGTGACATCCATTAAACGACACAAGGGAGAGAAACCTTGTTGTGTTATTAAATAACAGTTAACATCTAGAAGAAGCTTTTTGAAAAGGATTTTTTACCACAAACAGGACAGAGAAACACAGGTGATGGTGTGTTTTAGCTGATTTTGTCACATTTGTCCAGGTAAAGTAACAGAGATGCAAGAGAAAGAACCTTAAACAATCACACGGTTTGTTTATATTTTAAGAATAAAAGCTTCCTTATGCCACCAGAAAATATCATCAGGTCGTCATCATGTTTGCTAATATTTGCTAATGAAATTCTCCTGCAGCAGTGTTGTTTTATTCCTCCTGTGACACGCTGTAATGATTGTCTGAAGGAGAGTCACCTGAGTCACCGGTGCACAGAAAGGTTTTTCTTATACTGTAATTTTATAAGGTTATTTTTTATGTATCATCTCTTAACGCAAAGCACAAGGGACACTGAGCAGGTGCTCACAGGTGGAAATAGATCCAAATTAACTTTGGATGGTAGTGAAACAGCTTCAAAAAGATCTTGGAGACAAAAAGTAAAAAGTATCAAATCTCTAAATGACTTTAACTTAACTTAAAGTAGATTTCCAAAATCTGTTTGATGGATTTTTGACATACAAATGTCGTCACAGACCAGAGAAACATGAAAAACTGACGTCACTTAACTGAGCTAATCATTAAAAAAAAAAATACTTTGTCATATTATTATTCAAGCGCATCACATCACCAACTTTTAACAAGTTAAAACTGCAGAAAAATCTGAGCTGCAAACTTTTTCTTACTTTCTCTGACGTGTCAATGTGAGTCACAGTAATTGAGAAGGATATAATGACTGGAATATTGAAAGACACCCCCTCTGCGATTTAACCAAACCCCAAATTCAAATTCTTGAATTTCACTGTGCACATTTTTTTTTAGAGCCTAGAGGAAAAAAAAATCTTCTTACAAGCAGTTTCCAAAATAAGGCCTCGATGGGACAGAAGCATAATTTTTGAGTTTGTGTAGCAATGAATCACTGTATTGAAAATGTGACAGATTATGTCCCGAACTGAACTCATGGGTCGTTTTTTCTGCACTGTTTTAACCTTTTTTGGCCATTTTTAAAACAGTTTGTTGAGGTGATTAAAAGAGGAAATAAGGAACTGAGACGGAAGTAGAAAAAAACAAATGTGAAGTTTGGTCCACTTTTTATTTACGTCAATAGATCAGCTGATTTTTCATTTTGGTGAGCCTCAGTTTTTAGTTCTGTTCATATCTGTCACTAATTAACTTGCGTGGAGAGTAAACTGGCAAAATCAGAACCAGCCGGTTGCTTGAACACTTTTTAAAAGAAAAAAGTTTTTTTTTTAAATTGGGGCGGTTATTCCTCCTCTCGCCGCCTCCCAGCAGTCCTTGTGTTGGCTGCATCTGTTTGTTGACAGCTTTCAAATAAAGGCAGGATTTGCCCGGAGCGCCTGGTGTCAGCAGGAAAAGGCTCAAACGTGTTGAACTTTGAGTCAAAACAGATGAAAATCTGACAGAGGCAGTTGAGTCACCGCCACTGTCAAATAATGGAAATGGAATTGAAAGAAATATTAACAGACATGCTCAGAACAACATCGCTGTGGCTGCTGAAAACACACACACACACACACACACACACAGATTCAGTGGTTTCTATAAAAGGCACAAAACTAATTTCATTTGGACTTCAGAGCTCATTTTGTGTGAATAAAAGAGGAAAATCTATATTTTCTTCCTTGTTTAATTAATACACATTGAATCATAAGTAATAAATCTAAACTGTATGAATCCTCTGAACTCACAGTTCTTTACCATGTGATAAATATCATGTGGTTAGTTGTATTAGAAATGAGATGCTGTCAATAACATGTGTAAGGCACATTAATAACTGATCAGCTGTCTATTTTTTGCCTCCCTCTGATTGATCCTCCTGAGCTAAAAATGCAGCTTGTGATTTTTTGATGTCCGCAGAGAATTAAGCTTTTTTTTTTTTTCAAACTGAACTGGGACAGATCCCCCCCCGTTTGAACGAGAGCTCATCCTTTCAAGACCTTCCAGCTGCCTCTGTGATTAGTTACACAAGACAGGCTGTCCATCTCTCTCCTCCTGCTCGTTATCTGCCCCCCCCTTCCGCCTGCGTCGCCTCGACACCGAGAGCTGAGCTCAGGCCTCCGACATCAGCACTTATTGTCTCTTTATTGAGGATAAAGTTAAAAGACTAAAAATGATGATAAATGTGTGAAATAAGCAGCTGCGTCAGTCGGCAGAAGACATTGATGTTATGGGGAAAAAGACAGAGAAAGCGTGACAGGAGGGTAAAAAGTGGGAGGTTGGCTCAATAACAGGTCTGATGTTCTGCTACATTTTTATCATCATGAATTGATAACAACATTAATATGTATAAATAATGATGCACTTTTACTTTAGTGTTTGCTTTGTCAGTTTGAATCAGAGTATCTTGATAAAGGCTGAGATCTGAAAACACCTCAGATGTGATTTTATGCAAACTCTCATGGTTTTGACTGAAGCAACTGAAAGAGCAGCTTTAGCTTAACAAAAACAATTGACACAAGAAAAGATAAGATAATCCTGTCTTAGTCCTATTAAGCTGGTAGACATAGCTTATCAAGTCACATTAAAAGTAAAATATGTTACATTTCCTCATTGAAATGTCTTATATTCTTATAATTTTGGTCCAGTTGTGTAGAAATATTTCAAACAATGTAAAAAACAGAGAAAACTGTACATTTATTTGTTTTAACTGTGTGTTTTAAATCACTGTCTGTTGGTTAGCTAACTACTCCTGCAGGCGCTCATGGAGCTTCCAAACATGGAGACCTTTTTGAATTTTAATCTTTGTTATTATATTTAATGAAACTGACATTATTCGTGAGCTCTTTTCTCAAAATTCTCAGAACTCCGTTTAGTGATAATAGCAGACAAAAATAATGAAAAAATCTTCCTTTCATTCATTTGCTTTCCACTTTTTTTGTGCATGAGAGAGATCAGTTCAGCGCACATTAGAGACCTTGAATGATACCCTGGTTTTGTGTTTGTACAACAGATTTCGCTTTTGTTTTCATGCTGCATCATGCATTTTGGCAAAACTTGTCCACAAGCATACTGATAGTGTGGTAAGTTTTTTATTACCAAAGAATGTCTGAAGGGAGAACAGTTATTACTACAAAAAGATGATAAAATGCTTCAAATTACTGCAAACATTCCCTGGTAAAATGCATCAAAATTATAGATATCTCATTGAATCTGGGTGTGTTGCCTTTGACTGACCTTTTGTTCAGGTCTCAGACTCTCACTCGCTCCCATTGATTTTTCCTCTTTCTTCGCTGTCTTGCAGAAAAGCAGCGATTTTAGAAATGTGGTCTTTTTTTGTGAGACAGTGTTGATGTATGACGCTGTATTATGCTGTCACTCTGCTGGTTGAATAGGATTGATCGTCTGTCCTTCATCTGAGCTGAAAGAACCGTAAACATTTACAGCCTATTGTCAAATCGTCAGACTTTGATTGAACGTGTCCAGAGTTTGTCTGTCACCTCCACTGAGAAGAGAATTTGTCTAACCTGCAACAAAAAATGAATCCCGTGTCAGGCAGCAGTTTGTAACATCACAGCTTTGCACTGATGGAGAGAAGATAAACATATGTCAGAAACCTACAAAGTGCACTCAGAAAGCTTTTCACTGAGGCTGCTGCACGGTCAAAAGCTCAGGAGCTTGTGCACGAAATGGACACTCAGAGCAAAACCTAAAAAATAATAACCGAAGATGTCACAAAGTAGTTTGGAGAGACTGAAGACAAAAATCCAAACTGAAGGTAAAGAAACGGCCGGATGACCTCAAAATGCTACTTTTCGGGCTGTCGAATCTCAAATAAGAACCGAAAAATGATTCAGCAATGAATGTGGATGGAAATCTTTGCACTTTTTTGAGGTGATGAGTGTTTACACTTGCAAAAGTCCAAATGTTTGTAGAGAACGGGCCCGAACCGCTTGTCTGTCCCATCAGAAAGGGGAATTGCATTTCGATTGTGCATCCCATTTCTATTAAGAAAAACCTGCTTTGAGTTGAGCTCATGCTTCCAAAGTTCGCAGTGTTACTTGGATGTTGGATGTATTTGCTGATGGGTAAGCTACTCCTTGCATGGAGGGTAATCAAGTGCAACTGGAGAGTGAAATAGAAAACCCACAGCAGCATGTGAGCACTTCAGTCTGCTTCTCACCGACTCCATCCTTACAAGCAATTATAGTTCCAACAAACGCAGTCGAAGGCTTTGCTTTACAGCATTTCTAAGTAATGCAGTCTTTAAAATTCAAACATTTCATACTTGCCTTTTGAAGCCATCAACCTGTGAAATTAGAGAAGCTTTAAAGTCAAAACACATTGGATCCATCACATGCCGGCAACCTC
>JAUZTA010018275.1:0-17248 GCA_034780835.1 Ctenochaetus striatus
CTACACAACACTGCACTGCAGCTCTCTCAGTCTCTAGCCGAGACTGTAAAATAACGTAAAATAACGCAGTAACGCATCATGTAGTAACGGTAACGGAGTTACTGAATTTAAAAAATAACGCGTTAGAGTACTCGTTACTGCCAAAAATAATGCCGTTAGTCCCAACACTGCAAGTCAGGTTCTTTTGTTTCTGAACAATTCAAGTGTACAAGTTTTGCCTTATACATGACCACTGACAAAATTGGCTGTAGGTTATTAATAGGAGCAAAGCACTTCATGAAAAAGGCCAGACGGAGGATTTCTCACTCCCCTTGATGTATTACCTATTTGCAATTTCCTGTGCATCCAAGAACCATGAAATGAGCAGCCTGTTTGTTTGTCAGCAACATTATTTGAGAAATCTACTGCTAGAGCATGAACTCTTCTGTGTATGTGTATGCTAACAAATAACCCTTGATCACTGAGCTCTCATATGCCAATGTTCAACTCTGACATATCTTTGAGCTGCTCTGTCTCTTTAATTTAACAGGCACTTGAATCAGTACCTCACAACCTCAGGACATTCCCTCCACACGGTGTATGAAACATGAAACTCCCTACTGAGCAGACACAGAGCTGTGCTGACGACCAAAACGCTTTCTCAGTCGAGGATCTCTTTGCAGTGTGATTACACTTCTTTTGAAGAATCTATCAACCATTAACAGTCAACCAGCCGTTTTCATCATCTTTCAAAATGCTGAAATGTCAAAGTCCGTATCAAGAGAAAGTCCAGTGGCTACCCTGCAATACATATTAAAGGACAGAGTGCTAATGACACGTTTGGGCTTTTCTATGATTTAAAATGAACCCTTCTTTAGAGCACAAGTAGCTCTGTTAGGCTGTACTTTGACGTGGTGGTGCTTTGAGCTAAATGGTAACATCAGCATGCTACCATACAACAATAATACTTATGTGCCAACTTTTAGCAGCTAACATACATTGGACATCATCCTAGTTTAGCATGTTAGTAACTAACATTTGCTAACTGGCCTGTTTGTCTGTCCTGTGTTAGCATAGAAATGTGGTTGTATAGCATGAACTTGCCAAGAGGACCCTGGCTTTGGTACCAGTTTTAAAATGTGGCAGAACCATGTAATTACAAGTCATATGATGTACTAGTAAAGCACTTTTTTTGGAACATCACAACCTCATCTGCTAACACTTGGAAAGTCTTGAAAAAAATAATTTTGGTAGGTTTATTTTATTCCCAATCAAGAGGGCTTAACTTGAGGTTAGCCAGCCCAGTCACTGGAAATCTCTGGTGTGCTTGCCTTTTGGTCCATAGTATGAAAGCTATGCTAAGCAGGAGGTCTAAGTAATTTTATTACTCAGGAGACTAAATATTTTGGCCTCACTGCTAGTGAGCATCTGCCGCCGATGTTCTTCAGACATCTGGGTCTGCCCTCTCTGTAGCCATAGAAAGCTCATTTTAAGGTAGAGAAAACAGAGCCAATGATAACATTCACAGAAAAGATATGCAATTCCTGCGAGGAGGTTCCTCTTAAGCCTACACACTGGACCTTGTGTCACTTGGAGCATTGAAGGTATAACAATTCATCCTGCGGAACATGAGTGTTTGTAGCGCTGTAAATCATTGCCAATCCAGAAGCTGTAAACTGACAAACCAACACTGCCAACCAGAGCTTTTCATTCCATATGGATCACACAGTATCTGCACAGCCCACGGAGGGAAGGCAGTGCATTAACAGAGCAGCAGCAGCCTCAGTCCTCCATCAGTGTCTACACACAACATGCACAGAACTGATCGTATATCACCTGCCCTTTGGCAACACTGAGAGCCCAGCATAATAATTGTGGTGTGTTTTTTGAATCCACATGTTCCTGTGAGACCTGAACAAAACTAGATATCAGTTATTTATCACTTCTGACCCCCACGAAAATTTAAAAAATTAAATATGTTTATTTTTTGGTTCATTTTTTTTGCACTGAATGAAATAACAGAATAATGTAACAATACCTGGAACCTCCTTTACGACCAATGTTTTGTGTATTTTGCTGCTATTTGTCCTGAACACACACCTTGTCCTCAGTGAGAAACAGATGCTCGCAGACTTTGGGTATGCTCCACTGTCTCAGAGTCAAAGCCTGCTCATAAACAGTAGCAATGTAATGAATGAGCTATTATTGGATTCCTATTCCTGGCATTTATAAAAGGCCTGGAGGTCATCTCGGCTCTTACACAGGAAGCTTAGTGTTTTGACATTCACAGCTTCCCCTCACCTGTTTTAGTGCAACTGTTGAATACATAATGAGCAACAACAGTCAGATATTATTATTATTATAGCTCTCTGTGCAATAAATATTGCACTTCAGTAAGGCTCCTTTCAAGTCTGACTCAGATTAGAGAAGCCATAGCCATCACTGAGGGGATTTTAACCCCTGAGAAGAATGTGAACCTTATTCATGCTGACAAAAGGTAACAATTTGTTAAGGAGTGCGATGTGTTGAGGCCCTGTGCAAGTAAGTCCCTCCCTCTGCATTTGCTTGTATTTACTGAAATTAAATGTGTTTT
Source organism: Ctenochaetus striatus (assembly GCA_034780835.1). Classification (NCBI taxonomy): domain Eukaryota; kingdom Metazoa; phylum Chordata; class Actinopteri; order Acanthuriformes; family Acanthuridae; genus Ctenochaetus; species Ctenochaetus striatus. The sequence continues at coordinate 2,573 of JAUZTA010018275.1, forward strand.
TATGTTTAGATAAAAGGATAAAAAATATGACATAATAATTTTTGCACCTAGGCTGTGCCTGCTGCAGTAACTCCCTGGTGTACACTTCACTGAACACACTATCTAAGAAAACAAATGATAATGCAAGCCATTCAGATGCTAATGACTTCTAAACTGGATTCTAAGCATTTTTTTTTTAACAGTGTTGACTTTTGAGAGCTTGTTGCATGATGTCCCCTAATGTTACAAAAACACAACAGGTAGCCTTAATTTTGTCTGACTTTCTAAAACGCAAGAGTTCATATTTTTCTCTCTTTTTCTTTTTCATTTTTACTCACTGAGATCCTGGTGAAACACTTTGCTAATGCTGATTACAGCTCCTTCACTTCATCTTGAATCTCATTATCTAAAACACTACAGATGAGTCTGCTATGTATTATAATTTCTCTTTAAGATGGAAATTTTTCTTTGACCTGATTTTATTATGCTGTTATTGTAGTGTCATCATCATAAGGTGTGGGCAAATGTGGTTTTATGAAACCTGATTGATTGAAAGCTGTCACCGCTGGTGAAGCAGTGGAAACAAAGATAGAACCCAAATGTAGGCAACCAGGCAGTCTGGTTCAATTAAGGGATTTATTTACTTATACAGAGATGCAAAAGCTAACAGAATAGTGAGGCAGACAAGGGTCAGAACCTGAAAAACAATCCAAAAAGGCAAGCAAATCCCAGAGGCAGCAGATATTTAAAGTTCCAAGCTTTAGGTTCAAAACAGATGGGCTACATGTTGGCATAGTATGTGCTACAGGGCTATTAGTTGAAATGGGTGAGTGAATGGGAGGGGAGAGGCAAGTAAGTAACAACATGGCTGATGAAGAAAAATGGAAACAATTGAGGAGGTTGGAGAGAAAGGTCAAGTGCCTGGGACGGGATGGAAAGGGGTTACTGTGGGTTAGATAAGGGAGGCTGGAAAAGTCTGAGAGCATTATGGAAGAGAGAGACGACTGAAGGAAGAGAGAATGAGTGAAAAAAGGTGGACGGTGTGAGAAAAAGCTTATAGGGAGATCAACAACATAGGGAGAAAAACATATATGCTGCAGAAATTACAAAAGTGAAATGCAGAAAAGTTCTACATCACAAGAAGGAAAGCTGGAGGATTTGATTTTAGCTTCTACTAAAGGGTAGTTTTGCACAGAAGTTTCTGTTGTATTGGTGAGTGAGATGAATGATAAATACAAAGGTTTTTTCAGGCTCTATTGTAAAATCAAGCCAGTTTTATGTGAGTTCAGAGTTTCAGTGTGTGACTCATTGACAGCCTATAGAAGTGCAGGCTAATGGCTTTGGATGGAAAATGCGTCATGTTGTGTTGCTGAAAAAAGTCATAAACAGGTGTGCAGTCTGTTGTTATGATCCTGTGTGCCTGATAAACCATAGTTTATTGCACCACCTCCCACTCCCACCAACAATGCAGAGGCACACATATCACACATTCTGTTTATTTTTTGCCCCAACTGCTCATTACACTTGCTTCTGATGGCAGCTCACACATCAGAGGCACTTGTCAGCGGAAACTCAGAAACAACAGCATCTGTTAACAGAAGAGACAAGAGATAAAGTTCAAACAGCATATTCATACAGATAATAATAACATGAGACTATCTGGAAAAAATCCTTTATTGCACCAATACAAGTTTTTGAAAAAGTAAATCAGGATTAGCTGTGAAGGCTTCATACTTAACATTTACTTTATTTTATTTTATTCTTTTTTAAACCAATGGTCATGTGATCCTGATACTGTAAATATCACAGAAAATTGATTTTGTAGAGATCAGGGGTTTGAGATTTTGATAAGTGCAGTTACAAACCTTGTAGACATGGGGACAGTCAGCTCCTGATTAGATTAGTCCAGGAAGGACTACTTTTATGCTAGCCAAAAGATGCTTTCCACAAGAAAGAGAGTTACCACAAAGGGATGCCATGATTTTATCCATTTGGCAAGCCATGCCATGACTAATACTACCATCCATCAGCTGCTACAAGGAAGAATGGATTAATACGCATTTTTAAACAGAAAGATTTGTAGTATCTAATAACATTAGCTGGCCAGTTACAAAAGACATTCAACAAGAAAGTATATTATCCTGCCACAGGACTGATATTTTAAAAAGAAAGAACATTTTTTAACTTTGGAAAACATTAAAAAAGTGTCACAAGTCTTGGTAGTAAAAAAAATGTTAAATTCTGTATGTGTAACGTCGTTTGATTGGAGACAGAAAGTAAGTTTGAGTTATGACTTGGGTGAAGCACTTTCTGCAATTATGTGAGAATTATTTGTTCCCAGACAGCTTGGTGTTGTATCTACAATCTTACCCACTATTCAAAGCTCTATTATAGATGTACTTGCTGGGTCGAGGATAAATCAAATTTATCACCAGAGTGTTGCCCAGACACTTGGGGAAAAAATGAAAGGAGAATAGAGCGCTGCAAAGCAATGAAACAGAGAAAATATTTGTGTCTGAGAAATTACACATCAAACAGGAAAGAACAAAGTATGGACCCTATGCATGTGTCATTATCATCAGAGCTGATGATCAGACAGTAACAATTAATGTCTCACTGCCTGCAGAAACACATTAAACACTGTGCAGAAACGCATTAACGGATTGGATTTTTTAAGATATGAACTTTGAAATTGTATAAGAGAGAACAACATTAATAAAAAAACAAAAAACACAAAAAAACGTTCATTAAAAGCATTATTACTCAGTCCACACTAGTTTCGGATAATATTAAGTGTAACAAACTGTGGTCCACTTTTTTAAATAGGGACAAACTAGGTAGAGTGACCAAATGCTGAGGAAAAGAGCGCACCGTACACCATGAACACATTGCAGACATACATGCTAAGAACTGGTGTGGTAATCTTGTGTCTGACCCTCCTCTGAGACATGGGAGTCTTTAGGTTTCTCGCACCTGGTCCTCAGCTGCCTCTTTAATCTTGGTTTGTTTTGCCTGCCAAAAAATAAAGTGACACTGTACAACTATCTAGCTCAGGCTGTCAGCTCCTGCTGCACTGCTCTACACACTAATGGCATGCCTCACTCTTTCCCATCTCTCCCTTTGCTCTCAAACTGCTGCCCTGCACCAGCATTACACTAGCTGTTTCATGAGCACCCTCAGATATTGCACTCTTGGCCATAGTTGCTTATGCATGTGCCATTTCACCCTTCAGATTTGTTGATTGTTATGTCCCTCTTTATCTTTGATTCAAACCATGAATTTTAATCCTAAGAGGAAGAAGCTGCAATCAGGCTGAAGCCGAGCTGAGGTTTGTTCCCAGAATCAATCAGATGCCCTTCACTCGCCAGCGACTTTCCAGTGGTCTATGCTCTGTTACCTGGAAAAGCTGTTCCATCTGGTTTTAACCATGAAAAACTCTTTGATTGCTTTTTCATTAAACAAATTAGCACTGCTTAAGAGCTTAATTTGAGTGCCACTTATTTAAGCAGTGCTCGTCCCAGTGAAGGTTAAACAAAGGCGGATCCTGCTTTCCAAACCACTTCAGATCTGCATACCAAATTTCCTCAAAAACACCGAAGCAATCCCAACAGCCCCTTTGCTGAAGCATCCGTCCCATTCTCTCCTCTGGATGTGAAATCAGCACTAAGTGACATGAATGCAGAACACATTCATTAGAGAACTATGGGATGTACTCTGTAACATAAACCATGTAGGTCCAGCCTCTGCAACTTCTGACATGGTTGAAGTTGCTCGTTTTTCTGCTTATGTCACATTTCACGGGATAAGGTCTGTCCAAACTCTAATCATCGGGTTTTGTTTCAGCTTACCTGCTGAAGATTCTGTCTGGTTCTGAATCTAGTAAGTAAATACTTGTGGCTTGTGGTGATTTTTCTGTAGTTCTCAAAATTGCAGTTTAAGATTATTAACAAACTATAACCTTGTCTCAAGTCAATGTACCCAAAATCCCCATATGTGAAGTTTATCCGTAAGACAGCTTAACTCTTGCTCCGTCTTACTGTGGCCCTCTGCAGACCAATTTAGTTTCTGATTGGATTTCTGGATATACACCACAGCTTTGGCAAAAAACAATAATTGGAGTTAATAAAACAATCAACCTGCTTAAATCAGCAAACATTTAACCAGCCATAAAAGTCTAGCTTCCTACAGCTGGGGTCCCTCTGAATTCTCTCTGTCCAAAAAATGCCCTGCATGAGCCTTCCAGCCCTGATCAGAAAACTCCAGAAACTCTGTAAATTACCCTTCAAAGAGACAGGTTGAATTTCCTTCAGGATGTAAGTCTCCTTAATCTCCTTAATAATAGGATATATTTGCATTAATCTCAACAACAATGTTTGTACATTTCCTATCAGTGAACTTGTGTGTGTGTGTGTGTGTGTGTGTGTAGTTGGTGTGCAGAGAGCCACCTGTGTGAGCCACGCTCTGTAGGATTTATGATGCTCCATCCTGCAAAATAGGGGGAATAAACATGAGGCTTCCTTTAGCTCCAGCGAATGTTCCAGCTCTGTCCAAAGCTCTGTCCACTCATCCTGACAGATGCTTTGTTATTTACCTAATCTCTGGCTAAGTTCAAGGATTTCCAGCAGGTCAAATATGACCCATGTCTTCAAACCCTGCAGTCTGACCATAACCTCATTTGAAAGAACTTCATGGCTCTTTAAAGCAGTATTATAAGCAAAACAGGCTCAGCTGCTTTTAGTGGTTGATATTTAATCCTTTCTGCCAGGTTACAGGATCTTCAAGGTTGAAGGCCTTTTTCATGAGTTTGTTATGTTTTTGTCAAAAAAAGAAAACAATATGTTATTTTACACTAGTGAAATTTCTTGGCATAATTCTGCCAATTCAAGCTTCACTGCCACAAGACAAGCTGCCTCACATCAAACACATCTCATCAGCAGCTAACAAATACTGGCCTGCTGCTGCCATTCTCTCCAAGAGACATCTGTGACTTTTGCCTTTTACCACACTCCTATTTATTGTGTTTCTATTTTATTCATATTTGGTATTTTATATTGTGTTCTAAGCCTCCGCAGAACTTTGCTTAGCTGTGGTTGTTCAAAATGTGCTTTAGAAATAAAGAATGACCTGACTGTGTACGCCCACCTTAACTTGCTATTCACATTGTCTGTAAGGGTTAGTTATTCATGACATAATATTGTTTAAATTCGTCTAAAATCTAAAAAAAAACTTGGATACCTGTGAGACAACACTGTTACTCAGATCTGCAGTTCTGGTCCTTGCTATGTGACAAATGAAATGTTTTTTTTTTTTTATAGGTTTTTTTTTTTCATGGCATGCTTGGACTCCCTCCAGGTTTTTACTGATGCAGTAACTGCTGCTGTTGGTTTTGGGAGATTGTGAAATAGTGAGTGGTGTGCAGATGTCTAACCAACTGCAATTCAGTCCCTCAATTACAGATCCGAAACCACATCCATTACAAGTTTATTGTTGATCAGGAAATGTGTTTAAACTGTCATAAACAAGTAGGCCAGTGTAACTGCACAATATTACTGTAGTGAAATAAAAAACTGTGTAAAAACTACAGTTACTGTGTGCCTTTTATGTCATCAGTATTTTCTAGTAATCCTGAGTAGCATTAGTCTAAATCCATTCTTGGTCATTCTACTGTTTTCAAATAAAATGATTGAGTTCTTCTCCCAGGGGTTGGGTTTTATTACATAAAGTGTTAAAAATGATAATGAAATATTAGCTATGTTATAACCCAAAACAGAACAGATTTTCTCCTTTCTTTAAGTAAGACCTGAACCGATCTAAACTTCAGCTGTTTATTCATATCAAAAGGCAAAATGCAGCTACTAACTTAACAAGAAGCTTTGATTGTGCTTTTTTACATATTGTTTTGCAAAAGTCTCTTTTAAGTTGTTATGTACTAAGCAACCAAGTAATACTAATACTGGATCAAACACATTTGAAATAAAGTTTTATACTGTCCTCGGTGAACTGGGAATAGAAGTTGATTCAGACACAAACTCTGTTGCGAAGAGACATTTTGACATGCACAGTAATAAAGTCACAGACTGAAATAGAATTAAGAATGGCTAAACTCCATGTAGCCGACTCACTTTCACACTGTCATGACTTATTGGGACACTTGAACAGAACAGAGCCAACTTTAAAGCTATCACTGTAACAAGTCAAGAGCTATTCACTGGTGAATAAACCAGAATAAAATAAACCAGAACTTTATGCAAAGAAAAGCTGAAAACTCTCTTGTCATGACCCATTTAAGCACATTTTCCTGAGTTACTGAGCCGCTTTATCTGCATATAAATGTCACAACTCATCTCAGAAACTTTGGTGTCACGTTAGACATTAATCTGTGTCAGCAATTGAAAAAGACATTGCAGTTCTGTTCCTTTTCAAATGGTGACAACTACAAAGATCAAAGGATTTTTAACAGGTAAACTGTCATCCATTTGTCGTGTCCTGTCTGAGCTGGTGTAATGCTGGTGTAAATGCTTGAAATTCACATTAAAATAAAGGTCCAAGCATTCCCCCATCTTATTTTACATGCAGCAGCAGTTTCTAATAAAAAATAATTTACATTTTTCCTCTTGCTACTATTGAACAATGGAATAGATTTTATAATCTGATTGATAACTTTTATGAAGCCTTTTGTGTGAAGCATGGTGTCCCCACAGAGCTCTAAACTCTTTACAAGCAGTGATTCATGAACTAAAGCTATGAAACAAATCGACTTTATCTCTGAAGTGCCAGAGCACAATTTTCATAAACTCAGGTTGCAACAGTTTTATATAAGAACTCTAAGCATCTTTAAAAAAAAAAAAAAATTGACATGCACATTTTTTTTATGTCACCTTATGTTCATTTTTCTCATTTTATGTCATAAATGTGGTGTTACAGGCACTGAATGGATAAAGTTTACTGTAATCTTTTTTTTTAAAGGATGACATGTAAGGAATTGACAAAGAAGAAGAAAATGAAAGAGGAGACCAATAGTGGACAATTTTGTTTACCTGCTAAATTATTTACTTGTTATTTACTTAAACTGCACAAAACAATAACATCAGCAATTACAACTGATTCCACTTTTCTTCATCACTAATTTTTTGAAATCTAAAGCTCTAGTCTTGGCAGTATCCTTCACCAGAAATTATTGTCTCTGAAGACTCTGTCTTTATCTTTAAAGGTTCACTTGGACACAATGAAAAAATTGCAATGAAATAAAAGACACCATGGCAGCTAATTTTATATAAACAAAGCTAATGGAAAACTGCAAAAAACAAAATACATTTTTATTCACATAATCATATTAAGATTTAGAATAACCCCGAAGTCAACAGGAACTCTAGAGAAATTTATTAGGATGATTTATCTCAGTAAGAATATGCTTTTTGCACTGACAGAAATGACAGTCCGACCATTCACTCAGCATCCTCACGGCAGTGGTATCTGTGAGAGTGCTGCCGAGGCCCACAGATATGACAGGAATCATTGAACTGTTGTTTGTTTTGTTGTGTTTTAAAGATAAAGCTCTTCTTTTAGTTATACATTAACTAAATAAAAAAGGAAACAGAAAAACAAGGAATACCATACAGATATTATCTTTAAAGTCTAAAACAGTGATTCCCATAGTGAGTACTGCCAAAGGTGCCAAAGAGTTGTAAATGTCCTTTTTCCACATTTAAATTAAAGATTAAAAAGGCATGTTTTCCATTCCTTAATGTGTTCACCATCTTAGTGTGTTGCTATTAGTTACTATCAGCAAAATATGTAAAAGACCACTGAGGTGGATGAAAGAGTTATTAGTTTTACAGGTACTGAGGCCAAATGAGAAGCCCCCAGCTCTGTGGGGGGAACATGATGTGGTGCTGGAGCAAAAGCCAGCGGATCACTGCTCATTAGAGCCTTTTCCTACTCAGAGATTACACAATACAGCTGTATTTTTTTTTTTACTGAAAAAAGCAGTCAGCATAATGCTGCCCCAGTCTGTGATTTTAGAAAACATGCCACTGATGTGGCCCCTAATGATGACTGATGTGGCCCTTGATGATGGGCGAGACATAAAAAAAGCAAAGGTGTCTGATGTGGCGAATGACAGAAAAGTCAGGCAGCTCATTTTTAACCATAATAATGGTGGAATGTTGCAAAAGCATTAACTTACTGTCTCTGTCATATGCAGCAGTTTATCTTATTACTGTCTGAAGGGTAAGAATCTCCAAGACTTTGGTAATTTCTTAACTTATTCTTTGTGTTAGCTGCTAGCTGTTGCGAGCTGTTTCACAATTTTCTGCAATTTCTTATTGGTGGGTCACACGCTTCACATCGTCAAAACACTACACACCTGTGCTCTGACATGCTAGCTCTGTGATTTACATAAATGTTAATTCAGTGCTGTTACTACGCCTCTTACTCAGAGACAGAGGTGATAACAGAGGCTATTACAGTTTACCCTTTGGGGAATAAATGACAGTAAAGAAATATGGATGAGGACTAATAGGGGAATAAAGGTAAAGAAAAATCATAGTAATCTCTATCTCTTGAAAGGTAAAGGTAGACTGAGTGACCAAGGACCAGTGCTGTCACGGAGCCAGGCTGTTACTCTGTCAGACAACCTCAATATGCAGTCATGCCACGGCTGAAGCTGACAGCTAGCTAACAGCAGCTAACAGCTCTTGAAGGCCAGTTGTCAAATGTGTAAAACACACTTTTTGGATGCACAGGGGTCAAAAACCATGACTCTAAGAAAAACAAAGTCCAAAGCAGGGTCTGAATTATAAGTCTGTGTTGTTTATAATTGAAAAGGTTATGAGTTGGGGGAATTTCATGACAGGCTATCAACATGAAGAGGTGTAATTGTTTTAAAAAGGGTTATATTGCAGAGATGTGCTGAGATGAGGTATGTCTGACAGCAGGAAAATATCCCCTCTCCACAAAATGTGTTTTATTTATGAGAGAAGATTCTACTCATACAGATTTTAGCTCATGTACATATGAGTAGAATTCTTATGTTTATAATTCAGTGGTTCTGTATACTCCACACCGTACTTCCATCTTTAAACAGAAAAGGCTAATGGAACACTCAATTGACTTTATACACGACTCTGTCTCATGTTGTCTGTGGCTCTGAAGGAGCTTTCTAAAGTTGTAAGAAAAACCTGATGATGTCATGAGGGTTATTAAACTTAGGCTTGAGCATCAGAGTCTCAACAGGAAGCCTGAAACTACAGGGAGGAGGGTGTGAAAGAAGCAGTGAATCAAATGGTAAAACAATTGTGCATTCTTCTTTTGTTCAGCACATAAAAACTCTATCTTAAACTTATCTGATTTAATCTCATTCAGGGTTTGTTGTGATGAACAAACAGGAAAGGGTTTTACTCAAACCAAAATCGTACTGCTTATTTAAACGTGCATTTCGTTTCCTCTCATGAGTTTTCCATTCAGATGTGTACATTAACTGTATATGTTCTGGGACGGGCGTGTTTACTTTAAGCAGCAAAGGAAATGACCGCAAAAATGAGGAATTCAGATTAGATAGCAGATCTTCAGTCTTTTGACCAAGGAACCATTTATCTTACATTGCTGCTGTCAGGTGAAAAACCAAGCCAAAGAATTTTCATTGTGTCGGACAGTTTTGCACGGTCCACTTATACAACATGGACTGCACGATTATGATGCAGGGTTATTTCAATCCTGTTACACACTGCAGTACACATTTCCTATCTCTTCAAGAAAATACAAATTTGGTGTGAGGCTCATCGTATGTAGCAACAATTTAAATGTAATATGAACAGAAAACTAGGCACACAGGGAGACAGTGATGATAGCTGCATAGCTGGATGTTCACATCAAGTTGTAGGCTGATGCACAGGGGAGCACATGACATATGTAGTCTGTCTCCTTTTCTGTTTTAGAGTTGGAAGTTTTTCCTTTTGTTGTGCATTATGGAGAGAGATTAATGTCAACAGTAGAGAAGACTGTGTTTCAAGATCCACAAGTTGATAAAAGTTTAAAATGTGTTTGATGGATTTCACTAATAAGTGATGTTAAGACTCTGTGTTGTTATCCACATTTATCCAGCACACACTGCAAATGCTTTAACTTTTTAGGGAAAGATTAGAAAGCATAGTTCCCTGGATTTTTCTTGTGAACTTTTGCAGAGGAGCAATAGAAACTGTCTGACTGGAAGGATCACAAACTGGTATGAAATGTGCACGGCCCAGGACAGGAAGGCTCTGTCATTGGTGTTTGAAACCACCCAGAACATTTTGGTACCCATCAACTGAGCATCACTAAGCATTAGTGTGGTGAGGTGAGATGCCTGTCTGCTGCCATCTGTGAAGGATCCACTTTTGTTCCTCCAGACTAAAGAACAGCTCTTATCCAAATTGTGAGATTTCTCAGTCTATCCTTAGCACTCACATGTTAAAAGCCATTTTCTATGTTCATTAATTTTTAAATTATTTATACATTCAAATAATTTTCTGGTTTAATGGCAACTGAGAAAAGCTTCAACAGCTTTTTATTTTTCAAACATGTGTTGTAAAATGACAGTAAAATAAATCTTGAATCTTAACATTTATTAACTGTTGTTCACCCAGGAAATACTGTCATGAAAAAGGAAAGAGTAAAAGCAAAAAAGAGAGAGTTAAACCATACTCAGTGTTACCTGGCCAACAGATTCTATTGACATCAGAATTTTTTTTTAACATCATGTTGAGGTTCATGATACAACTCATTTTCTGCAGCAGTAACTATTCACTAAACATCTTAATAAACAACTTAATATACAGTCTGTTCTAAGACATCCTGCTTTAATAATAATTCATTCACCTACTTAACTTTCACTTTTTATCCTAAAATATGTATAACGTATGTTTATAATACAGTTACTGCAAGTGCAAGACAAGAGCAAGTATCGTGACAGAAGTAGAGAAGATACTGAAATTTATTTAACAATGTTTTGTTTAATCATAAAACAATGGTTCCCTTAAACTCACATTCACTCAGACAAAAGCTCACAAGGTTGCTTGGAAATCTTGTCTCTTAGAAAAACAATTCAGTAAATTTTCAATCAGCACGAATGTTGCAGATCATACATGCTGCCATAAAATCAAACTTCACAAGCGGGAAATATGTCTTTCATTGCACTACAAACTCTTGGTGGTTGCAATTCTATGTGTACCAAACTTATTTTATATGTCTTATCCTTCTATATATATATATATATATGGTGATTGTTAAACACACAATTGTCACTAATTTTCCACTCCAAAATATGCAGACACAGGAAACCTTCCGACAATATTACTAAACTTGCCAGGGAAAAAAAAACACACCCAACATACTGTGTGCACAGTAAACACTGTTTTGATTAAACCCTTAAAAAGAAATCAAATGTAAATAAAAAATAGAAATAAATGTGTAAACTTGGCTTTTCTGGAAAAACCTTTGGTAAAAAAAAAAACTGCAACTGGAATAAGGCTGAACTGAGACCAGCTGACAGATCATATAAGTAATGATGTATGTTAAAGTCCTCTGTGACGGGCTGTCAGCAAAGCACAATGAACTCTGTACAGTAAGGGACACTGGTCCTGGGACCAGAAACATGAAGAGATTTCCTGTTTAAGAGATTTCCTGTTGAAGGGTATCACCACAGGGTTGTTCATGCAGAGCGGAATCACTCAGTGGACAGATGATATTTCACTGCAGTGCATAAACAAATGCTTCGTACACACAAAAAAATGTTGGGTTATTTTTTCAACCCAACAGCTGAGTTGAGACTGTTGGTTAGTTTAATTGGGTTGTTTTCATTAAGTTGGGTAATCTAAGAACCCAATTTGCTGGGTTATTGTCGTTGGCAGTTGAGTTATTAGCTGTTGGGTTGTAATTTCCATTATACTGTGTTGGGTCATTTTGGACTACCGAACATGTTGGGTTGATGTTTGCGCATGCGCGACCAACAGTAACGTTACCCCCAGGTTACCCCCATTCATTTGACCCTCACAGTTGCTAGCAGTGCCCGGACGCTAGATGGGCAAGTCTCGCTATGGCCCGGCCAAATCCCATGAGGTTCCTCGCGAGAAGTCCTGGGGGAAGAAAAGAAGAAGCCCGCGAATATCTTTGCGGGCTTCTGGATACAGTACCACCATCTAGCAGTGTCGCTGCAGTCGGCCATGAACTTTTTCCATGAACGGACATACTGAGAGACTCAGCTCTATACAAAGCAAGGTTTGTTACGTGTGCGCTATTGTTTCACCACATTGTTTAATTTATATGAATAATATGTATATAAAGCTTATTTCAGTAACCGTGTATGTCGGTCACACGAATGGTTCAACGTAATATGAGCGTGTGTAGCAGTGATTGTGAGCTCTCGGTCATTTGTAGTTAACGTTAGCGATAGCTTGTTGCGGGTAAATCGTAAACGTATATGGTTTTAATACATGGAAACCTTTGCGGCCAGGGCTTTAGGGAATATGAGGTTTAGATGTGAGTAAATGACGCACCAATGAGCAACGTTACTATCTATTGGTAAGTCAGCAAGCTGTTAGCTAATGTTATCAGCATGCACAAACTCCATTTCATTAAACGTAGCAAGTATCATCTATCATTTTTGTTTCACTTCTCAAATGTGTGTTACCTTGTGTTTGTCAATCACTGAAAATCCCAATGAAAAATATTTGAGTTTGTGAACAGACAAAAATGCAGTGTGTAGATTTGCAAAGCTGGAGACACACCCCAGAAGACTTTAGACGTAACTGCAGTGGAAGGGGGTTCAACAAAGTTGGGGTAGGAATGGTTTGAAAGAGCTTGAGTTGTGAGGTAAACACACTAAAAACAGCTGGGTTATTTCATCTACTCAGCCGTGGGGTTATGAAATGTTTTACCCATTATGGGTTATTTGTATGGGATTTGGGTTATTTTTGTGCAACTCATGCGCTGGGTCAAAATCCATCAACCCAACATAGATTGGTTGACTCAGCACCTGGGTTGTTTGTGCTTCGAACGTCATCACCTCATCGACAGACGTGCTCCAACACGGATACACCGCGCCAGGCTCCATGCACCGAAAGCTCACGCATAGCACCAGGAGAACCTGACTGATCATCTTCGTGGCGAAGTAAATCAACAGTAAAAGGTTAGTGCACACCACATATCTAATTCACATTGTCTGTGTTGCGTTACCTATTAAAGTAGTATCTTTATATTGTCGAGGCTAGTTGGTTGGTTTGGCTAACAACGTAGCTAGCCATTTAGCCGTTATCGTGGAAGCACAAACGGATAAAGCTTTTCTGTTTGGTCTCGGCCATTTATCGAATGAATTAATGAAACTAGTTCATAATGCCCATGGGCGTATGGTCATGTTTATTTTGAGTTCGCCAGCTAACTAGCCTGTTCGCTAGCTAGCAGGCTAATCTGCCAGCTAGTTAGTTTGCTAGCTAGCCAGGTAATTCGCCAGTTTAAGAAGAAGCTTTATTGTCATTGCAAGGGGGTGCAATGAAATTCTGTTTGGCAACATCTCCTTGTAGCAGCAATATGTCCTAGTCATAAAATATAATGTAATATAAATAGTAAAAATAAGGTGCAGAAAAATGTAAAAAATTAAAAAAAAAAAAATTACAACAGATACAGACTGTAATAGCGGGGTGAGGGGGGGATAGTTTCCTAATATTTTAGGTCTAAAACAGACCAGGGCATTGTACGGCCCGCGGGCCCGCATGATGGTTCTATCCGGCCCACAAGGTCAAAGTCAAATTTTACTTATAAGGCTGAAGAGACGAATTAAATGATCTATATTGGCTTTTATTTTGAAAACTGCTACTTGCCGGGTCTACCAAACGCTCAGCCTTCTCTTAAGAAACTGGTATGTGATATTACTGCAAAAGCTGTTTTGGAAGACGGCAAAATGAGTGGAGTTTGAATGTCAGTGTGTCACATTATAAGTGTGATGAAGTTTGAGTCGGACAATGAATGAACTGTTGTGCGCAATCATTGCGTAATAGTCTACCTTTACGCACAACTGCCTGGTCGGCTTTCATTCATAAAAAAGGACTTGGGTGTGTGTTTGTTGATGAAGTGGATCGATGTATGCAGTAATCACACTGGATGTCATTGCTACCGTTATGCATTGCTATGATAATCTGCATTTTCATATGATTGTGGATTTGGTTGGTCTGTAGCAAGCAGTTTAAAGAAACGCAAATATGTCTGTTGTTGCGGCAGAGGATGTTGAAGTGCCACCAGAGAAGAGAAACATTAAACTCACTTCTAAAGGATTGTCCTTCTATGTGGAAACGTGCCAGGAAAGAGAAGTGCAAAGTTTAAACAAGCAAAAAAGCGTGTGGAAAATATCCCTGAGTTAATGACATCAAAGGAAAATGTGGATGCAGTGACTTCTGAACTTACTAAGCTTATTAACTTTTACGAAGAGGCAAGTGGCCTGCATGAATCTTTCATAAAGTTACCTTTACCACACGATGAATTGATAAGACAAAGTAAATACTTTGAAGAAAAAAGGACAATGTACTGTGGTTTCATTGAAAGGGTAAAAGGCTGGCTGTCTGAAATGGATCATCCCTATGTGCCACTAAACAAGGATTTGCCTGACCAAAATGTCGCAGATGAAATAAATCCCGAGGACAGTGCCTCTAATGTGTCAAGTGTAAAAGCTAA
>JAUZTA010019310.1:1522-17217 GCA_034780835.1 Ctenochaetus striatus
GCTCTGTGTTCTCTGACCGGAACCCCCTGTAGTGGTCAATTATCCCACACACCAGTTTCAGGATATAATATCCAATAAAGGTCCTTCGAGCCGGATAATTGGCTGCTGCAGATATGTCATTAGAGGATAAGTCAGTGCTACTACCCCAGCCTGATGTGCAGGAGCGCCCTGTGAGGTTTCGCCGTACTCCCAGACATCTTGAAGACTACGTTCTTGCCTACCGCCCTCAACAGCCTGCCCTCTCCTCCCACTCTACAGAAATTGAGTCAGGGGAGCAGAGAGGAGCAGCAGCCTTTGTACACAGTAGCCAAGCAGATGCAGCTTGTCATAAAGATGGACATAAACCTTCACAAAGCTCCACTTCAGGAGACCCGCTGAGCACTGCCTCGCTTAGGAGACTCATTGAATCAATCTCTAAGGATGAGAAGGAGGAGAATGCAGAAGTGGCTCATCTTACCAAGAAACTTCGCCAGTATGAGAATAGGCAGCGCCGCCGACAACAACTGTTAGAACACATCTCCTCTTTTCTGTCAGAGGAAGAAGCTGATGACAACATTAACTCCAATCAGGAAGCTTTATCTCCACCAGCACAGTCACCTGCAAGGCCTTACTCCCGTACAACCCCACCCTCATCTCGTCGATTTTCTTCATCAGTAATAAAGCTGACACACGTTTTAGAACCGCAAGCTGATGGTCGCACAACAGCAAACATGCCTTTACTGTCACCGGTTGGGGATAACATGGGAAAATATGTTCAAATGGCTGCACATGATAGAGTAACTTCTACTTTTACACCTATACATTCCCCTTTGGCACAGCGTCCAGGTTCCCTTTCATCTATTTCCTCTGGTACTGTATCACCACTTCCAGGTCAGCAGCACCATCCTATACAGGGCCTGCCTTTACCACAGATCACCAGCCTCTCTCATCACTGCAGTGATCCTGGGCAAGCACTTCAGCCCCCAGCCCATCCTCCAATAACTCCAATGGTTTCAGTCAGTCAGCCTGCTAGAACAGCGTTTTACCCTACAAGTACACTGCCTCATTCTCAGTCTTATGTGATGCCTCAAGCTCCAACCAACTATAACATGAGACAAAATACTACTGTGGTTGGGCAACCAATAACACCTCAGTACCCATTAGGTGCTCCTGCAGGTCCTCCTGCAGTCGACCTGTTCCCTGGTGATCAGCCACAACTGCTATCCAGCCAAACTGTGCCCCCGTTCAGCACAAGCTTGTCACATCGAACGCTATACGGGGTGCCACAACCCAAGATCCCAGACTTCACCTTTGACAGTGAAAGAGAGTTTGCCAATCTAAAGCTAGCCTTGGATAACTTACTAGAACCTCACCAGGAACTGACTGAGAAGTACAAGTATCACGTGCTACTTGAACACCTCAAGCTACCTGAAGCACAGATGATTGGTCAGTCCTGTCGCCATCACCTGTATCCATACACAGCTGCCATGCAGGCTTTACAGCTTCAGTATGGTCAGCCCCACCAGCTTGCCCAAAGCGAAATAGCAGCTATTCTGACCGCAGCTGATGTAAAGCCTGGAGATACACATACTTTCCAGAGCTTTGCCCTTCGAGTCCACCTTTTAGTGAGCATGTTGCTCTCCTTAGAAGGACCCCGGGGAATGGAACTTAACTGCTGTTCACATGTCGACCGTTTGCTCAGCAAGCTTCCAAAGTATCACCGGGATGGCTTCATTGAATATCTACAACTGCAGGGCAAGCTGAACAGCACCAGTCTCAACCCTTACAATCTGCAGGATTTGAATGGCTGGCTCCAAGGTAAAGCTCAGCAACAGCGTCTGTCCAGCAGATTGGTGCAGCGCTACCAACAAGAGAAGATGTTAGGCAATGGGAAGGAAAGGAGCCTGTTCAAAAGTAAAGGTTAGGGTGTAGCTGTGTACCACGGAGCAGAGCCGACACCCCACACCTCTTCTGACAAGGTCACATCAACCTGCAATAAGAAGTTGAACAAAATCCACTGCCTCTTTTGCAACAGTAAGGAACATTACATCAGTCGATGCCAGGCTATCAAAGAGCAGTCGGTGGCCGATCTGGATAAATGGATAACGGAAGGTCGACGCTGCTGGAAGTGTGCACGTTCCCATGCGGTGGAGACATGCAATCTGAAAAAACCCTGCAGTGACTGTGGTGGCATTCACCTCCAGGTTCTTCATGGAGTAGCTCATCGTCGCTCATTGCACCACCAGTCATCAGCTGCAGAGAGTCGAGTTTACCTAACACCTAGCATGTCTTCAGGCAAAGTGCTCCTGAAAGTCGTCCCAGTACTGTTACACAGTGGTACAAAGTCAATGGAGACCTTTGCGATATTGGATGATGGAGCTCAACGGACAATGATTTTACCAGAGGCTGCCCAACAACTTGATCTGAAAGGTCAGTGTGAGACTCTTGCCTTACGCACGGTGCGTACAGACCTTACACATCTTCAAGGTCGAAGGGTTAACTTCGAAATCTCTCCCAAGGGTAATGCTCGTAAGCGTCACAGAGTGGAGGGAGCCTTTACTGCCTCTGGTCTAGACCTTGTAGAGCAGACTTATCCCGTTCAGAGACTTCAACGGAAATACAGACACCTACGTGGAGTCCCACTGCAGACATTCTTCAAAGCACGACCTCTGGTGTTACTTGGATCGGATCATGTACATCTTATCACTGCCATCGAACCAGTTCGTCGCGGGACAAATGGTGCACCTGTTGCCATCCATACTGCTCTCGGATGGGCATTGCAAGGTGCAGAAGAAGCTGTAAAGGAACAGAGTCCTATGCAACAGTGCCTCTTCACTTCGCTTGAAAGTCCAAATGATGTCCTACTCAGAAATGTGGAAAGGTTATGGCAGCTTGATGTTCTAGCCTTTAGAAATGAAAAGAAAGTCATTCGATCCCGTGAGGACCAGGAAGCTGTGGACCTTCTTGAGACAAAGACACAGCGAGTTGACATAGAAGGTGTGCAACGCTATGCAACGCCCCTTCTCAGAAGGTCAGGAGCAACCAAACTTAACAGTTCCATCCATTCTGTCATGGCTCATTTGAGAGGTACAGAAAAAAGGCTAAAGAAAGACCCAGAGAAGGCAGCTCTCCTTGCTGCTGAAATCAGCAAACTTGTCCAGGCAGGGTATGTGAGGAAACTCTCACAGGAGGAGGTGGGTCAGTCTAAAGAGTCATGGTATCTGCCTTACCATCTTGTGACCCACAACAACAAACCAAGACTAGTCTTCAACTGTTCCTTCAGGCAGCAAGGTATCTCTGTGAATGATCAACTTCTTCCAGGACCTGTGCTGGGGCCATCATTATTGGGTGTCCTACTACGATTCAGACAGCATCAAGTGGCAGTGAGTGGGGACATAAGAGCTATGTTTCACCAGATTCGTCTTCTTCCTGAAGACAGACCTCTCCTTCGATTCATCTGGAGAGACCTGCGCAGTGAAGACCCACCTGATGTTTACGAATGGCAGGTGCTCCCCTTTGGGACGACGAGCAGCCCCTGCTGCGCCATCTTTGCTCTGCAGCAGCATGCCCGCAATCAGCAGGACAAAGACCCAAACATACTACAGTCAGTACAGCAGAGCTTCTATGTAGACAACTGCCTTGAGAGCTTTCCTACGATACCTGAAGCGACACAAAGGGTAGATCAGCTGCGCACTCTTTTAGCTGAGGGAGGGTTTGATCTCAGACAATGGGCCAGTAACCAACCATCAGTACTAGCCCACCTTCCTGCAGAAGCCAGATCCTCAGCTTCTGAGCAGTGGCTGAGCCAGAACAGAGTGGACCCACAAGAGCCGGCTTTAGGCCTAAGATGGAGCTGTGCCACCGACAATCTTGGCTACCAGTACAGAGTCATTGAACATGCAAGTCTGACCATGAGGGCAGCGTATCAGATGCTAGCTAGCCAGTATGACCCTTTAGGGTTCATCGTGCCTTTCACAACACGGGCTAAGGTGTTGATCCAACAGCTCTGGTCTAAACAAAGAGGTTGGGATGATCGAGACCTTCCTCCAGCACTTCGTGAAGCTTGGGAGAAATGGGAAGATGAGCTGCAACACCTTGATAAGGTGTCCATTCCTCGATGTTACTCACCAGTTTTTTCGGATGATCTGGATCCTGAGTACAGCCTTCATGTGTTCTGTGATGCCTCAGAACGTGCATATGGAGCAGTGGCATACCTCACAGTACTCACAGGAGATACAGTTCATACCTCATTTGTGATGGCGAGGTCAAGAGTCGCACCAAAACGGCAACAGTCTATGCCCCGTCTCGAGCTCTGTGCCGCATTAGCTGGTGCTCAGCTAACTAAGCTTTTGGAGACAGAGCTAACCCTCACTATCAAGCAAACAATTCTGTGGTCCGACTCCACTACAGTTTTGGAGTGGCTTCAGTCAGACTCATGCCGGTTTAAAGTGTTTGTGGGAACCCGGGTGTCCGAGATACAGGAGCTGACTGATCGTCAAGCTTGGCGATACGTTGACACTCAGAACAATCCAGCAGACGATATCACTCGGGGTAAGCCACTTCTGCAACTTGCTGAGTGCAGTCGCTGGAGGCAAGGGCCATCATTCCTCAAAGAAGGTGTTGAGAACTGGCCAAAGAGGCCAGAGAAGGTGACAACAGTGGGCCCATCTGAACTGAGAAGCACCACCTTCTGCTACTTAACAGCAGAACCTTCCAACCATAATATCCCGGATGCCTCTCAGTTCAGCACATGGAAAGAGTTAGTGGAGGCTGTACTTGTCTGTGCACGTCAGGGAGTACAGGGGCAAGCAAAGGACCCGATGCTCAACCAGACCATTAGTTCCCGAGATGCAGAGCTTCAGCTGCTAAGAAGTTGCCAAGCTGACAGCTTCCCAGAGGAAGTGACTGCTCTTAAAGCACAAAAGCCTGTGCCAAATAACAGTCGTCTTGCCAGTCTTGCACCAGAGTGGGACTCTTCTACAGGTCTAATTCGAGTGGGAGGCAGGCTGCGCAGACTCCAGGACTCAAACCTGGATGAGATCCACCCTATTATGTTGGACCCAAAGCATCAGGCTACAAAACTCCTCATCAAAGACACTGATGAACGTCTGTTGCACCCTGGTACAGAGCGGGTGTATGCAGAACTTCGGAGGCAGTTCTGGATTCTACGTGGGCGACAGGCTATCAGACATCATCAGCATGATTGCTCTTCCTGCCAGCGTTGGAGAGCTCAGCCAAAGGTCCCACTGATGGCTGACCTGCCACCACAGCGTCTCAGACTCCTTTGTCCACCTTTCTTCTCGACTGGTGTAGACTGCTTTGGATCATATCATGTTAAGATAGGCAGGAGGTCAGAAAAACGCTGGGGTGTCATCTTTAAGTGCCTCACAACCCGAACAGTTCATATAGAGCTTCTCAACTCCATGGATACAGATGCTTTTCTCCTGGCTCTGCGTCGGTTTGTCGCTCGGAGAGGTAGACCGAAGGAGATTCTGTCAGATTGCGGAACCAATTTCCAAGGTGCAGAGAGAGAACTTCAGGAAGCCTTTGCAGCTATGGAACCACCACTGAGAGAACAACTAACAGCCTATCAGATCGACTTTAAGTTCAACCCACCAAATGCTCCACACTTCGGTGGAGTATGGGAGAGGGAGGTTCGATCCATTAAGGCCAGTCTCCAAGTTGCAGTCGGGAGCCAAGTGGTCTCTGAAGAAGTACTGTATACAACCTTGGTGGAAGTGGAGGGGATACTCAACTCCAAACCGGGTATGTGTCCTCTGATGTTGCAGACCCAGACCCCATCACACCAAACATCCTGCTCATGGGGCGGCGGGATGCAACATTACCCCAAGTAGTATACGTCCCAGCAGACATGGGGCGGCGGAGATGGCGTCACTGCCAGAACCTTGTGGACCAATTCTGGATCCATTTTACCCGGAACTACTTACCTACACTTCAGACCAGACACAAATGGCAGAAGCCATCAGGTAACCTCACTGTTGACCAAGTTGTTCTGATCATCGACCCAACACTTCCCAGAGCTCAGTGGCCAGTTGGGAGAGTTGTGAAAACTGTCCAAAGTCAGGATGGATGTGTCAGAGCTGCAGAGGTCAAAGTTAACGGGAAGGTTTATACAAGACCGGTTGCTCGCCTGATTTAGCTACCAGGCCTTACGGATGACACTAAGGACATTTGAAGAATTCATTTGATCACATATTTGCTGCACAAATATGGGGGCGGCTGTTAAGAATTCTTTATGTAAAAGAGACTTGATTTGAGGGGAGTTTATTTTGAAGTTTTATTTTGAAAACGCAGTTATTTCCGCTTCCTGTATGACCTTATTTTTGTGCTTTTTACCACTCTCCATGCGATCTCATTTTCCATACGATCTCATTCTCCATGCGGTCTCCATCGGTGCAGAAGTCAATGATGATGTGAGTTATGTTTTAGTATAAGATTAACAGAAAATAGAGGATAATATTCTGTTGTATAGAACTATATTGCCTGTTTAGATTCCTGTTTTATGTTGTTTGTTAAATATACTAGTACAGTCTAAATGTTAAGCTAATTGAAGATCGTAATTGCTCTGTGCTAATCATTAGTCATGTGAGTTAAAACAGATGTGAGTTTAGAAGAAATTGTTTATGTTTTAATACTTCAGAAAGCATTTAATGCTTAAGTTAATAGTATAAATGAAGGAATTAATCAGACATCTGGATTTGTTTTATGTTTATTTCAGTCACTAACGCAAAGCACCCATATGTAACAATTTCATCGCTTCAGTAAAGGAGATAAATCCATCTGATGGCTCTGTGTTCTCTGACCGGAACCCCCTGTAGTGGTCAATTATCCCACACACCAGTTTCAGGATATAATATCCAATACAATAAGAATAAAGAACAATAAATAATAGGTACAAAATAAGAACAAAAATGTTACATTATGTACAAGAGTGATGGTATTGAGTGGTAATAATACAGTGGTTGATATTCAATTGCACAGATGGAACTGGAATAATATACATGGATATTGCACGTAATTGAGATTATTAGTATTCATGAAATACTAATAATATCAGAGTATTGGACATTAAAGTGCAGTATGTTCAATTGTTGGCGGGGTTGGAGATTGAGGTTTACTGGGAGCAGTGCTGGTTGTAAAGTCTGACAGCTGCTGGGAGGAAGGACCTATGATATCGCTCCTTCACACACTTTGGGTGAAGGAGTCTGTCACTGAAAGAGCTCTCCAGTGCTGTCAGGGTGTCTTCCATGGGGTGGGAGTCGTTGTTCATCAGAAAAGACAGCTTAGTCATCATTCTCCTCTCTCCCACCACCTCCAGCAGGTCAAGGGGCCTTCCCTGGACTTCTTTATGAGTTTGTCCAGCTTCCTCTTGTCTGCCACCGAGATGCTGCTGCCCCAGACACTATTTGTAACAGAATCCTTTTCTCTGACTGACACTGGGACAGGTGGGGAAGCTAGGTCTCATTATCTTCATTTTTGCTAATTTAGCTTGCAGTTATGGTGCCTCTTAACTGAATTCAAAACTTGAATTCTTTTGTCCCTATGTTCTTACAGGCTAGACCACAATGAAGTGTACTGAATGTCTGGATAGCCTAATCCTTAAGTTAACTTCTGTGTTAAACATAAAGCCTAATCATCTCTTACTGTATACATCAAAAGCAAGCTGCTTTACATTTGCAGACTGCACTGCCTTGTTGCCTATTTCAATTTTATAGTTTATTGGACATATTTATGTTCTGTCTACAACTGAATTGTGGATTCTGTGTGTGTCTGCATTAATTTATGTATATGGTTTATTTGGCTGTGCAACTATGATGCATTAAGGCAGGTATAACCTAGTTGGCCCTTTTTTGGTGACAGTTTTTTACTCTCTCTGACAAACTAACATTTAAAATAACACATGGTAAGTGAGACCTGACACTGAAGGTGCAAAACCTCAGCCCAGATCTGTGAAAGTATAAGCATATCCTTATCTTCACACTTTTTTTCAAAACTCTAAACACAATTCATTACATAAACACAAATATCGAATATGATGCCAATTTCTAGTCATTTCAAGGCATTGATTTTCAAATACCATACCTGTGAATCAATTGATCAAACATGAACAGAGACTTTAGTGCTTTATTGTAATTTAACTAATTATTTATCACCAGTATAAAAAGGCAACAGGAGAATATTATATATATGTGTGTGTGTGTGTGTGTGTGTTTGTATATTTGCTATTTTGTAGACTCACATGAACCAGACATCAAAAAGTATAATCTTTCAATCTCTTAAGTAAGGACTTTGACTGTGAGTCCTCTGCAACGGGTCTGAAGAATGATTACCTGACCAACATCCAACCAGACCACCTCATACCATCTCCCACAGTCAAGCATGAGGTGTAACCATGTTTCAGTCTGCTGCAATACACTGCAGACAGAAGATCAGGAGAGTCTCAAAATTACTTCCTCTTAGCATTACCTCTATTTCTTAGAGAGAAGAGAGAAGTGATTTAAATGAACTGGTATGGGAGTAGAAAGAGTGTGTTTACCTCTGTGTGAAGTTTACATTTTTCTAGATGTCATTAGTATAAGGACAGGGGTAGCACTTTGTTGTGTTTTTTGTGTGTGTTTAGTTTGGTTAAACAAGATGTCAAACATCACCAACAGCGATACAAAGGCTTGGACATCGACTCACCACATGTTGTCAGAAACCATCACACCTCTGCTTGTGTCCAAATGATTGTTCTTTGGAAGCATCTGATGTACTAAAAAGAAAAAGAAAAAGGAGGGAAACAACACCAAAAACAATAATGACTGTTGCCAGTTCTTCTTCTCTGAAATAAAGAAGACCTTCTGTTCCTGTTAAACCTTTGCTAATGAGGAATAAAAATTGTACAATAAAAATCCTCAGAGATCTTCGGGGGACAGCACGGTGGCTCAGTGGTTAGCTCTTTGGCCTAACAGCAGAAGGTCCAGACTTCTGCTAGGACCCCTTCCTGTCTTTGTGGAGTTAACATGTGTCTGTAAGGGTTTCCTCTGGGTGTTCTGGTTTCCTCTCACACTTAAAACACATTCAGCATAGGACATTTTAAACTGTCACTATACCTGTTCAAGGGGGAAAAAATCAGTCAATAAACACTGAAATAGGATTTTAAAAAAACTCCCATGACTTTTGTTGAAAACTTTCTCCAGTGAAAATCAAGATTTTACCCTCATAACATGTTCATATAGCATTTTTTTATATTACATGTCCAGAGCAAGATAAACAATGGATGCCATATCAGAGCATCTCCACCTCGGAACTGCAGAGTACTAATGACAGTCTCATAAACAGGGATTCAGACAGCTAGGATCTAATACATAACATATCTGAGGTACCAGTCTCATTATCTTGCAGGCTGGGGCTGTGGTGAAACTAGGAGTATTTTCACAACAATGGCAGAGATGTGTTCATTGCAGCAGATGGCCATTTACCTTTGAGCAAGGTTCTGATTCTGAAGTTTTTTTTGTCTGTCAAAAGGTGTTAAGGTTATATTTAAACCAAAGCATGGCATAAAGGGATTTGTTTCAAGGAAAAATTGTATAAATTATATTTTTGATCAACAGACATGAGTTTTTTAGGGAGCTATGTCAATATCTGGAGCGGAACTTTTAGTGATATCTTCCATTTTTTTGACAAAACCACAAAGGATTCAGTGAAAAATTCTTTGGCATTCTCCTTCCTCTGAACCTCTCTAATGGTAGAGTATGGGAGTGTATAGGGGGCAGAACATTTGGTGTCTATAAATAGAGGTGTACAGTTTGACATGGGCATTTATCAGGTTGGGGGTCTAATAAAACAACACTTAAGTTGAATTACAGAACAAGTAGTTTGTTGAAGGAATGGGCACACTCATGTTTTAAAACAATATGTTTGTATGAAGGAAAATATGAGTACATGAAGTGCTCTCTTAGTATCATCTACCATGAGAGTCAGGGTTTTTTTACTCAAATCACAACTTACCATTGTCACTTCTAAAATAGTACTCTATGTTTTAGCTTTGTAAATGTTCTATGGATTTGCACCTAATACTGCATCGGGTAATGGAATATATGGTCTCTACTGTAATGGTTATCAAGTATTTTGTTTATTTTTCAGTTCATCTATTGAGTCTTTCAATATGAAGTTCTGCTTTATGGTCACAAGAGAGCAGCACTGACTCAAAGTTACGAAGCCACACAAAAGCATTAGGTGCATGGATCTATAATGAGAACCAGTTGGTAGTTGGCCTTTGTCACCGCGGTGGGTCCGCTTCTTGCCCCTGCTGCCTCAAAGATGGGCCAGCGTGAGATAACACAACAGTCGGCCCATGTTCTTTGACATCAGCTGACGTTGGCTTGGTGTTTCTCAGCTTTAAGAGCTGTTGCTATTGGGATAAGGTCAAGGCTGAAGTGATCAATACCCCACTGAACCATGACAGTCCAAAGCATTAACACACACCAGTTCACATGCACTTAACAATGTAAAGTGATATGCGATTTTTGGAGAAATTTTTATCATTTACAGCTGATATTGCTTACATATTTCTAAGCCTGCATTCACCAGCATTGTTGCAATTCAGAAGATCACTGTTTTGGCATAGAGCGAATAACATCACCTCCAAGAATGCAAATTAATTCCAATAAGTAAGCACTATAATGTCATTTTCTGGTGTTTATAACAAAACTAATTTCATTAAATTGGTTCAGAATTTAGCGAATAGCAGTCAATTTTGTGGTAAAATGGACATTTCTCAATACACATGCTATTGTTTACCAGAAGAACTTGACCTCCACAATGGGACAGCCACACGGATACATCATAGCAGGCATAGAGCATCAGCATCCATGAGGTAGGTTATCTAGGTTGTATACGCATGTACATATGTGAACACTCCTGTCATCACACTGAATTGTTGAGACGTGACGTAAATCTGTCATGGCTTGTCAATAATAAACCAAAAAATGTCTTTGTGTTGTTTTTGGTGTTTGTTTTTTGGTTTTGTGTTTTCATATTTCAGTATTTATAGATTTTTCCATTATGTTTACTGCCAACTTACCTAAAGGTTTATTCCTGGCACATTATCATCTCTAGTCTTAGGCTACAAGACACAAACTGGGTCCCCTCTTTAAATCAAGTAAGATAAACACCTAGCAGTTTCTGAGACTCATTTGGACAGTTCTATCACAACTCTGATGTAACTATCCATGGTTTTTCTTTGTATAGAAAGGACAGAAATAGGCTTTGAGTCTGGGTGTATAATTTCATTAATGATCACTTTCCAGCGAAATAACAGAATGACCTCATTACTAGTGATGTTGAGGACATTTGGCTGTAGGTGCAACTGCTACACCTAAAGCCCATACTGGTTGGCTGCGGCTACAGGCCCCCTTGCTTTGACATCCTGTACTTCAAGAACTATTTAAGATGCTGGATAGAGCTACTCAAGAAAACTGTGGATTGTATTTACCAGGAGATGTAGGCTAAATATTGATTGGCTACTGGAGGATAGTTCTCTGAGAAACAAGCTTAGATCCATCACAGACACCTGAGGATTATTTCAAATTATGTCTCAACCAACCAGAATCACTGTTAACAGCACAGGAGTCACAACCTTAAAATGCATAGACTGTATTTATTCAAACACTCGTGAGAGGTGAGCAAGACCTGTGTCTATTTCAGTTGGCTTCAGTGACCTTAATATAATTGCTGTTTCTGGGAGAACTTAACTGCCAAAGGCCAAACCTATAAGAGTTTAAGTGATGAGGCTTTTCTTGATTAACTTGGTAGAACTAAATGGGCTGATGTGTGAACTGTCAAAGATGCTGGGAATGTTCTTAACATATTTATGGATTACTTTCTGAAAATTGTTAACAGCCGTGCCCTTTAAAGAAATTCACTGTTAAAGCTAAAAGTGCTCCATGGATTTCAGTCCATTGAAGGACTTAATGCCTCAAAGAGAGGACACAAAGAAGATTGCTGCTTTGCCTGGTTCATCTGTTGATAGAAAGTATTACTGCAAGCTAAGAAACCAGGTGACCAAGATGAATAGTATAAAGAAGAGAACCTACTATCAAAAGAGAATCTCTGACAATGGTCAAAGGTAAAAAAAGATGTGGAATGTACTGAATGAAATCATGGGTAAAGGAACTGCCTGCTCCTCTTTTGTAGAATCAGATGATGTTTACCTAAGTAAGCATTTTCACATTGCTAATTATTTCAATGATTATTTTTGTCAGCAAGGTTTCCAATCTTAGACAGAGTATGATCTCTACTCTCAGTTCTAGCTCTGAGTTACTGAAAATAAGCGTATTATGAGATGTAAAAGCTGCACTTTTGAATTCCATCCAGTTGATGTTGTAATGGTTGAAAGGCTATTGAGCTCACTGACACAGTCTAAATCCACCGGTATCGACCGTTGAGAAAGTTAGCCCCATATCTCTACATCTTGTCACATTTTAAAAGTGTCTGATTAGTGGCATATTTCCAATGTCATGGAAAGACATGTTTGAGCAAATCCAGGCTTTTTTTGTAAATTACTTGAAAAATTAGTATCAATATGCATGCTAGGCTGGCTATTTTGGAGAGACTGTTTTTCAATGGCAATTTTTCTAACAGTGGGAGGCTAGACTGCAGCATCCCACAGGAAAGTTGCCTTGGGCCCCTCCTGTTTTCAACATTTACAAATGGCATGCCATTTGCATTTGAACAGGGCATCTTGATCATGTATGCTGATGATTCTACCTTTTACTATGCTGCAGCAATATGTTCTAAGCCTTTCTCTCTTCTCTCTAAAATTGACTCAGCTGTTGCCATCACAAGGAATTGTGCACCAGTCCTTTCACCCTCATTGTTGAACCAAACTTTTCATGCACCGGTTCTTTGCCACTTTGATTATGGCTGGGTGATTTGGCTTCTGCTTCAAAAGGACTACTCAGTAAGTAACAGATTGCACAAAATAAGGCAGCTCTTCTAGGTCCAGCTTCATGAATGTGCATGTTCACCTGAACTAGTTAAGTGTTAAGAAAAGATTATCAAACAGTTACTTGTGTCTTTTCACAAAGCAATTCAACTCACATAGTTCAGTGAGCTCTCAGCGTTGCCCTCCATGTTTAATGACTAGCCAACTGCTTCAATAAGATGTGCATTACCACTTTGGATAAGGTTGCGGCACTTAAATGCTAATGTAATTCCAAGTCATCCACAGAAATACTTTGGATTTCTGAAACAATCCATGATTGGAAAAGAGAATGTAGAAGGACTGAGAGACAATGGAAAAAAATGAAACTCTTAAAACGCTATGAACAAGTAATTTTTTTTTTTTACATTTCTATAATAGTGAAATTAAAGATGAGAGAGCAAAATACTTTTCAGACCTCATCACTTCCATCAGCACAATCCTAGATTCTTATTCAAGACAGTCGATCAAATAGTAAATCCTAGGCCTCCTTTTATCCCTATTTCATTTAATGAAGACTGTGAAATGTTTTGAAATGTTTTCATCAAGAAAATTGTGGATATAAGGTCAAAGATTCAGTCTCCACCTCTGTGTTGGTCTTAGCTTGTCCTCAGCTGAATACTCTGTGTTTTTATGAAATGATGCAGGAATTTTTTGCCCACTGGACCTTATACTCACCATATTTTACACACTATAAACTCTTTTTTGCTCTCTATTATCAACAACTCTTTATTCTCTGGTTGTCTCTGATTATTTCAAACTGCCAGTACCCAACCTCTTCTCAAAAAAGATCATTTGATCTACTGATTCCTTTCAATTACAAACCATTTTTTTTTATAATAAGAAATTAAGAGCATGTGTCGGCCAGACCACTAACTTGAGCACTGGAGCTGCTGTTGGCCTGACCGCCGACTGGAACACAGGAACAAGCCAGGCTGCCAGCTGGGACACTGGTGCACATCTCTACAAAACTGCCAACTCAGGAACAGACAGGACAATGGGCAGGACTCCCAACTCAGGAATGGTCTTAAAAGCGGTCAAAACCACCAAGATCGGTTGGGCGACCCATTGACACCGATGCAGACAGAAATTTGGCTGGGCCCCTCGACACAGGAACAGGAATGGTGTCAGCCAGAACTCCCGACACTGAAACAGGAACAGGATTGTCAGCCAGGACCCTTGGTGCTGGAACGGGAAATGAATTGGTGTCTGCTGGGACCCCAGATGCTGGAACATGAGGAGGACTGGCATCCACAGAAACCTCCGATGTTAGAACAGGATTGGTGTCAGCCAAGACCCCATACACCAGGACAGGAACAAGATTGATGTCGCTGCAAGCCCTGACACAGGAACAGGTTCTGTGTTAGCCAAGACTCCCAACACTGGAACAGGAAAGGTGTCAGCTGGGACCCATGATACTTGAGCAGAAACAGATTTGGTGTCCACTGGGACCCCTGTCACTGGAACAGGATTGGTGTCAGCCAGAACCCCTGATATCAGAAGAGAAGAGATGTCAGCTGATGGTGGAGACCGAGTGGACAGGTATAGGCTGGGCAGGTGAGGCTCTGTAAAGCTGGGCAGCGGAACCTCCATGGAGCTGGGCAGCAATTAGGCACTGGAAAGCTAAACTGCAGTGAGGCTGGAGAGCTAAATTGTGGCGAAGCTGGAGAGCTTGGCCGTAGAGAGACAAGAGCGTTTCATTCTTAAGGCTTGAAGTCCAGAGCAGAATTCCTCATAACACTCCAAGGTCACCCAGGTGCCAAAAGGGGGGCTAAGGTCAGGGTATGAGATGGGAGATCATGATGCTGGGGCTGGTAGCTGGCAGACTAAGCTGCTTGATGACAAAAAAAATAAAAAACAAGAAAAACAAGCTTTATTCAAAGTAAAGCTGATATAAAGCAAAAACCAAAGGCAAAGATGTCAGTAAATACAAAAAATATGAAATGGAAAAAAACAAAAAAATTAAACAATAAACTGGGAAGGAAAGACAGGACGGAGATGCAGAACCAAGGAGTGATGACATGTTTAAAAACTAGTAGATTTTCAAATATGAGATGATTCTTTTATTCTTGATAAATCCTGCCAAAATATTTTTTTTTTCTTGGATTTAGTGTCTTGACACGTTTTGTGCATGGTGGACCTGCTATTTTATTAAACCACTGAATCTGGATTTCAAACCAGGCAAAGCTACAACATAGACAGAAATGATTTGGACTTAAAAGTGACACCTGCAATAGCATGTTACGTCCTGTCTGATCCAGAGTTCCTAAAGTTTCAGATCCTTACTTGTTACAGTGTATCTTGTGCAAATGATTTCTGTGTAAGAGTAGCAGTACCGAGGAGGAGGGTTTTCTAATCAACTAGTCAACTATTAAGCTGGTACTCAACACTGAGTCTCCTTATAGATTAGTTATCTATGTATATTGAAAGATTCATTGGAATTCCTGCAAGAAAGCAGTCCTTACTAGGGATGGCTCGATCCGATCCACTGGATCGGTATCGGGCCCGATCCAGGCCAAAATGACTGGATTGGGTATCAGGTTTTTTTTTATTAGAACACGTCCGATCCGATCCATAAGCCCAAGCTATCTCATATATCTTCAACTTCACTTTGCGCAACATTCCCTAACCATTGACTGTCCGTAACACAGACAAGCTGTCGCCATGGTTGCCATGTGCCTGTGTTTTCGTCACGTGAGCAGAAGCCCGCAGAGCTGTAGTCATGTCTGCC
>JAUZTA010022503.1:0-25913 GCA_034780835.1 Ctenochaetus striatus
TTTTTCGAAAGCTCCGACCGTTTTCTTTTTTTCGAATCCTCCGACCGTTTTCTTTTTTTCGAATCCTCCGACCGTTTGCTTTTTTCGAAAGCTCCGACCGTTTTCTTTTTTTCGAATCCTCCGACCGTTTTCTTTTTTTCAAATCCTCCGACCGTTTTCTTTTTTTCTAAAGCTCCGACCGATTCTTTCCCATTTCTCCGACCGCGTCTCTCCAATTCCTCTGACCGCTTCTTTTCATTTCCTCCGACTACAACTCTTCTGGGTGAATGCTGCTCTATAAGAGTAAGACATGACCGCGTAGTCAGTACAATCGCTGAAGTGTACTGGTTCAGTGATGCCTCCACAGGGGAACCCTGTCCTGACCACCATCACCTCTCTCACCACCGCTGCGCTGAAGTTGATAAAAAGATTGAAAGTGTTCACTTTTGAGTGTATACATCAAGGCCTTGGTGGTAACATTCGCAAGCGCCGCAACTTACAAGCTGTATTCAACGCATTGGAAGGTATTGGACTTCTACGCAAGGCAGATGGAACATTCAAGTATATGGAACAGTGGCATCAGTTACCGCCGTGTCGAGCAAGTAGCATGAAAGGCCAGATAAGGATTGTTTATCATCATGTACGCACCAATCCAGAGGTGTTTAAGGCACGTGATGTGGCTACACAATTACGCATTCCACTCCGAAAGCTGTGTGACATTTGTGACATCCTGCAAGTGCTTGGCATCGTTACGAAAATATCAGGCAGATGTTACAAACCCACAGAAGGGTCACCTTCCAGGTTCAAGCGGAATCTGAATAAGATCTGGAAAGATGCTGAGGTGCGGATCACCAAACAGCGGATTCTTTCGACAGTGTCCACACAGATGACGGTGCAGCCCTCATCAGAGACCGTGGCTCCACCGGGTGGCTCTCAAGGCAATGTGCAGTGTATGGACGCGGACAACCTGGCAATCGATAACCTTCTCGAGACTCTAGACTCCATTGACTGGACCGCGGTTGACGGTCTAGAGTTTTCAGAGCTCAACCTTGCTGTTGTTACACCTGAGGATATATGCGCTCTACTGGACCTGACAGATGATAACTGTCCTGAAAGTCACTTTGATGGGATCGCGGTTGACACCACACTACAGTCCACATCGTCTGCATAATTTGCCTACATCTGGACAGATGTTTTCAACTCTGTTGAAATGGTTCACTTTTCTTGTTTGTATCACATTGACTCACTGAACGGTTTTGTACTGTACTGTACTGTACTGTACTGTACTCTGTAATAAAGATAATGCTTTTTGGAATGTATATCTACTACTATAGTAGTGGATGACAGATACCAAAGACAGAAATTGTGTTGCAAGCATTTATTTCCATTTCAACATCCAGTTTGATTTAACACAGTCACACATAAGCAACAGGGTCAGTAGCACCCCGACACCGGTAAGGCCAGCAAAGATCACAGGTGTGGTTTCCAATGTAGGTTCCTCTGCTACCCGAAAGGACTCCACGAAGCCATCCTAGTAAACGAATTGAACAAACGTTATTAGACAGGGTTGTAACCACGGCACACACAGGTCATTTATCAGCAGTCGCCTTTGTTACCGACCCAGGAATTATTTTCAACCAGCCAGTCCTTCTGAGCAGTTGACAGATACACAGCCATCGCCTCTCCCACCATCTCCACACGATCCCGTCTACCCTTCACGGTCAGTTGCTGACACACAACAGCTCCAAATGCTATAAGGCTGACAATTCGGCCCCAGTTAGTTATCCCGTCCTCGAAGAGGCAATCAGCTACCGAGGTTACAAACTTCACATCTCCTCTGTCCAATGAGAATTTGTCGATCATACCTTAAAAAAAAGAACCGCAGATTGGAAGGCATGTTAGTTACACCACCGCCTGTGTGAACCAGTGTCCATGGGTATAACCACAACACCTACCGTTGTATGCACAGCCGTGTTTCTCCAATATGTCGTCAACAACTCTCTTCATCGTGGACAGAGTTTGACTTTTGTACCACCTAAACCTTTTAGACTGTGCAGTATAGTTTCTTAGGAAACATTTTATGAGATCACGCGTGTCCTGCTCTAACATATTTTCTGTATGCTTTTGAATCGCTATGTGGATCTAGTGTGTGTGTATATATATATATACAGTTAAGTATATCTTCGAGTCAGCAGACTCAGGACTACCTAGAGTGACAGTGGCAACCGATTATAGTTGCCCAACCCTTATAGTATAAGAGGGGTTGGGTTAGAAAGCTCCGACGAAAGCAACTCAGAAACACAAGGGTTACATCATGTAGTTTTCTTTTATTTGACACACACACAGTACAACCACTTTTCACACACAGTAACGCTACAGTGGTAACAGTGTCGTCATGGTCTTCAGCTTCTTCTCAAGCACATTCTTCATTTCATCGCAGTGCAAGCGATGACCCTGAATGGCCACGGCACCACAGACAATGCAGCAGGAACACCCATTAACCACAGTAGTGTAGCCATCAGTGGCCTTGGTGACTGTATCCGGGAAGGCCATGTATCCCTTTCTGTACCGTTCCTTGCCTAGTATGAGCATTATGTCATGTTGACGATCCTTGAACCTCTTATCGATGTACGGACAGCGACCCCCCTGGTTGTAGGCGTGATAGATGTGCTCGCCCAGGAAGGTATCATTCTTCACAAAGGTGTGGAATGTTGCTCGACATTGGGGACAGTTGTGTGTATCCACTGTATGTGGGAGATGACGCATGTTGGCAGGGTCTCCCAGTACACTGAAGTCTGAGGTCACGTGCGCTAGGGTGCTGTCAGTTTCGACATCTCCAAATCCGACCATTTCATAGGGTTGTCTTGGGGAAAAAAGAGCAGCGTTTGCTTCTGCAGAACAAAGAGTGGATGCCTTTGCAGAAAAAAGAGTGGGTCCCCTTGTAGAAAAAACAGTATGTCCTATCGTAGTAAAAAGAGGTGTGTTGTCGATAACCATATTTAGTTGGAGAGGTTTCAACTGTGTCTTGAGTCTGGCAACCATGTCTGCGCATGCGATGTAATGATCTTTCCCAAATGGAGTTGAGCAGATGACACAGTGCTTATTTCCGGCGATTTTAACGTATCCACCGTCGGAGCACAACACAGACTCCGGGAAGGCTAGAGCCCCCGCTTGAAACCTCAGTTTCCCTTGCAAGATGATAAGCTCATGTTCACGACCCTTGTACTTGTTCTTAACGTACCGACACTCTCCTCCTCCGTGCTGCACGTGCTTGTTCAGATCCGGATCGCCTCTTTTGTAGCCACCAAGTACAATGTCACAATCCGTGCACCTGTACGTATCGTATTTGTCCGGTATTGGTACCATCACAGTAGAGTCGTACAGTATGTTATATCCATCGCTCCTCACAAGGGGAGCGAATGCCAGCGGTGTACCCATGTCACCGTACACCTCAAGCTGCGCATGCACAACCGTGGAAACACCTTGAATTATCTTCACCTCCAGAATGCGGCGGCACTGCACCGACGCACTTGTTTCGGGCCCTCGTTGTTAGTGGATCGCAGGTCAAGATGTTCACGTATCAACGAGCTGCTGAGAGGCTGTATTAATGAAAAGCTTACCAGAGTTTTCACATGTATACACAACCCTGTCAAAAGTAGGAAATGTTAACTCTGAGCTGGGCTTTATAAAAAAGGCAAACATCCGACCTAGACCATAATATCCCACCGATGCTATCACGTGGTCAAAAACAACCAACCGAGACCAGAATGTCCAGCCGAGGATCAGAGATGTTTCGCTTATGCGAAGAGGATGGAAGAGCTGGATTGGTTACGATTAAGACCAAGGTGGTCGAAACTGTCTATCTGGAACAAACGAAAGCTGCACTCACAATCCACGGTTGCCACCCCATCGGCCTCTGTGACTGCCCTGATCAAAACTTCCAAGGTGTCAGATTTGAGACAGGCGAAATGGTCGGAGCCGATGCACTCATCGCTGTGGGAATCGCCGCCATACCCCAAAGAGTTTATTGTGTAGGGGAACACATCGTAGTGCAGTACGCGACGTCCGCGAAGACCAAGGCACAAGGGATGGTTTGGATTTGTAAGCAAGACTCGAAGCCCGGTGTGATCATTGCGCACGCTATGCACGGCATCGTTAAATATTGCGATGCCAGACTTGAACATAGCATACGGGACCGTGTACCCCATTTCACTTTGCTCAACGTACCACCGGACAAAGACCAATGGGGTTGTGCGTTGAAACCTGTACCCCTGAAGGAAAAACGGCGGATTACCACGTTACCACAGAGAGTATGAATTCAAACCAAGGTTGTCACACTGAAACCTAAACATTCACCTGAGGCTGTCCACTAAAAACATCGAGACCTACGCGCCTGCCAGAGACTGTCACAAAGTCTGATGTCGGAAGACATGATGTCTGAGGATAACTGTAAATTCGAAAGGTAAAGAGGTCTGTGAAAGCTGCACTCCTCTTTACAGGGATTTTCTTATTTGTAAGTCGTACTACATGGTTCCAGCGCCCGCATTCTGAGAGACAGATCTGTCCACCTCTCACCTTTTTTTTGTTTGTTTTGTTTTTACTTTTGCAAACATCAACAGAGATGGTGGAGCCTTTATGTGTTGTAAATGAGAGGGAGCGTGATGCGTACTGATTGGTTTCTGGATAATGATAATAAAGAAGTGATGAAACTTGAATCCCGTTGTGTGTACAGGTTTGGTTTATTTCACAGGAATATTCACACATTATTGAAGGTATACACAATTAAACAGAGCTACTGTTGCCACTCCGCCAACCAGTTCACCCTGACATTTCATGAGTTTCATCACCAACTCCGCTTACGGTCTTCATGCACTCTGGGCACGCCATAGCCGATATCACGCGTAGAGAGTCGTGTACATCGCGATTGACGAATGAGCCGCTGCACACTACGCAGTCCTCAGCCAATATTGTCTTGATGTCACGTAGCTCTTTGAGTGTGAACTCATCGGGTTTTAGTTTCCCAAAAAGTGAGATCAAACCGCTTTCCAGATAGTGTTCATCGACGTTGCACGCCTCGCTCATTCCGATGACGCAGCACACGGCGATACACTTCCACCTCTTGAACTGTAGCAACTTGATGTTCAATGTGGTTTTCAGTAACAACTTGCTGACGCGTTGATTCATGTGAGCCAAATCCCGCACGTTAATCCCGAGGTCCAGGATCAGATATTTGCACAGTACGCTGATCAAATTTTCGGCGTTCACAGGGAACACAGCCCCTTGCAACTTGGTGACAATCATCTTCTCGGTGTCCATTATCCCCTGAACATCTGAGACCGCGAACCGGGGTGTACGTCCGTATGCCTTGGTCACCCAGCCATTGTGCATGTGCAAGTCCTTTTCATCAATCTCAGTGCACACGGCGTACATCTTGATCGAGAGCGCCAGGCACGCGGCTCGAATGTTACAAATGTCCTTCAGCAACCGTCTCATGTCCTCTCCGAGGTTGATGCATGTGGTTACATATCTATCCATGACATTCACAGCAGGACCAAAGATGGAGTGATGCTTCTCGGTGTGTAACGCATTGGATGGCATGATATCGGCCAACCAGCCGACTGCTGCAAGTCGATGGTTATGGTAGTCTCTGACATCGTCACTGCTTAAACTCGAAAAACTATCCATCCCTGTGTAATGTACACTGAACAGATGCAACTGATCAACCAGGGCTTCTTCCAGTTCAACTTTACCCATAGTTGACATACCAAAGTCCAATCTGGGAAATTTGAAGGCAGGAGCCAAAGGGCATAAGTCTCGCTCCTCTTTGAACAGTTTCATGTTGACAAGTCGCTGTTTCCGCCTGGACTTGACGGAGGATCGGGCCGCAGGTGGTTTAGAGTAGACTGGGTTCCTTCCTGATGAAGCGATCAACTCTCGATTCGATCTGCCCATTGGGTTGCTGTTGTTGTTGCTGGTGATGATGTTGTTAAGGGTATACAAAAACCCACTTACTCCAGTCCCTCCTTTCATATTTTTACAGAACTGCGTTCAAAAGACGGCGATCTGAAATATCAAGTCCCTGCCACACGTACATTTATAGATTTATACATCCAGCCTTGAATAGCTCACACCCAGCCGTTTCACCCGATCCGTCTGAAATCCAACTGAAATTATTTCACCGCCACGCATTCAGCCGACCATTTTCATTCATCCGAGCTAGCATGAATGCCTCTCAGAGCTACCATGAATGCCTCTTGGTTATGTTTCTTTCTGTAACGGAAAAGTCTGTAACGGATTGTGTGATAAGGTTTGTGTGATAAGTTTTTGCGATGTGCATATTCAATAAAAAGATGAATGATTGCCAGTTATTCACCGACCCCTTTTAATATCATGGACAAAGCTGACAACCAGGGCCCGTGGGAACATGAAGACATAACTAGAGCGGTCGTTGTTTATCAGGCATACATTTTTATTGATGCGAATACATGTCATGAACAAGCTGATGCATTAAGAAGTGAAATGTAAAGGGTTTTCATACACATTGACAAGTGGGCAGGTAATCAACAGAAACATCATTACATGACACCGTAAGCGATACAATGACCGTTGACTGCAGTATGCGCATCATCAAACACATCAGGCTTGTTTCTTCGTAAAACAAGATGTGAAGTCGCTCACGGGTTTGCCAACGGTTGCCAACCTGTGATCGCAACACATGGCTCCGGATGTCTTCACGTGAGACCATGGGATGGATTCGCCGATGACGGCGAAGACGGTCATCCTGAAGATCTTCAGCATTTTATAGTCATCATCCGTTATGTACTCCTTGAGGGCATCGATGATGTTTTTGGCTAGGTCCTTATTGGCCCCCTTAAACCTCTCGACATAGAACATGTCCAGCCAAGAGTCTGAGCTGTCATGAGTCTTGTTTCGTTCGAACAAACAGCTTAAGCCGTCTGCGATAGCTTCGACCACACTCATGTGGTCCATCTGGCCTTCAGGAAAATGCTCAGGGTGATGCGCGTTGCTCTCGTAATGATGCTTGAATCCGATGTCAGCCATGCGCGTCAAGGCGGCATCGCTATCCTTGAACGCTTTCGCCAGACAGCTGGGGGGCTCTTTAGCCTTGGCTCTCCGTTTGTCACTCGCAGCCAGGGCCGCTTTATCCATGTGTACAGCCATGATGCCCGCGTACGCAGCAGCTTCGATCTTGCTTGTCTTGCTGGAGTCGTGACATGCGATTCGTCTCACGTAGTACCTGTCAGCCAGGAGATCCATTGGTTTTTCAGAATCTCTTGTAGCCTGTTCTAGAGCTCTTGCGATCATAGAGCCGATCATCATGACAAACATGTTGTGTGACAGGAACGCCCTGTGGTGCTCTCTCAGGGGGAGAGCTTCGGCCAACGCTTTCTCACATTCGGGGTTCCAACGATCATTGGTTGCTTCAGAGCACAGGAGGCTGACCAGTTTGTCGGTGAAATAGGGGGTGTCCGGGAGCGCGGTCTTGCGACGTGGATCGATGCTGCTGATCATCTTGTTAATCACGGCCGGCTTGTAGATGTATTTGGTGTGAGCGGGGATCAACGGTGGTAATGCATTGGGTTTAATCGTTGCCTGAATGGAATCAAGGTTTGTGCTCGCACCCTTTCTCGCAGGCGCTTTAGAGGCCATGGTGTTCTGGTAGATGTGTATATAAGCAAGCGGCGATAGAACGATGGCTAACTGGCTAATGAGCCGCCATGAACATTAATAGATACAGATCCAGTGGAATATAAGCCCTAGAGCACCGAGCATGGAAGCTGACGCTGTCACCCGCGGTGATGTGTTTCCCAGAACAACGGTTTTGGCTCCGGGTCTGGGCGTCGGGTCGGCTTTCATGCGTACTGTGCAATTGCTGACATGGAATTTGTATTCTTGATTCACAAAGCCCACTCTAGCAGACCGCCTGCATGTGTAGGATGCAGTGTAGTTACACGTTTGACCGTGTATCACTAATACATAATCGGTGCCGTTTGCGTTGCGTGTTATGCTGTGTAGCA
Organism: Ctenochaetus striatus; assembly: GCA_034780835.1. Lineage (NCBI taxonomy): Eukaryota > Metazoa > Chordata > Actinopteri > Acanthuriformes > Acanthuridae > Ctenochaetus > Ctenochaetus striatus. Next base: position 8,019 of record JAUZTA010022503.1, read on the forward strand.
CGCTGCTCTGTAGTCGGTCACACTTGTGGTATTTGGCGACACCATGCTCGACAATGCGATACAAACCGATCTTAGCGTCCTCTGTTGAGAGATACCAGCTTGTTGCCAGATATTGGTCGGGGTTTTCGTTTGGACATGTCAGCTCCGCAATTGTGACATTCTCCACCGGCTGCTTAGGCTGAGTCGACACGGGCTGGATCTGAGGAGGCAGAGTGGACACAGGCTGAGTCTGAGGAGGCTGAGGAATCTGAGTCTCCGAGGGCTGAGTCTGAGGAGGCAGAGGAGGCTGAATCTGAGGAGTCTGAGTTGTTCCAGTCTGAATTGTCACAACGTGGTTAACGATTTCCTCACCAGGAGAGTAATCAGCCCGTGTTTTCACGGTCACATCATCGGTCGCAATTGTTTTTAGGATCGTCCGAGCTTCTGTTGACAACAGGATGGTGCCAAGTGATAGTGTAAAGAGTAGCCACTTCATGGTTTCGATCGCCAAGGTCATGATTTGAGAGAAGTGTGTGAGTTGAGAACTGGTAATGCACTAATAGTACAGTCCGCCACCCTCTCTTATACAGTTCCAAACCGGACAACAAGCCTTGGTTGGACGTTCGGGTGCGCGCACACACACACACACACACACACACAACCTTACTCTATGGTCACAAGAACACATCTGAGTCTGCCCCGTTTATCAGTTTAATCGGCACATCTCTGTTCTTTGTGTTACACCTCATTTTTACGATTATGACTATCAATAGAGGACATGTTAGAGCGGAGAAGGCGACTGATGCGGCAGCCATGCGCTGACTGCGACCTGTCATATGCTCGCAGTTGACCTCCAGCGATCGAGCAGCCGTATCAACTCGAGCTTCGTCCACGTACTTCCGAGCGGTGACACTCATGGTCACGAGGTTCTGTAATGCAACCTGTCCTTCTTGCAGCAACTTGGAAGACCAGTCGGATCGGTTCTGAACAGTGGCGAGAGTCTTGTGTATATCCGCCTCGGACAAGGAGTATAACTTTGAAAGCACCCTCGGACTTCTGACGACCTGAATTGGATTAGATTTGTTCTTGGGGTCGACAGCACGCGCTCCGCCTGACCTCAGCGTATATGTGTCAGATTGAGCCTGGTAGCAGATAGGGCCGAAGCACTCTGCGCCGCAAACCACGGGACACTCTAACCCGAGTTCGCCGCTTTCATTCACCTCACACGCTGGAACGGTTTCGTTGTCGGGTTCTAGAGCGTCACACAGTCCTCGTGAGTCGCAGGCTGGCGCTCTGTAGTTGTTACCGTGAACGTCGCTTACCATGGCCCTGTCCAGCCAACAAATCCTGTTATCCTGAGAAGAATCCACAAATGGCATGTACCAACGGTATAGCACACGAGGGGTCCACCTCTCCCTTTTGACAACCATCACGAGCTTAGAGGATGACAGCGTACGGGTTGCTACCGGTACGTCCGTGTAAAACCTGTCAGGGAATCCAGGTTCGCAACCTGTCAAATCCGACCTCTGCACACCCTGGACACACGAAACTAAGCGTTGGTGAGCTCCCTGGAAAGCAAATGTCACCGCGTTGAGCTGCACGGCCAACTTGAACGCGCCGCTCTTCCAGTTGTCCAGTAACTCGTTGAACCTTGTGGCATTTGGCTCGCGGGCCGTCGGTTTGTCTGCACCGCGGTCTGTCCCTCCGGGAATGTACGAGGACGTACTCGGGAAATGTTCCAGTACGGTTCCCAGGGTATCCTCGATCAAGGTCCTGTGGTGCCTCAACAGATCCACGACTTGAGGATCTGAAGCCGAGGCTTTACTGTGGTACGATAACAGTTTATACACGGGATCGGATGCGGTCTGGTGATGGTTGATCACATGCGTGTCCATGATAGCTGCTAGGTCTTTAAAAACCGCGTCAAGGGATACCGTGACCCTCTCGTACGCAAGCTTGGCCGTCTCCAATGTGATAGTCGCATCACGCCAGGTGCCAGTGTGACACAAGTTATCACAGCCCAGTCGAGGACCGGTTAAGCCCCTGCAGGTCACCTGAGAACACTCAGGGTAGTCGACTTTAAGTTCAGACCAGTTGAGTCCTAAAAAGAAATGATACACAAAGTAGGGCTCGGCCGTATCACCTCTGAGCACTTTCCATCTGCCTGGGTTTAGTGTAACCCTGTGGTCCGTGGAGGGAGTTGATGTCGGATAGGGACCCTGTCCCTGGGTCGCACCGGCGCTCGCGGTCACAGGTGATTGACCGGAGGCCTGATGTAGACCAATGAACAACAAGGCTACCAGTGGCAAAGATTGTCCCCCGCGAGTCATGTTCGCGAGACCGTTTATCGTTATGACGGGTTTCTATTGTAATTTCCTGTAGCGTTGCTGGCTGTATAGACTTTTGCGCATGGAGCACAGTATCCCGAGTGCGGTGATGTTGATTAGTACGGCAAGTACGGTAGCACTCAGGCATAGCGCGGAAGCACGCGCCGTTATGTACGCTACGTGGTTAATTGTTAGCTCAGCTGTCATCTTGTCTTGTTCAATCCTGGAACCCAGAGTATGGAACAAGGTCCTCGTATCTCCGAGAGATTCGTTTGTCACACGGATGCAGTTGTGAACCTTTTGAAAGTTCATGTCGTAGAAAGGTGGTCGACTAGCAAGACTCCCGTCCGGGTCGGGGCAATAAAGGGACGCGAGATGTCGTGCGATCCGCCCCGTGAGCGATCCCACGGTTGCCACGTACGTTTTCATTTTGGATATCAGGGGCTCTTCTGTGCGCGTGTAGTAGCCGGCCGTGGGCCCCGGGCGCAGAGGGTTCTCCGATCCGAACTGGAATGGTTTCAGGTCACACGGAACCTTGCCGTGTATCACGCCGTAGTCTACGTGGATTATCATTTTGACCAAGATCACGTCGTCCGATTCCAAGACACTAGAGATTGCAATTGGGTTCCCTGTGCCTCCTTCGGGCCAACCGTTGGTCGCGTAATCTCCCAACTCCGCACACGAACTGGAACCTCTGATACACTCGACCGTTTTCGATGTCAGATGCATGCCGCCGAGGATCGACAGCATAGACCCCAGCGAACCTTGACGGTTACGCGTGATTACGGCGTGGTCGCTGGAGAGCCAGTCCCTTTCCTCCTTCGTGAGCGGATGCACTCCGAGCCACCGGCTAGATTCCAGTATATTCTGCAGAACAGACTCCCTTGGTTGTCCGGCGATGGGTATCTGTACCATCACCCTAGCTCGATGCTCGGCCCTGCTAATATAACTGTCACAACCCTTTGTGTTCTCATCTCTTTCGGGCTGGCCAGGAAGGGAGAAAGGGAACCTTAGAGTGTTGCTCTGCTCGACCATGGACGGCGAATGGGTGCAGATCCTGTTTCGGTCCTGATCCACAAACACCACAATGTCCTTGTAGTTCAGACTGACGACCTGCGCTCCGTAAGGTATAGACTCGGCATTCTCGACGACATCCGGAGTGATGTGTTCAGGTAGCGGAGCACCCACGTTCAAATCGGATGACAGGCCCAATCTCAGGTTCGGTATGCCAGGGACAGAGCTAAAACTTTTGAACAGCGGTAGCTCTTCTGTCACATGTTGAAAAAACATACCACCTTCCAATTTATACACTCCATCCACTTGAACGTGAGAGTATCCTCCGTCTCCGAACGTCGAGTTCCTCGTGTAGCGGTAATGTAAAGTTCGGATCTGCGCGGTCGCTGAGCTGATTATACGCGAGAGCTCCGTGAAGGTCGGCGCATCTTTCGGGCTGCCGAAAGTGTAGTCGAGGTACCCCAGTGAATATCTACACACTCCCCACTTGGCCATATCTGATATGATTTTGGTGAGGTTTCTCATGGAGTAATGAACCCTTCTGCCATCTGAGCCGCCGGGGTCCGATGTAACGTGTCTGTTGAGCAACCTCACCTGTCTACAGCTTCTGGGATCGTAGTCACTTGAGGGCAACGAAACCACTATCCCAGCTCGATTATTTGATCTTTTACATAGCTCCTCGAACACCGCCAACCCCGTTCTCTCCGGGTAGCTTTCGTCTCGAGGCAGCTTGATCGCGTAAGGGTCCTCGGCGTACTCTCCTACATTCCAGCGAGCAGGCCTTACTCGCTCACATTCTGGCTCACTCAGAGGGAACACGGATAAGTCGTCCAGGTCCAGAAAGGCCCCGTGTGATGCCACGAGCGCACCTAGCTCCCGTAGTACATCTTCAGCTTGCCGCCGCCGCTTGCGCGTGGAAAGTGCATCATAGTACCCTCTGTTTCCTATGTATTCCGCGATATCACCAGCCGACAGTCCGGGGATCAACTGTAACTTGGAACCGTATAGGTTGTTGATCACAGCGAATTCCGACGCGTTGACGCTCGAGATGGTCGTATCGATGACTGCGACTCGGAGAGCTCGGCTTCGCTGAGACTGGAAAGTCAGCATCCAGTCCAGTACGGCGGCTAGCTCTTCCTGATGTGGAGCCGCTCGGGTTAAGTGTGAAAATTTAAACTTGACACCGATCTCACGTCCCCAGCCCTGGCCGATGATGACCTTAAGGGTTTCCTCGGCCGCCTTTGGTATGTATAACTTGGGAGTTCTCAAGTTGTGGGCCTGCGATAAGGATCGCACGGCTATGGATGAATACAGCTTGCTAAGGGGGCCCAAACCAGCATCGGGGACATCCTCTAGCCAAATGTCAAACGCCACAAGCACGACGTCACATCTCATCACGTCCAGAGGTGCAGAAGGGGCTTCCCGTATGGGTCCAGTGGAGAGCGAAAAAATGCCGGTTGTGACTAGACAGAAGCGTTCGGTTTTAGCTGGGACCGTACCGTACAGAACCTGACCCTGGTCGCTGCTTGAGATATCAGGGTCCTGGTATGCAACTTGTAAAGTCCAGTCGTTGTTGCTGCCGCCTACTCCTTTCGAGACGTGGGCGAAAGGGCTCTTGATACAAGTCGGTGAGCACAGACCTGCAGGGTTGATGTAATCGAGCAGCGCTTGGGTGCAATTGCATGAAGCGTGCAGTTCGGGTTTCCACACGCAGTTGATGTCGAGGCTCTTGCTTTCCCTCATTAAGATGCCTCTACGGCTGTCGTACAAATCGACTGTGACGCTCACGGAATCGTCCAGACCGCATTGAAACTTTGCCACGCTCAGCGAGATGTCGAACGTGTGCACGAAGAAGCCGCGTGACGGATCCCTCTCGTTCCAGTTGAGACCTCTAGTGATCTTGTATCGCGAGTCGGGACGCTCAATTTGCGAGTGGACGACTCCCGCGACATACTCATCTCCATACTTGCCCCTGTACCACTTGAGGACTTCGGGTGTGTATCTGTGCGACGTACCCAGGGGGATGGTGAGTTTGGCTTGTATCACCAGTGTGTCCTGGTCCTCTACCCACCACGGGCTGGTTTGTTGGAATTGAATAGCCACCTTCGGTTTCAGATCTCGATTGTTTACAAACGGCCGGACGACGGTGTTGTACATGGCGATCGCACTGTCGAACAACGATGCTTTATTCAACGTGTAGAACATATGTTCCACCGGCATCTGTTTCTCCGCGAGCAGTTTTTCAATGTTGCGCTTGCAGGTGTTTCCGTCCGCACCGGAGGCCTCGCACACCTCACTGGCATACTGTTCAGGCAGGTCCCGAACCCAGGTTTTGGTCAGCTTGTTTAGCGTCTCAAGGAAGACGGCTGACGTTATCCTGTTTAAGGATGTCCTCGGTGGCACGTAATCGTCAGGGTTGCCACAAATCGTATCGTGCCATCGCTCACCTGGTACAATCACCTGTGTCCCAACTGGACACAGGCTATGCAGATGACAGACTTCGCCTGTAGCTTGTGGTCTCACGTGATACCCACTCGGGCACACGTTTGCGCATCTTTTTCCTTTCCTGAGTGTGTAAAAGGGCATAAGAGGTTGCCCTAAAGGACAGCGATATCGGCATTTGTAAGGCAGCCGTTTCCCAGGTGTACACTCGGTCAGAACGTCACCGCTTTTTGAGCAGTAGCTGTGATTAGAGTTACACGCGGCTAGATTGTCCGTGACCAATAGGTTCGTTCTCCTGTCCGTACAGTCCGAGACCTGCAGGGTTAGAAGGTATATCACAGCATGAACCCAGATGGCCATTCTTGCTGCTGATTGCGAAATCTCGTGGGGTTAACGATTCTGTTAATTTGAAGGAAAATGACAGAACGTGTGCATGAGCGTGACTGTACAGGCGATGGCAGACCAACCGAAACGAAAGACCTTTCTGAGTCTCTTTGACGGCACAGGCAGCATATGCAAACCCTTCATCGAGGCTGGCTGGGACGTGCGAAGGTTAGACTTGGACGGCCGCCACGGCGCCGATATCGTTGTAGACATTCGAAACTGGGACCCTGCCACCGAGTGGCAGGGACCTGCTCCCGACGTTATATTCGCGGGACCGCCTTGTGAAAACTACAGCTCAGCCAGGACTAACGCTAAGACCCCCAGGAACCTGGAACTCGCCGATTCTCTCGTGAAAACGACTATAGATATCATACATCACTTCCATTCCATAAACCCTGCCTTGCAGTACTTTGTGGAGAACCCCGACTCGAGCATGCTTTGGAAGAGATGGGTCTCGCATAGGCTTCACAAAGACACCGAGAATCACCCTGCAAGTGTGTTTGTCAAACTAATGACCGACTGGCAAGGGAAGAAAACGTGCCAGAAAGTCTCACGAGCCAGAAGAGAGGGGTTCAAGTTGTCCTGTAAGGACAAGCGTGTGGTTAGACTCGACTACTGTCAGTACGGGGCCAAATACAGAAAGAGGACCCGGTTGATGACCAACAACCCGTTCCGGGGCATGATGTGCAACAAGAGCTGCGTCAGTGTCAGGGACGGAAAGCACATTGAGGTGGCTCAACGGGGCCCGGCAGCAGGCAGCGTAGGAACACTGGGAAAACGTACGCACACCTTGGATGAATTACACGCGTACCCTGATGAGTTGGTGAAAACTATATTTAAGCATGTGAAAGGGTCTGTCCACTGTCATAGAGAAGGCGTTGGTCCCACACGTCCTGAACCTGAATTGGCTCCGCTGAGAATATAATGTGCATGGTGATGTGCTGTGACTTCACTGATCGTGCCCGTCTGTACTAAAGATCATGTTGTATGGTCTGCAGTGGTTGCAATGTGTATGAAGCAAATGTAATAAAGAAAAACAAAAAAAACCCCAAACATTTGAAAAAATGAAACACGCTGTACTGTGTTTTTATTTTATTTTATTTTTTTTTTTTATTTGACCAGACACAACCAGACAAAACATACTCGTTAGGGCACAAAACATTTTGGCTTCGTTTGGGTAGCAAAGACCAGAGCACCAAGCTTGGACTTGGAGTGTATTCTATTGTGTATAGGACACGGGTAAGTTGTAGACCTTTCGTTAGCCTGGACACAAAACAATCCCGAGCCGGTCTTCCTAACAGTCACAGGTACACCCCAGATCAGCCCAAGTCTCCGAGCTTCACTTTCCACATGCGCTCGATCCGGAGCTTGCTCGAGACCCGAGATAATCAAGGGTTTTGAACTCCTGACTTTCAAGATGCCTCGGAAACGACTCCCCAGCGATGTCACGTCAACCAGTACGGGGTTGGATGAAAGTCCCACAGAGAGGGACAGTGGGTCTTCAAAGTCTGAATCTTTTATCTCCTGAGTGTTGAATGTGTCCACGTACTCGAAACCGGAGTCCTCCTTGTAGCAGTTGGGCAGTCGTACGGACTTCCTAAACGAGTACGGCGCCTTGTCAATAGACGAGCGCCTGTCCCCTCTTTGATTAGAGTTTAGCCTCAGATACCCGGACCCCGAGGCGTTACGGCCCCCCACTGTCATCTCGTCTCTCAGATCGCACAGTCCACACCGCGATCCCTCGGTCGGGTAAGATAGCAGAACGTAGTTGGTGGACACCTCCTCCATTGTGTCAAGTAAAGGCTTGTACGCCTCTATCCCGTCGAAGCTGCACAGTTCTACTGGCAGATACCAGAGCATTCTCAGACTCAGCTTCGACTTGACCGAGGACGCCCTCGCGTACACGGCGATCTTACCCAGCGCCTTAGCCAGTTCTCTGAGAGACAGATCGCTCTCCAACTCGCTTCGTTTAACTTTTGTCAATTTCAAAAGAGACTCCACTATCACCAAGATCAGACTCGTGGTCAAGGAGTCCGACACTTTACGCTTGGTAGAGTGATCGGCTTGGGTGGCGAATTTCTTGTTGCACGTCTGACAACACTTGAGGTCCACGTCCAGGTTCAACCTGCTGACGGGCCTGCCGGGTAGAAACACTTCGTTGAAGCACAGAGAGCGCTCCGTGTCTCCGATTTCCTTGATAGCACTCAAGTGTCCTCTAGATGTGATCGTGTACCGATGCACTGTCTTACCCGTCGCAGGGTCGACAGGGTCTTCCATGAGCAGCACGGGGTTGATAGATCCCCACATTTCGCGGGATGGCAGAGTCCCCACAGGATCACAGGTGCGCATTAGACAATAGTCCACCAAGTCGTTGAACGTCAGACCCTCACTTGTGTACACTGAGAAGCTGTAAGGGAAAGCATTAGGTCTATCCGTCAGTGTCCCCCGAAGGTTATTGAAGCTTTCCACAGTGTTCACAATGAACATGTCACTCGCGGACCCTCTGGGTGAGTCGCTGATGCTTTGCTCACCCGACAGCCTTTCGGTCCGCTTGTTGTCTACAACGATGCCATTTTCTCCCGTTTCCTCGTCAAGATCTGAGTGGGGATCCTCCTCTTTGTTTAGTCCTTGACATCCTTGCTCCTCTCCATGTTGTTCATGTTGTTCACCGCGCTGCTCAGAGATGTCGTCAAGGTAGTTCCACTGTGAAAACGATACGTGATCCACTCCTACCAGAGGGATCCCATGTAAAGCTTCGTGATCAGCAGCGCTGCGGTCCAGTAATCCTCCTGCAGTTACCATGTCTTTCAGCTCGGGAAGTTCCGCGTTTGCCTCACTGGAGTAGTACAGCCCAAGAGCTCGGTTGAATACAGGGTAGTGGTGCATAATGTCGTATTTTCTGCCGAGCATCTCATCTACAGTTTGTACAAAGAGAGAGCACGCCCGGGAGCCCAGCTGTAGTTCCTCATCATCCTGGCGGCTCCGAGTGTAATGCTCTAAGAAGATAGCACACTTGACACCTTTTGACATGCACAAGTCTTCGAGTTCGGCCTGGCTAGCCACTGATTGCAGGTCTCCGATCGGTTCAGTGAACCGTATCTCTTGCTCCAATACACGAGCTGAGCTCCCTAACCCCCTTACAGTGAAGTCCTCAAGCACTCGAAGGGAGATGAATCTACCGGCTTCAAACCCGGAGGTGACTAAGCAGGTGCGTAGTAAATCGCCTTTTTTCAAAACAAGGCTTACGCCAGATGTGTTCCAGATGTACCACTCATCGGCAAAGCTCCCTCGGGTCACATAGCACGTAGGATGCTCGGTTGAAAGAGTGTCTTTATTCGCAGGTCGCTTCAGTTTGTGTGAGTTGGTAGTAGTGGCCGCCATATCTCTCAGGTAGTCGAAAGTTTACAAACCTTCTGAAGACAGATGTCGCTGGTTCTAGTGCTATCCCCTTCCCACGTGGTCGGAGACATCGGTTGTTGGTTGGACATTTTACAGTCTCCCCATCCATCGAGATCGGTGTTACCTACCTTGTGTTAAACGACCCGTATCTTACCCTACGGAAAATAACCGCTAATCACCTTACCCATACCTAAGACAGATCCGATTGTAGGACAGAAAGGAAAGGAAAGGAAAGGAAAGGAAAGGAAAGGAAAGGAAAGGAAAGGGAAAGAAAAGAAAGTTGGCCTGGAACGGAACCGTTATACTCACATCATTACCAGAAGACAAGAAGTGAGCAAATGAAGATCCCTTATAACCTGGGTCAAATCTGTAGATCCTGTTCTCTGGGTTACCGCAGATGTTGATAGGCATCTCGGTCTGTCTGAAAGATGGAAGTTGCTGCAGTTCCTCCATAGCACTCTCCACTCCCAATCTCAAGGTGGTGCACATGTGTTTATTCTGAGCCTGCACCATAACGTTGATGTCCAAGTGTAGGAGTACCGCTGCAAGCAACAGCCTCATCATCAAGCTTTTCCCACACTGTCTCGGGGCTAAGCAAAGGGTGTAAGGGTTGGCGTACCGAGAGAACACTCTCTCCACTTGGTAAAAGTGACTGAGGGTAGGGTTGGAATGGTCGTAGTTATCCGAGCCTAGAGGGGATAGACCCAGCTTGTCCAGCAGAGTGTGCTTGTACTTGAAGAGAGTGTCGCCGAACTGATTCTTCGTGACACCTAACACGACCCCCCTAAAAAGCTCCAACTGAAAGGGTTCCATTCTCATGCCTTTGACTTGAAAATACTCAAACATCCTATCTATCAGCCGTTCAAACCTGTACATAACGGAGCTAGACTTGTCCTTCACTGAGCCCCCGTGAAGCTGCAGTTCCCGGATCCTGGCTTTAGCTCCCTCCAGACCGAGCTCCTTTATCAGCACAGCTCGTGCCAAGCGATCCTTTGCTAGGCGATTATACTCAGTCATTTTATCAATCTCCATCTGCTCCCGTTCTCTGTCACTGTCATCCTTAGAAAGCCTGGCTCTCACGCAGTCGGCTGCCACTCCAACAGGCGCAAACGTGGATCCGTCGACGGGGTCCCTCAGCAACTCATTCAGCAACCACGCGATCTCGACCGGGTCCCCGGATAGCGCTCGACGGTGGGCCTGCAAACCCGCCGACATGGAACAGCCCGAGTTTGACTGGGGCTGTGGAGAAGATGACAGCGACAATGACGGTGTTACACTGTGCCCCAGTGAATGCATCACAGACAGCCTTTCTGCGTGTCACACGGACAAGGAGCTATTGAACCCCTCGCGTTCCACCATAATAGAGTCTGTGTTGCCGCAGAAGGTTCACGTTAGATACTGCTGGCTGTTCTCCGGGGTACCCTGGCACAACACCAACTGCCTGGGAAACAGAGCGGCACTGTTAACAGATCAAGAACAGATCTATGTCAACCGCACGCTAATGACAGGCGATGAACCAGAGCTGAGCGGTATCATGTGCGAGGAAATCGCACGGCAGCAAGACGCGATGAAAGCATTTTGGTTGACGACAGACGGTCGATTAGTATACGTGGATCGATTCACCGAAGACCTCAAATTCCGTCACCTCAGACAACAGAACCTACTCGTGGCGTTGTCCCTATGGACTACCAACCCAGAGCTCTGCGGACAAATGATGCAGGCTTCCAAGTTGGCTCACGGTAACCTGATCAAAATATGCGGAGAGGCAGCGTGTTTGAGCCACGGTGGGTTTTACAACTTGTACGCCAATTACCCTCTCCCCATTAACACTGATGGTAATAAAGAGGACATCTCAATTACATCTCGTTGGGTGGACGAAAAGGACATCGAGGCCGGGGAGATAAGGAATGGAGAAGAATTTCTCATCGAATTGCAGCCTCTTTACACGGCGTATTTTAGTTTCATCGCCGACAACTCTACATCCGACAGACTCAGGGACAGAGTGTCACTGCTAGGTGCTCAGTGGTTAATACAAGAGGACTGCTCTGAGTTGCGGTTTTCGCTGGCCTTGAGAAGGAACTGGTTTATGAGAATTGCAATTAGATTAGCCCTATTTCTCTCCATATGGTGACCAGAGATGGGGCATTAACTGGTACGCTGTCGACCTGCACTCTGTTCACACACGGCGGACATCGTTTCTACTGTTCACCATCATCGTCATACACTTTCAACTATGTATCGTAACCATCGCAGGAGGGATATCAGTCCGGAACGACTGGCGTGGAGATCGCAGATGTGTGAATATGGGTTCTTTTACACACTGGAGTGGAAACATGCTATAAACCGCATGCGAGACGAACGTCCTGGGTCTTTCATGTTTACACTTTACAAAGGACGGTACATGATGCTGCTGCGAGATCGCAATAGCGCCGGTACAATAACGTGTTACAGGATTAGACCAGGCGACGGTTACAAAAGCTATATCGTGACCACTCCGGATGGAAAGGAAACAACGTATGAAAAAATATCACACGTTGTATTTTACTTGGTGTATCAGCATGTCAGAAGACTATAGCATTGTTGGGGACGGGAATGACAATGTCGAGGATGACGGCAATAAGGAGAAGGAGGAAGAGGAGGATGTGTTCAGTTTACATTAACCCTTAAAACTACCCTCAAAACTGTCTCGCCCCAGTCCCCGAGCAAGACTCGTACAAGTGAGAATACACCAACGGATTCAGACCCAACTTCGTCCACGCCCACCAGGGGGCGTGGAGGGGAATATGTTTATAAAAGGGGAGATATAAACGAGCACTCTGTTCACACACGCCTGACATTGTTTCTACTGTTCACCATCATCGTTATACTCTTGCAACCATGCATCGCAACCATCTCAGGAGGGGTATCCGATTACGAGACGTGACTCCAGAAGCACTGGCTTGGACTTCACAGATTCAAGCACAGAGGTTCTACTACACACAGGATTGGAAAGATGCTACACAACGTATGCAGAACAAACCTCCTGGGTATCACATGTTTGTACTTCACAAAGGAGAGTACATGATGCTGCTGCGAGATCACACCGATGGAATAGTGTCTTGTGGGATTAAACCGGACCGTGGTTACAGAGGCTATATCGTGACCACTCCGAACGGAGAGGAAACAAGGTATGATAATATATCAGACCTTATGAACCATTTGGATGAAAGCCATGACTACATTATGATCCGGCATGTGGAAACAGGCGAACTGTGTACGTCGAACAGCTATCATCAAGTGGAATCTGCTCAGCAGGGTGATGATGATGATGATGATGATGATGACGACGATGATGATGATGATGATGATGATGATGATGATGAAGATGATGATGACAAGGACGAGGAGAAGAAGGAGGAGAAGAAAGAGAAGAAGGAGGTGAAGGAGGAAGAGAAGGAGGATGAAAACCATGTCTACAATGGGATCAGAGATGTGGAAACAGGAAAGCGGGGTGATGATGATGATGATGAGGATGATGATGATGAGGATGATGATGATGATGATGATGATGATGATGATGCTGATGCTGATGATGAGGATAATAACCTCTATGAGGCAAGTGATGAGGATAAAAACCACGGTGAGGCAAGTGATGATGATGATGATGATGATGATGATGATGATGATGATGAGAGCGAAGAGGAGAGCGAAGAGGAGAGCGAAGAGGAGAGCGAGGAGGAGAGCGATGAGGAGAGTGAGGAGGAGGACGTGTATGGTTTACGCGGACCCGTAAAGCTGTCAGATCGTCCCAGTGTCCACGGAAGCCGCAAGGGTCGATATTACCGAAATGCAGCCGATGTCCGGGGCGGCAGCGGCGTTCAAGCCCCGAGTACACCCGAGGAAGCTCAGGTCGAGGATGTGAAGGGTCTACTCGGGGCCGTAAAGCTGTCAGATCGCCCCAGTGTCCACGGAAGCCGCGAGGGTCGAAACACAGCCATGAACCAGGATGGTCACGTTGACTGGCCAGCTATAGCAGAGCGGATACAGAAAGCAAAACAAACTTGGTGCTAACAGGTGGAATGAACACCAAGGTGATGATGATGATGATGATGATGATGATGATGATGATGATGATGATCACAATGATGAACGTTTCACACACAGGAGTTTAGCGAGAATCTCTCATCCCAGATCCTGAAGTTGGGACTTACTAAACATTTACAGCGCTGCGTAAGACAACCTCATTCTTTTTTTTACTAACTACTGTGATAAGTGATCATATGCTGGCAATTACATGTCACACACCAAAACCTAATTTACAATGGCTAGCATTGACCATCATGTTCAGACATTCCTCGATATGCATGGTTACAATAACGAGGCTCAAAAGTTCCTGGGAATGCCTTTTCCGGTGTTCATCTGTATGCCGCAAGCCGCACTACGAGCCATGGGTGTCAGCGAGGACTTTGTACGTCATCATGAACGACTAGCAAAGACTTTAAATCAAAAGTTGAGAAACCATCAAACTCAAATGCAGCGTGGTGTAACCACACGCTCCAGAAGCCCGGATCTTGCTTATCGCACCCCGGCGGTACCGCCGGATACAGTGTACGCTACGTACCGACCCAAGCTTGGCAAGAACTGCTGCGAGACCCCCTGCGGGACCCTCAATAAAAGCGGAGCTCGGAGCCTCTCATCTCAACGCCAGCAGCATCAGTCCGGACCTCGTGTCACCACACGCTCCAGAAGCCCGGATCTTGGGTATCGCACCCCGGCTGTTCCAACGTATACCAATTTCAACTAAAAGTCCCGAAGCACGTTATCAAGAGCAGTCGCTGGCAACCCGTGGGAAACCCACAATCAAAGTCACTAACGGTTTAGTGATCACAGCGGTTCTTCCGTTCAGATAGTTACTGATCACAAACATTCATCCGATCGATTGTCTAAGAGGCGAGTCACATGGAAGGCTTGGGTGGGGTAGATAAAGCCGGGACTCGAACCCGGTTTCAAATCAGACCTTGACTAAAAGACTTTGGTCCATCTCTGAATTGAAACCGGGTTCCAGTCCCCGCTTTATCTACCTCACCCAAGCCTTCCATGAGACTGGCCCTTCAGTCAACCATACCTATCTGCTGTTTAAGTCTCCAGCACCCGCAACACCACGCAGCAGCAACACCACGCAGCAGCAGCGGCAGCAGCAGCAACGGCAGCAGCAGCAATGGACATAGACCCAGTCAGAGGTATCCCTTACAAGGCTGCAACCAGCGGGAATGCTACAACGCTTACCTATTCACAAGCCGATAACACACATTTGTTGGCCACGGTTGTCGTCCCCAGTCAACAGATGTGTGATACGGGTTGCAGTACCCCGAACTACGAGCCAAACCTGTATGATGAACACGTGGACACGAGGGACGAGGGACCCTTTGAGGACGATTGTTGGTCAGACACTGAATATTACGAGTCCGCAGATGAAGATGGGTCTGATACCGATCCAGCTCTCTTATATTACACCGAAGACGAGGTTGCTTATCTACGCGCGAATGGACAGTATTTTTGTGAACACGACACATGTTGGTATACACCTGGTGGATGCCCGAGCTTGAATCAGGCCAAAGGTGTTGTGTTTGAAGAAGACTCCTGTGAAGAGTGAGACCTGTTGCTTATTGTGTATCACCATCCTGGGCCCATCATGGTGTTTGTATTACGCTGATAGGATTTGTTACCAATCATTCATGTTATATCTGATATGTGTTGCTTGAGTGTTCTGGTGACTGGTATTTTTACTGTGTTGATGTTGTATCTGTACTACGTTTCATTACCATGATATTTGTAAACGCACTTTGTGTGAAATGGATGAATAAAAACATTTACAAAGTTTGAATAACACTCGAAGCAATCTTTATTGTCTACACATTATGGGGTTAAACACAAACACAATGACAATGACACACATACATACATCTAGTTGTGATACACCTCACCGCCTATCCTTATATTCGTCTCTCCACCGTGTATCTCATCTCTGGTGTGACACAGAAGCAGAAACGCGGAGAGCATATCGTCCCTAGTATACTCTCCGTCTACAGACTTTTTCCCCCCAGTAGTTACCATGCTACCCTTAGCGGACTTTGTGATGGTCACCATCGCCATTTCTTCCCTTAACTTTCCCAGCAGCAGTAGCCCTTGCTCGGCGTGCGCTTTGTCAGTGAGTCTATCTCTGGGTAGAGTTATAACATCGCTATGCTCCAATATGCTCGCAGTGATATCAGTGGCCAGATTAACTCCCTTTCGCGATCTTCTGTACATGAACACATCCATATTGGAGCCCATCTTGTTACTGGACCCCGTGCCTCTGGAGATACCAACGGTAGACTCGATCATCCGAGCTTTCTTGGTGGCCTCAGCTAACACAGCCCACCCCAGGGACATAACGGTGTCGCAGTAATACAATGTTTCTCTATTGATTGCGAAGACCGTACTGAGAACCATAGCGAGTTTAGTCTTTGCGCTGACGTGCTTTCCAAGCATATACTTGTTGTTGATATGTGACCACTTGCTGTAGAACATAACTTTGAACCCGGAACGCGCTAACGAGTGTTCAATTAAGTTTTTGAGGTCACCCAACGCGTTTACGTAGGTATTTTGTTCAAATACCATCACCACGGGCACTTCTTTCCACATGACTCTGGGCAGCAGAAGTTTCAGTAGTCTGATGTGAGCGCTCAGCAGATCGGCGTATACTCTCGTAACTTGGTCCAAATCCCGTATCTCCAGCTCTTCTAGGGCCATAACCTGTGAAAGACCAGTGATAGTGAGCATATAAATCCGTAAGCTGTTTCAAAGGAAAAGACAGTTGTTCGTCATGTTCTGTCCAGCCTGTCAGACCGCTCGAGAGGAGGTGAAAAGACTGATGGGGACTCCATGGGAGTACCTGCTATCACATTATGAGTTTATGATAGTGTTCACTGCGTTTCGACGCAATATCATCTTCTACTCTAACATGGATCAGGGACAGCTAAGACGCCTATACAGTCAACTGGTATCTTTCTCACCAGCTAGGATACTGATGATCGACACCTTGATCTCTGTTTACAACAAACAAGGACTATGTGAAGACACGCACCGCCATTCGCTTCACGTTCCCTGTGAGTTATCGCGAGTAATAACACTTGCGATAGGAAATTGTGTCCCGGCGCAGTTTGTGCGTGAGTCCATATCAAACTGTAACTGGAAAGGCTACGAGAACATGGTGCTCGCAGCGTTCGCGTCGGCCGAGACCATCCGAAGTGGAGCCTTGAAGTACATGGCTATTATCAAGAACAGTACCTGGAATGTACACGCTCTTCACACCATCATCTCTGTAGCTATAACGGGGTGGATGGTGACACTTTCAGGCTCTGAGTGTACATGCGGCACCTGGACACAGGTCCTAGACCTGATATCGTGCTTCGTCCCCGACGCTGAGACCACGTTGACAATTCAGGACGAAACCCGTATAAGCGCCTACATATACACCCTGTTAGACTTATCCCCTCCTCCGAGCAGGCCTGCCGGACAAGAACACAGATCCTTGGATCGCGGATACATATTCAGTGACCTTCTGGTGACAGACTTGACAGATTCAGCCGAGACCATGACTACTCACCACTAGATTGCCGCCTGCCAACTCCACAGCACAGCACACCCCAGCGCAGGACCTAGACCCTCCTCCGAATGTGGGGTCAAGACAAAGGTACGCTCTGACCACGGACATCCGCCTCACGCGTTCCAAGGTGATGCTGTTATTCGACAGGAACTTGTTTATGACCGAGGGCTCGAAGGGGGTGGTGATGTCGGTCTTGGTGTCGGTGGAAGAAGTGCTGCTGCTGCCCGTGACTTCGCTCTCAAATCCCTTAGGTGTGACCATATTCATCAGCTCTTTCAGTTGGTTGTCCACAGATATATGTTGAGGACAGTACACGCCGAGGCAGAAGCAGGTCAGCCCCGGCTCCCTCTCATGATACCTGCACTTGAAGCTCTGCGATACTACGTGGTAAGCGGGCTCCCCATTGTCCCCGCGGATATCCGCCACTTTGTTCAACCACGGAGTGTTGTTAACATGACTGGTGATGTGCACCTGCTTTCGACCTCTGAATGCGATGTTGGGCAGCACAGCCAATAGCACCTTGGAATTAACAAACCCCACTTCGTCCACCAGGATCAGATCAGCGCTCTGCCCTCTGCTAGCCTGCGGAGGGGGGGGGGGGGGATATAAAAGGGAGATGTTAAGGTTATAACACTCATAAGACTGCAAGAAGTTGATCAGAAAGAAGAAGAAGAAGAAGAAGAAGAAGAAGAAGAAGAAGAAGAAGAAGAAAAGGAATACATC
>JAUZTA010024933.1:0-16954 GCA_034780835.1 Ctenochaetus striatus
AAACACAGGCTTACTAATGCCAAAAGATGTTAGTCTGTTCAAACTCCTTTTATTATAATCAAAGAATATTCAAGTTGTTTTCTTGTGCAAAACTGTGGTATACAGTAAGTCCACTGTGGCGAAATTCTTGTAGAATCTATTAATGTGTGACTGACTTATAGATGCCACATTGTTTATGTGCATCAATAACAGCATGATAGAAATAAAGGAAACTGTATAATTTAAAAGCTAAGATTTTAACTGTTTGGTTTGCATAATGACAACAGATGGAAAATAAATGTATATTTAATTTGTCAGTACCAGGGTCACTAATGTAATGAAAAGATGCAAGCTATAATTCAAAGCTGTTTGCCATTTGACCTAAAGCTAAGCATTCAGAGGTAAGGAACCAGAATGAGGATAAAATGGAAATTGAGAAAGACAGATTTCACCAAAGACATAAGAGGTTGTAAGAGGGTCACGCTCACAAGCAGACAATATGCTAATACTCTGCCTCTATTTTTCTGCACCAAAGCAAAATATTTTATTACAGTTTCACCCACCACATTCTGAAAAATATTACAGTTTTTTTTTTGGAGAGTTTGATACAACTAGATTGCCTGCTAGCTTAACAACAACACTGGAAAGAGCTAGCAAAACATGAAACACTCTGCCTCTCAACTCTGATCCTTTTAAAATAAAATCAACATTATCATTATTTTATTACAGTTTTAACCACTAATTTTTAAGAAATATGAATGTTTTTTTTTAAAGAGTCACAGTTTGATACTGCTTAAAACATTTGTACCTTAAATAAGTAGCTAGAGCCAGCAGTTAGCTTTGCCACAACCCAGAAAAGAGCTAGTGAAACATGAACTACTCAGTCTCTACTCTTTTGAAACAAAAAAGCTCCCTTTCACTGTCTGAGTACAGTTTGATCCACTTCATTTTAAGAAATGTGACCTTACACATCAGAACACATTAGGGAATCAACAAATGTTGAATAGTATTCCACACATCTAAAAGAAATCTGTCAAATAAGTGCGGTAAAACTACATCAAAATTAGGTGTGAAAACATCATTTTAATCCCAGACTAACTTCTTAAACCTCCCATTAGACCCACACAAATTTCATCATTCTCAATTTCATAGGGCTGAAAAAAAATATTGACTATTTTGCCCTCAGGCTTTCTTGCTATACCAGTTATTTTGGTCTGATGAAACCAACAAAACATCAGTCTCTGGAGCTGTCAAAGCTTGTTTTGTGATGTACACTATAAGATGAAATATATGAAGGGTTGTAGCCTATACATTGGTGCTCCCAGAGAACAGTCATAATAACAGGGTTATGAATCACATGGCCTTGCTCCAGGGAGTGAAACATCTAGAAGATGACAGCCACTTAGGGGGTCCGGGCAGTAAGAAAACCTGAAAGGATCGTCGCAGTCCTCTGAAATCAACACATGAAAGAACAGAGGAGGGTAGGCAGGAAAAAAGAGAATTAAATAGAGGCATTTGTGGAGGCAAGTCAAGGAGGCAAGGGGATTGTCAAGAGCAGAAAAGAAGAGAAGGGAGAGAATAATTTAAAAAAAAAACAACTGCTGATATAAGAAATCAGAGTGTAAAAATTTTTAAAGTGTGAGTATTCAGTTTCTTGGTGAGAGTTAGATATCAAGACCCTCATATCTGCAGCCCTACACAAAATATGATGCTACCACCAGCAGCCAAACAGCTTATTTAGCTTACAACAAGCAAGCTTACAAAAGGAGGAAATAGCTCGCCTCGTATTTTTGGTAACAAAAAACACCTGTAAAAGTGAAATTCCCTTTGCATAATCCCCTAACCCTTAACACTGTTGAACATTTGGTGCTTAGTTAAGTTAACCAGCTGTTAGCTCTATCATGTTTACCTTAAAAAATGAGATTCTAATAAATAGATATCCCAAAAAATATCCAACCAGGCCTGTTAAATTGGCTGGTGGCTGGCTGGTGAATTGATCTTTGTGATGATATGATTAAAATTTTGTAAGGCTTGAAAGCAACAAAACAGCTTTACCATAATACCAGACACATCCTTGTCTTTCCTTGAAGAAAAAGCAATGCTGAAGAGATTTGTAGCAAGCTTCATTATACTGAAAACAGGTGCATTGTGTGCAAGTGGCTGTAAGTGCTTTCCTTACATATACATGAGGGGCATTTTGATGTTGTTTGACCTATATGCAGTTCTACTTCAGAATGCTAATCAGTAGCAGCAACTAAGGCTTTTAGCACAAGTGATGGTCAGAAATATCTTTTTAAAATCATTGTGTTACCATGACTGCATGGGTGAGACAAAACAGCAAGGCCATGGGTTTGACAGGTACATTAATTCAAATCTAGATGAGGTCAGGCAGAGCTACACCCCATCTATTTGAACCCAGGGGATTAAGCTCTCTGTCATATACATATATATTTAAGGAATAAAAGAAATGTTGGGATGGGATTAGAGGCACGGCGCTTGGCATGTAGGTAAAAGGTCAGATCTGACGATACGTCTAGCACATTTAAACACTGAATGAGTCACGGAAGATTCAGACGCATTGCGTAGGTAGTTACATTAGAAATAAATGAGAGGGCACAAAGCCAATGTTTGTTGCTATTATCCCTCTAAGGGTGGCTGTGGCTTCGGATAAGTCTTAGGTAGGTCTTGTGCGCTTAAATGCCCCGCAGTGAATCCACCGCTGCTGAACTGTTGTCTCGCATGCTGGCATCCAAGAACCAGCGAGACAGTCTCCTGGAAGAAACAACCAACTGCTGTCGCTGTCTAATGTTTCCTGTGAACAAAACACACTTAGTCAATGGTAGTATTGGTGAGACGCTGCATCTGTCTTATTTCTGTGTGCCAAGTGGAAGAACTCTCTTTGAGGGACAACATTTCTGGTCAATACAAGTTCATTCTGACTAGGCATAAGTAAAAACGAGGCTGTTAAGAGAAGTGCATCTTCTCTAATAAAAAGCCCAACTGGCAAAACTGTCATCACGCATAGCTCGTTCACTCTCTTAGCTGACACCAGATTGGAGGAGGAGCACCGTTTTAGGGGATGATAACATTTAAAAAAAAAATTTGGACAATCAGTTTAAAAGGAGATCACCCAGAGCACACAGCACCATTTGGTAAATTTAAATTGTGCTATATATTGCACGACAGGTTCTTGTTGCCTGGCTTACTATAAGAAGCTCTTCACTGAAAGAATCACAAAAAACAGAGCAACATCTAACAAAAGGCTACCACAAGAGGCAGAGAAAATAAAGTAGGATCCAAGTCACTCGCAACACACTGAAGCAGAGAGCAGACCTGTGTAACACACACACAGCACCACTGCTTGAGGCAATCTAACCTTTTCATGCACTTCCCTTTAGTGGTCAGGCCCACAGCCTTTGGCCTATCACTAGGGGGTGGAGGAACGCAACATGCAGCTGCAATAGTGTGTATGATAGTGTTTCCCCACACCATGAGAGCTGCTATGATGTTGCACTATAATTGAAAGTGCAGTTCAAGTCTTTTTGTTCAGGTACAGGATCAAATCTATAACCATTTGCATGTGTGCAAGAATTATGAACACAAGAACACAAGTGTGTGTCAGTGTGATAGTGAGCACTGAGAGTGATTAAAATGTGTGAATATGTGAGCTGCAAAAATGCTCAGTTTGGGCCAAAATAGATGTAACTTCTCTTTATAGAAAAATAGTTGGCCCTCAGAAGGGCAAATGGGATGTACTGTGTTCTTTACTCAGCTAGATAAGAAATAATTTTCCTTAACCACTTATGGTCACCGACATAGTGTTTGTGAGGCTGCTGAGGTGGCACATCAGATTTAAAATGTGTTGACTGCCGGCTCCTGTAACACAGGATGGAGCTTGTAGGGCTCCCCAGAGGAAGAGGAGGAAGAGGAGAATGACAGGCTGCAGGGTGCCCTGTTTCAGAGCAAGCATCTCAATATTATAAGTGGCAGCAGCTGTGAGGATTTGCTCTAAAAGGTGTGTCTCCTCATGTCATAATCCTGGATGAAGCCACCATTCAAGCCATTGTAAGAATCAGGCAAGCCATCTAAGCCTTTCTGATGTCTGTAGCTAGCCTGAGGGTAAGAGCCTGGCTTAGTAGCCATAACGACATGTCTCAAGGATAGTAGCGCAATTTTATTTTGTGCTGCAGCCCACTGAGCAGCAAACTGGTGTGAGCGGTCAGCCAGGCAAGCATAAACCTGCTCATGAGGAGATGAAAAAAGTTGCCTTGGGAAGCAGGATAGAAGGGTATAAAACCGTTGGGCAGCGGATATTGATGCTTGTCTGCCATTGACAGTATAGACACAAGCCTTGCTGCAGGGGTGAAGGTCTGATGAGAGGAAACAGCCGTTGCACAGGTGGACACCACTGGACTTCTTTATCTTTTTTTTTTTTTATTTGCTGACTGCTTGATACTGAGGAAGAAATGTGAGCGAAGCTCAGGTCATGCAGTTGATTTAAACTGCAGGAGCCGACCTGAGGGGGGCCTGTGTGAGACACAAGAGCATAAAAGAAATCTTCACAACTGCCCATGCGTATGATAGGGATGAACCCAATAGTGATAGGTCATAGTGGGCAAAGTCTGCATGATATAGAACAGCACTTTCCATGTAAGCAGCATGTCCACTTTTGAATAGTCTTGATAAGATCAGAGCTGAACAGTGGACATATTGATGTGTAATAGATTAAGCTACCTTGAATCAGATGGCATTCATTTCATCTAATCAAGTTGCAGGCTCCTTCATAAGCAAGGGGGTGGGCTTTAATTTCAAGACAAGGGTTGTGATGCGAAACTTACAAAATGCAGCTTTGTCTGTCAGATTCATAATTAACTGGAACCAATTTGGTAAAAAAAAGAGAAAAGGATAAAAGCATTTGTGCAGGAGAACAAAGTGTAAATGAATGTTATAGACGCAAAACTTGCACTAAATGTCCCCAGATGTGTCTGGAGGGCATTTGCGTCAGTACAAATACACCTATCATGTTCTCAGAAAGCCAGATGTGTGAGGGTGAGGACTATTTGCTGACCTCCTGTGCTCTGTCAAGCACAAATGACAGACCAGTGAAACACTTTCCCTTCTGATCTTTGTCAGTTACTCCTCACTGTCCTGGAAAGTCACGTTCCCTACAGCCTGACCAAAGCGTAACCATACCAACATTTACATCATAATCTACAAAATTACAACTTTTAGCTTTCTCAGACTTTTAAATTAAAAATTAATTGAAAAAAATAGCAGTAGCTTTAAAATATGTCTCAGAAATGATAGAAAATGTCATGGGGGAATTGTTTATCTTGTATATTTGTATATGCTGAAACATGGATAACCTGCCCTTCACCCTCACTCTCTCTTTGCCACACTCAAAAACGCTCATGAATAAGCATTTACACACTCAAGTACAAGCAATCAGCATTCCTCCTATGACCTCACACTGAGGTGAAGTAGCACTTATGTATCAGGGGAATAATACGATTTCTGTAATTCCTAAAGAAAGGAAAACTCTTGATTAAGTGTCCTTGTGTTTTGTATTATATGTAATAATATATTATAGGAAAGATTTGGTATTATTCTATATTTCCATCATTTTCAGTAAATGTCTTTCCCTTAACAATCAATTAATATTTTTTGAGGAGTTGTATATAATATTTATGTAGCAATTGCAGTATAATTCCCTCACAAAAAAGAAAAAACAATGCTTCTGTGCATTAGTACAGAAGTACAAAAGTGCACAGCAGTGAAATAAATGATAACTGGGAGATATGAAATTGTTGCCTTAGAAGTTGACATTGATAAACCAGTTAAAAAGTATTATTATTACTGCTGTTATTGCTATTGTTTAGTGTTCAGAATTTGTGTGAGAATGAAACTCTGCAACTTCCCACACACATCAGTTGTGTTGAACTAGGATTGATGACTAAGATTTTTTAATTACTTTCTATATTTCACAAATTAAGATTCTTTCTCTCATGGGAATGTTCCAATCTGAGAAAGAAAACTGAAGAATCTATGCAGCATTAATTGTCTATTTTTTACAAGAGTAATCTTCTTCTTAACATTAGCATATTGAACATCATAGATTTGGAACAATTCCTGTGCAGCTTCCAGACAATAACAAAAAGGCTACCAGAATGACCAGACAGGGTGGAAATTTCCAGTCCAGTTAATTGACTGGGCAAGTTCAAATGGCTCTGGCTCGTAGCTGGCCCTGACTAGGAGAGAAAAAAAGGCCTGCAAGAAAACATGCAGCCATATTCCACTGATCACAACACTGGTGGTTCTTCTCTTAAACTTGATACCTGTTGAGCAGACCTGCACTTCAAGCAAGTTTATTGTTTGATTGCCTTGCCCCTCCTACCATGTTCTGCCTGATGATAAACTTTCTCAGCAGCCTCTGTAGTCTCTTTTGGCCACTTGTTAGCAACCTCAGCCCTTTTTTAAATGTTAAAAACCATAAGTGGAGTATTTCATGCCATATATTATGCAAAAGAAACCCTGAAAGTCTCTTGGTTGCGTCGGCAACAAACCTTATTTCAGGTACCTATCCAAAATCAATGTTCAAACAACCCGATAACTTCGAGATACAGGAACCAGAAGTCCAGCCATGCTAACCTATTTCTAGGTTTTATGACCAATTCCCACTAGGAAGCTGTATAGGCTACAAGCTTTCTCCCCACTGTTATGTACTTACAATAATCAACTGTGTAATCACCATTCAGATCAGAGCCTCCTTGTGAGTTGACAGGCAGCTTGCGTCATAATAGTGTACTGATTAGCTTTAACCACGTAGATTTACAATCATAACTTAAAATTTATCTCTAGTAATGTATGATGCAATCTGGTTTCCACTTACAATAACTAAGTGCAAAATGGCACAGACTGTTCTGCTTATTTCCTGTTGTGTCAATTATGATGACAGACACGTGTACTAATGAAAGTGTATTTATAGCATCAACTAATGAGCAGAACACATTCTTTGTTATGCTTAAATTGAATGACTCTCACATGCAACACACTAGTAAAGCTGTAGTTTTTGAGTAGGGGAACTCAGATGCAGAGCACATCAGACTCAAGCTGATGGAAGGTTAGAGGGATTTTTTTGAAGACGGTGGAAGGGAGCTGGAGGGGGAAACCACCAGGTTAAGCAACCTGTGATGGAGGTTGATGAGGGTGACTTGACAAAGGAAAGGTTTCAGGTCAGAGGGCAGACATGATGGGGGCCTAAAGCCGTGTGCAGGAGTCAGAAAGGAGATAGCAAGAACTGAGTGTACAGTCTGGCAGAACAGTGGAGTCAGAGCAGGATCTTTGTAGCAAACGGATGATTGTTGATGTGTGACAGCTGAGAGAAGCGGTGCCTGACTCTCACACACCTGGTCTCAATTGTGCAATGAAACACACCCACACACACACACACGCACACACACACACACACACACCTGCTCACACACAGGGCCTATAGCAAAAGGCACCTTGTAAACAACCCATATGAATCTATAGATTTTGACCCATTTAATTGCTTGAATGAATTGAATTAATATCATATTATTATACTGTATATATATGAAAAGAGACTTTGGTAACATTTACATGACTTAACAAGCAAGAATATTACCCCCTTCACAACTGACAAGTAGCCCGCAAACATCTAGCTTTTCTCTGCAATGGTAACGGGTGCAATCAGCTAATCTTCAGTAGTCATGGGTGTTTGTGGCTTCTAGTTCTGATCAACAGTGATGTGAACATCTGGACTGATGAGCTATTTTTTGCCCATTTATCCGGTCCGATGCTTTAACGTGCATCAAATTTAAATCTATTTATTGCTTTTTACAGTCTTAGAACAACATGCAACAGCTTGTTTGTTTTTCATATCATACAAGACGTAACACAAGACAGCGAGGTGAGAGAGATTCTCTGGATTTCAGTGGAAAAAAAGAAGAGCACTTAGGGTACTTGGACAGTGGGACACCAGCATATTCTATCAGTTTCTGTTACAGCAACACTCAAATATCATTTATTCAGCTAGCAATAAGTTTGAGAGAGTTGCAATGTTCAGCATATGTGAAGCTGCTGCCTAAGGAGTCTTTCACTGTCTCATGGGTTCCTTTGCCCACAAACAGATTGCTTGTATATTTTCTAAGTGGAATGACTAAACTCATGATCTGAATGACTCTTGAGTCTCAATACAGTATCTATGAAATGCTTTCTTGGTCACAGAATATAGAAAAAAATACTTGCTTGAACAGCAAGGTTATTTTCTGCTAGTAAGAAAAAAACAATATTCTGTAAGAGGGCTCCTTACAGTATACACCAAATGCGCTCTAAGACATTACTTAGTGAACAAAACAGGTGTTGTTAGTTATCCCTTATCAGACCAAGCTGTGCGTACTGCTTGCTTGGGATCCTTTTAATACCAGTTGCCTGACAATAATGATGACGTTGGTGACTGATTTGGATCAAAGAAGAAGCCCCCCCCCCCCTTCAAAAAAGCAGGGCTTTTTCATCTAGCTTAACAAAGACTCAGCTGGGAGTTGGTCAAGCTATTGCAGATCAATGAATCATGGGTGTAAAAATCAATCAGTTGTGGTCCCTTTGAATTTTGTGTATGTAAATTGTTTAGTCCCATCAATAATTGTTGTCAATATACCAGTAAAGTTAATCATGGATAAGATCTGAAAGGTTTATAGGTAATCATTTGCGATCTGGATAGAATTAAATTATTTGATTAAAAAGGATTTCTTTACCTTTTGGTTGCATGTTTTACATTAGGAGGTTAATCCTTGTGACCTGAGATAAGACTCACTGCTTTCTCTCAACATTGATTTCTTTATACCAAGTGTTATTTATTTAATATTGCTGAATTACTCTTTAATTTCACTATCTTCCTTTGGGGTACTATCTTTAACCAGGTATTTTACCATCTTTCACCAGAGGCAAGAACGAGAAAATAACAAGACACAATTAAAGTGGTATCTCAAAACAAAACTAACTATCCATTCAGGATGATTTGGTTTCTGCTGACATGAATTCATTGTGGTCATGATGCTTTTTCCATTAAACAACCCAAAATACATCAGGATTTGTTAGCGCATGTGGTGGTTTATTACTGAGTGATCATCACTTACTTATCCATCATGTAATTGTATACTACCAGACAAGGAGAGACTTATCATGGTCTGGCACTGCCTTGCCCTCTTTTTTACAAGTTTCTGGTTTTATTCTGTGGTCTCTATCTGCCTACACACCAACAACTCACCATCAACCCTGGTAGCTCTGCTTCACTGCACTCCACTCTGGTTCAGTTCTCAAAAACAGCAGTTCAGCAGGGGCAAAGTGGGATTAATTTTCAGCTGGGAGTTTCATGGCTTAAACCAGCCCACTTTAGTTAACAACCTTTTACACTGGAAGTATATAAATTTGGCCTCACAATGTTTCTTTTGTTTTTGTCAAGAGTAAGTTTCATCTTTTTTTCAAAACTGGCAGAAATAGCAGTGTTTTCACACAGTTTTTTTGTCGCCACATCATATTTGCAAGGAGCCTATTCATATCATATACATCAGGGCCACACAACACTGCACAATCATTGGACTTGATTCATGAACTTAATGGTGGTTTGCTAGCTGCTGTTCTTATATAATGTATACTAATATAGCCACTGTATTTTTCAGACAAAACGTATCTTTTACATTGAAGGAGAAAAACTAAAATTTAAGCCTTGCCTGCCTATTGGTCCAGACCTTTGAATCAGCCCTGTCAATAAAGTTCATAATTCCATCAAATGGACACAAGTTTCTAATCACAGAGTGAATATAAGTCCCACATTGACAATCTATTTTGTCTCCACCAACCCCTGGGGAAACACTGACAACAAAGGAATCTGGATTTTTTCTGGAAGAATCATAAACAGAATCAAAACTGTGGAACTGTTCGCAAGATGCATGGTAAAATATCCTCTGTAAGAAAAACTTAATGAAAGTTCGCAAAAGTTTGTAGATGGTCAATAGGTTGACACACCTTTGTTTAACTTATGGGAAATAGAGTTGTTTTAAAAGAAAAATAGTTTATTTTAAGTGAACACACACACCTGGACACATGCACACACACACACATGTGTGCACACACACACACACCCGCAGCATCCTATGGAACATACGGAGGGACCACAGAGGGTACATTTAGTCTCAGACAATCATCTTTCTGCCCAGATGTGGTAGCTTGTGTGAACTGAAGTGGCTTGTATTTGACAGAATATGATTCAAAGCTAGTTAGCACCACAGATCTTCAGGGTTAATTTGTCAAAACATAAAATTAGTAGCATTGTTTGAAAGTCGAACTTGGTGTGAGCATTACATGTATTACATAGTACACTACGTAAGCTAGGTAGGAATGTTGCCCTTGTTGCAGTAGCAATACTGATAAGTTAGCAGACTAATTGGGCTAAGCTAGCTTTTTGCTTCAATAAATCTACACTTACTATTACTGTATCTCCTGCTAAATAGCTGGTCAGAGCTTATTAGCTTTTATATTCATCTTATTTTGCGGTGGCACCAGGGCAGCGCCATTGTTTATCATTTGTCCTATGATATCCGGTTCAGACCGGAAGTGTAGTTATCAACTAATGGATCGAGAGGTGTGAGCTAATCAGCTAGCGATTGTTTTTGTCGTCGCGATGTCTAGTATTGCGTGTTCAGTCAGAGGCTGCCACAATAACTGGACAAAGAGGAGGGAGTTTTTGAAGCAGACCTGCTTTGAACATCAGGTAGAGAGATCGGAGTGTTGTGGGGCTCGGTATAACTTACATCCGCTGCCCAAGGAGGAGGAGCACCTGAGGCTGTGGCTGAAGGCGCTAAACCTGAAGCGCCCTTATGTGTGCTCTTTTCATTTCGTGGACGGAAAGCCGACAGAAGAGCACCCGTACCCCGAGAAATGGCTCGGCTATGATGCTCCAGTAAAGAAACCACGGCGGGTTTTGAAGAGGCTGTCAGATACAGGTGAGCGAGATGCTGTTTAGCTTAACGTTACGTTCCTATGACCCATGCTGTGATTACATGTAGAGATCAGTTATGAAACATTTAGCTGAATGAAACAAGTCCTAAAATTACTATTTAATTTCAAGGTGGAGGTTTTGAGCATTGCGATTGCAGTTTTAATTTGGTTTACATAAATTCTGTATGATGCTTGTAAACTACAGTCATTAATCTACATGTCAGTAATCTAGCTAATCTGCACTATGATGAACCTTCGCAACACTCATTTGACCTGTAGGTTAGAATCATCTGGTTGAAGTTTAAGACCTTATAAAAATAATAATTTGATTATGTTTTTCTAAATCAGATATGACAGTAGGCATCAGCAGTGCAGAGGAGAAGGATGACAACATTCACATGCCTCCACGATGTGATGCAGAAACTCAGTGGGAGGATCCGTCTGTCTCTGAACACAGCTATGCCTCAAGATCATCTCTCCACCTGAAGCCCCTGACATCAGAAGCTGAAACGCAGTGTGGGTCAGCTCTGTTGTACACAACTTTGCTGAGGACTGACAACCTATGTCAGCTCTATACAGGGTTGTCTCTGGAGGCTTTTTATTCTGTTGTAGAGCACCTCACAGAGGAGTACCACAACAGCTTCCAGTTACACCCTTGGGATCAGCTTCTGACGACTCTGATGAAGCTGCGCCTGAATTTGCTGCAGGGAGACCTTGCTGAAAGATTTGGTGTCTCACAAACTATTATGAGTAAAGTTATTGCTTGCTGGCTTGATCTCATGGAGGAAAACATGAGGTGTTACATACCCTGGCTGCCCAGGGAAACCATTCAGGAAACAATGCCTCAATGTTTCAAAGAACACTTTCCAAAAACAACCTGTGTGATTGACTGTTCAGAAACCCCCCTTCAAAAGCCACGCAATCTTGACTCAAGAGGTGAGTCTTACAGCCACTACTATGGCCAGAACACCATCAAATACCTTGTCTCCATTGCACCATGTGGTCTGATCATGTTTATTTCAGCCGCTTATGGAGGAAGGTGCAGTGATAAATTTATTACTTTAAATTCTGGGTTCTTGGAGTACCTCCATCCAGGTGATGAGGTAATGGCTGACAGAGGCTTCACCATTGAAGATCTTCTTTATGAAAGGAAGGTGAAACTGACCATCCCAGCATTCACCAAGAGGGGAATGCAGCTGTCTGAAGAGGACACCACCAGCACAAGGCGTATTGCAAATGTACGGGTCCATGTTGAGAGGGTCATACGCAGACTGAAAAACTTTAAAATCCTTTCCCAGACATTCCCCATTACCCTCACTCCAAAAGCTGACAAAATTCTAAGAATTTGTGCAGCCCTGTGCAACCTTCGAGGAGACATCATTTCTGAGGTAGAGGAGGAATGAGGACAGTTTTGCTACTTAAGTAACCGAACGTAACCTGTACATGTGTTCAATTTCCTAAGATAAACTAATGTTACCTTTTTACGGATCTTTTTTTTTTTTTTTGTATGAACCTTTACAATACAGAATGATCTTACCTGTCTGTAAACAGTTTTTTGTATGAACCTTTAAAATATAGAATGATCTTACCTGTCTGTAAATAGTTTTTTGTGTAAACCTTTGATCATAAAAATTTTCTTGCCTGTTTTAAATTATTTGAATAAACCTTTACAATTTGGAATGATCTGATGTGTTTGAACATAGTTTTTTCATAAACCTTTAGAATGTTTATGTTACCCACCAGCAAATACTTAAAAAACTTATTGTTTCAATGACTGATTGTAGCCTTAAATGTACAAAACACAGAGTTTAGTGAAAAAGTAACTGAATTTATTTCTGAAATGAATGATTGAGATGAAGGAGAAACTGTCATTTTGTAGGAGGAAAGAAGAAGTTATGCAGGATGCTGGCTGGAGTGAAGCAGGGGTGTGTTTGGCAAGCAGGTGGGGTTGGCAGGCAAGCAAGCAGACAGACAGGTATGCAGTTGTCCTAGGGCAGAGGGAAAGTCAGTGAGTATCAGAACACAAACATGAGAGCAAAAAACTAGTAACATATAAACAAAACTAACTAACTGTTACTGTTTGGTGAAAAAGTGGAATTGGCCCACTTGAAATTAGCTGCCCTAAAAAACAGCTGTTGTGCACACAGTGAGCTAAAAGAAGGCAGGGAGAACAGATGAGAGAAAGCATAATGTAATTATATACATGAAGGACAGTAATAGATGCATTCCGCTCCCTTAAACCGAAAAACACTGTGATATACAACACAACTTACATTCACTTAAACAGACAATGAATTCAACTATTAACAACTAATTCTGGTCTTTTTCTATAACTATTATACTCTACTTCGGTTACCTAAAATAATGTCATGCATAATTATTCTGTCTCCTCATTCTTTGCAAAGCTGCATGAATTTTGTTGACAGCAACAGGCGGCCTTCCTGAAACTCATCAGACACCTGGGGGAGCATGTGCTTAAAATAAAAGGTTTTAAGTCGAGCCACAGTCTTAGCACAGAACTGCTCATCATATGGGACTGGTATCAGGACTTGCTGCGATGGAGCCCAGAGTAGCAGCTTACAGGCCCTCAATCCTGTGCAGAACATGCCAAGCTGCACTTGCATGTAGAAGCCTCGTGAACCATTTTGCAGCAGCTGAGGCGTCCCCTCAACCATCCTCACGTCATACCTCTGACTTCTGATCAGATCCTCCAGAGACTCATCACACTTGAGGAGAGGGCATTTGATCTCCAGCAGTTCCTCTAAATCCAAAACTCCATCAGGACTTGCTGACAGCCAAGGCTCACTTTCACACAAAACAATGCCTCTGTGGCTAACAGCATATCCCTGTTCCTCAAGCCAACGGGAGGCAGATGCTTCACTTTCTAGGCCATGGTGAGTTGCAGCATTCCCATGGAACCTGGGGTGAAGGTGCTCTCTGATAAATTTTTCAGGGTTGCCTCTGATGGGGACCTTTTTTGCTGTGCTTGCAGTTATTCTAATTTTGCGGGAGTCATGCCACAGGGGAGAAGCACTCTGCTCCAAAGTTACCTGCTCCAGTGCTGCACATTTAGTGTGATTGATGGCCACAAAAGTGTTGTAAAAAAACATACACCTCTGGCAGATGTTGGTGCCATCATGGTCAGCATGTGGTGGGGATGCAAGCTGTTTTTGCTCCTGTCCCCGTGCATTCAGGCATTTCTGGAGTAGGCTGGACGCAGGCAGTCTCAGATGCTTGAGACCCTCTCTCAGCGCATCCTGGCTGCTAAATGAAGGAGTGGGAGGAAGAGGCATGTGACTGGGCATTACCTCTGGTGTCAGAAGCACATCAGTGGCTCTGTGATGGGAAAAGGTAATGTCCATCAACCGCTTTGGGCCAAGGTTCCTTTGGGTCCCCACATTCCAGAGCCGCTGTTCATCTGTGCAGGCAATGCCAGTTACCCCACTGGACACAGCATTTTCAACCTGACACCAGAAATGATTATTTGATGATGAAGATGATTATTTGATGATGACGCAATGATAAAGATTGAACAAGTAGTTATGAGAATTTTAATTCTGATCTGAGAAGTGAACCAAAGCAACTGAGAAAAACTGTAAATGAAAAATATTGCATTCATTTATATTAAACTTTACCTAATTATGTACCTACCTTTTGCATATTCCCCACACCAGGTGATCAAGTGATTAGACTTAATGTTATAAATGTATACCTACCATTACCTTACCTTTTCCTCCATTACCTTACCTTTACCGTACCTCTTGCAGGCCTTACTTACCTTGATTTTATTTACTTACCTTGTTCTGCTGTACCTTTAAGAGATTTGACCAGATACTTAGCCTGCAGGTTGCCACCACGTCTGTAGCTGTGTAGATATTCAAAAACACATGTTATTAACACAAAGAGTGCAAAACATATTCAAACTTTAAGTATTCATACAATGAATCAATATCAGTTTCCTCTAGTGGTGTACCACAACAGCAAGGAAACTACCACTTCTACTCCCACTATATCCATAAAACACTGTAATATAGCCTAACATGCAGTCAAAATACAGTGGAGGTAATAATTATTTCATAGTTTTCAATGTTTTGACGTACAACTTTAAACATGTATTACAGGGACCCGCTGATTTCACTGATTACCTCACCTTCAAGCAGAGAGCAGGGACTAATCAGTGAAATCAGCTGGCGGAGTTTTTGGTTGGAAAGAAAACCTGCAGCCTCTCGGCCCTCCAGGGTAGGAGTTGGAGATCCCTGATATATTACATGCATAAAGCAACATAAATCACTGCCTCTGGCGCCACCGTTTTTAATAGTGAAACCTTTTATTCAATAGTGATAATAATGATGATAAAAATAGTAATGATAAAAAGAAGAACAAGGTGGATGACATCTACCTTCCACAATATTGCGCCTGCATGACTGCACGACTGTCCCAATCCAGCGATGCAGGAGCATCCAGTTGTCTCCACAGCACCGCTAGCGCTAACTAGCACCCATGCCGAGTGGCTAGCGCTACTGGTCTGGCTCGGGTTCACGTCTGCTTTTAAAAAGACGAACTCGCCCTCCGTGTGCAAAAGTACACAACCAACTTTGCCGCTATGAAGATATTGGTACGCCTCTGTGCTCTTGTAGTTCTTCATAGCTGCACCATCGACGCCGAGGGACAACACAAAGTAATTAAAAATGTCACCATATGACATCTCCGGCCACTTTCTCATGTCATCCACCCACGGTGACATGATGGATGGATGGGGGAACTCGAGACCGTCGTTTCTCCTGATGTGAGTTGCCGTTTGTTCCCATTTTTGAACACCCGGTGTCACTTTTGTTGACATCTTGATGCCTTTACTCTACGGAGCTGGCTACCGGCAACTATAAACCGGAAGTTGGATGACATAATGCGGAAGTAGCGTATCGTCAAAATAGGCGGGGCGAAATAAGGTGTGTCTGTTATTATTAGGAGAAGAGATCAATTCAGCATAACTCATGAAGAATCGTTTATACATTTGGTTTGTCACAATGTGAGCAGCTGATGATGCATAATACACAAAAGATCTGAATTACAACGTTTTAAGTATTTTTAAGGAGACTAATTTTAACATTTTGACAGTTTAAATAGAATTTTAACACATTTTACATAGTATAGTTTTTTCAGCTGCTGCACACACACCTACGTTAATAGATTTGTATTCGTGTGTTGTTGGTATGTAGATTTTAACATATTTCTTAACACATAGAACAGGAGATAACAGCAGGGCTTAAAGTATTCTGGCAGCGACACAAAAACCCCACAAAAAAAACTTGCCAGGCCCCTCCCACAAACTGCTACTGTCCAATCCTACGTTAGCAACCGTAACTATGGGTACACACAGTGGTTGAGAGCTAGTTGCAGTTGATGCTGCGTTCAAGCCAACTTGGGGAAAAAACGGGCTCTGAATTGTAGAAAATGAATTGAACAATGAACAGCGTTCACAAGTCAGAAATTACAGGTCGGAAATTACACATATTCATCTTCGAAAATAAGCATAAATTGCTGCTGCATATTAGGCTTGTTTGGTATACCGGTACTAGATTGGTACCGTGGTACTGAGGCATTTGAAACAGTACTATACTGCGCTTGGCTGATACCAGTACTTTTTTTTATTTTTTACCGTCTCCACATTGTGATTTCACCGGAGGCGAGCGAGTGGAGCAGCAAACAGAGCAAGAATATGGCGACAGAGAGAGATAAAGGAGACAAAGAGAGAGAGGAGCAGGGAGAGAATGGCAGCTGCTGCAGTCTCCATCCCGCCGCAACCCTCAGATAAACCAGGTGTGCGAAGTGCTATATGGAATCACTTCGGCTTTAAAACAAATGAGCTCAGGCCGCCGTTTAGCTCAGTGGTTAGCGTGCGCACCTGAAGGACAAGCACCCAGACCTGCATGAAGAGTTCAAAGAACGACAGGTAACA
>JAUZTA010030005.1:0-16789 GCA_034780835.1 Ctenochaetus striatus
CCATTGTTTGTCGCTTTATCGGAGACAAGGAGTAGAACTATGGATTTCACAGACTTGGTGAGACTGTGCATCATTTTAGATGAATCATTCATCAGTGATTTTAGTATTGTGCAGTGAAAAAAGCAGTCACAATGCAGTTAGAGGATATGCAGCTGGAGGGACTATGGGTAGTTGTTGACCATAGTTGCACGAGTTACAAGTGTTGCATGACTTCCAGCACTGTGTAGTGTGAGGCACTAAAGCAGTGAGGCAGAAAAAAACATGGCTAAAAGTCCCAGTGCTACACTACAATTAACATGAAGGAAAGGATTTACCACAGCAGAGAAAAATTGTTTAAACAATCATTTTTTAAGTTCTGTCATGTTTAAAAAGTAGAATTTAATGTATTTAGAAAAGGAGAGATTCTCACTATCCCTGCAAGAAAGCAGTCATGTTGTCACTGCAGTCAAACTGTATTTCCAGGTCAGACATCAAGCCAGCACACCCAGCAGGTTAATAACAAAGGCCAACCCTGTTATGTGATACAGCTATAAAGTCTGGAGAGAGTGGCAGGGGGGAGGATAGGGGACAAGTTAAGAATCATCTAGGATAACTTCTCTCAGCCCCTCCACGATGAGCTGTGGCAGATGAGCCGCTCATTCAGGTGATGGATTGCCCCACCCAGGTGCAAAACAGAGTGCTCAAGGCACTCAGTTGTACCTGCTGCTGGCATACGATACACCAAGATTTAAGACACTAACACTACTCTCCATCTTTAATGTCTCACTGCTGGATTCATTATAACTCCCTTTCATATGCTGTTGTACATTTTTTTATATTATACCATAATTATCATTTATTGTATTTTACAATACACTTGTATTTATTGCATGCTTTATTGCTGTACTATAGGTTATACAATATTAGTACCATTCACCTTAAGCCAACGTTTATAAATGATATAAATTACTTTTTTATATTACAGCTTTTAGTAAGCTCACACACTTTTGAATTCTATTCTGTACTATATTTGTATTGATATAACATCTCTTTACAAACACAGACAACATCCAGTACTTTTATTTCAACAATGTTCAATTGAACTCTGTTTACATAAACTGATTAACTTTATCTGTGAAATGTTAATAATTAAAGAAATACATTAAAAAGTCAAAGGACACAAGAAAATTATATAAATAGTTAAGGAAAATACAAGCATCTAGGAAAAAAAATAAATACTAAACTTGGCATGATGTTAAACATATTTATCATAACTGTCATCCAAGT
The DNA here is from genome assembly GCA_034780835.1 of Ctenochaetus striatus. Taxonomy (NCBI): domain Eukaryota; kingdom Metazoa; phylum Chordata; class Actinopteri; order Acanthuriformes; family Acanthuridae; genus Ctenochaetus; species Ctenochaetus striatus. The sequence continues at coordinate 1,267 of JAUZTA010030005.1, forward strand.
TTAATGACAAACTTCAAGAATTTTATGGGCAGTACAAAAAGAGAGAAGTTGCTGATGAATAGGAAGTGAGAGCAGAGTGGCAAACATCAGATGTGATAACAGCTATGTTAACAACCTCAGACCTGAGCAGCTCAGTCGCTCTGTCAGTAAATCAGAACCAGCCCAGGCAGTTTTAAACCACAAAATAGCAACAGATCAACACTTGGGCACCAGGAAGTCCAAAAATTCAACAAGTAAACAAATCTAAGTAGCCACCAAGAACCTCAAGTAAAAAACTGTGAATGGTTTTTCATCACATATTTTTTTTTTTTTTTTACAAATTATTAAAAAATCCCCCAAAATTTAGCTGAGTGCATAAATGGTTCTATCAGTCAATCTATCCATCTGTCTGTCTACCTACCTACCTGTCCATCTGTCCCTCTATTCTTTCAAATTAGTCAATAATAAAAAAAACTTTTTTTTAATTGATGCAGCATGGATACATACTTGTGTTATGTAAACAAGCATCTTAACATAAAATTAAACAAATTAATTATTTTACAAAAAAAGCCAGATGTCATACTAGGAAGAAAATGTCTGTTTTTCAGCTGTGCAAAGTTCCACGGGAATAAAAGGGTTCATGATGTTAATGCTTTCCACTCTTCTGAACACCGAGCGTCTTTCACTCAAAGCTGATGTATTTTTAACTTTAATTGCTTGAGTGGCGTAAAACAGCCATTGTCTCCTCCTCTGGAGAAAATGAAGAGAGGGTGAAGAAAATGTTGGAAATGTGTTAATCTTCAGACAAACTGTGCTTATCCCTGACCAGCAGCCTGCTCAGATACTGTCTATGGATCACAAAAACAGACCAGATCAGATCACCTTGAGTACCCCAGAGATGGTAAATGTAGGGATGCACAAAGCTGTGACATGATGGAGAATTTCAGAAGTTAATCTTCTCCCTAGCTTATTTTTCAAGAGAGAGGAACCTCTGGGACATATGGGATGACACTGCCTTAAATTTAAAATATGGTGAAGCTGATGAACGAGGCTTCACCCTTGCCAACCCACCATAAAGTCACAGGAGGGCGGAGGTCAGAAAGTGACAGATTTATGATTGCTTCCAGCATGTTCAAATACACATACACAACACACGGGCACACTGCTCAGCTGTCCTCCACAAAGACACTGAATCATTGCAAGCCAAAGGCCTTGACCTCTCTTTGGAGGAGGTTAACAGTTTTCAGATATGTGGCAAGACAGTTATAGTTACGACCTTGATTTATAGTATTAGCAACACTTCAGCTTTAGCAGTTGTTTCAGTTTTATTAATAGCAGTGACTGTCAGAATTAGCCTAGTGTGTAACAAAGTATTTCCTTTAGCATAGCCAACGTGTTAGCCTTAGCATTAACCTGTTAGCATTAACCCTAATGAAATACTTGGTTCTGCAAAATATTACTACTATATTGTATAGAATATTAAATAACTTCCAACCTTTATGATATTAAGAACCTTTTTTGTCTAAACCATTAGGTCCTCTGCTTTCAGAGGAACCTTGAACAGCACCTTTAAACAACCACAGCTGTCTTTATGATGCAAGAAATTATGTTACATGAAAGGAAAAGTTTGCTGTAGCCACACCCTAACTATTACTATTACCTGAACATAGCTTAAGAAAATGGCAAAAAGCATGGGAAAGAGCCGATGCAACATTAAGGAAGTTCTAAAAACCATGCTGGACAAAGCTGCAGGTGGATATGGCAGTGAGTAAAAGCCTGTAAGCTGGTTAATGGATGAAGAATTTTATGTTTGCCATTCATGTATATAACTGTGCTTTTTTGGTGTTGAGGGAGCATATAGAGTCTAGTCAGATTAGAACAAGTCATAAGCTGCTTGTCTGTGATGAAATTTTAAGGTAAAGGAGGAAGGCACACTGCTCTTCTCCTCAGAATATAGTTGGGTATTGTGTTGTTCTGGTGGGCTGTGGCTGCTGAGAGGGAAGGATATGAGAAGTCCTGTAAAAAGCTACAAAGATCAGCAGTGTGTTAACACCAAATGCATTATCTCCATATTCTACCACATTACCATGTTGTCAGAGGAGAGGGTAAAAAGAGGTGGACATTAAGGATGCCTTTTAGCAAAAGCCAAAGCTCATGAGGAAGATGATGTTTTGATGGTTTTTTCTTTTGCATCCCCTTTTGTAGCATTGAAATGGCCAGAGACATAATCTTGTCAGTTTCAAGAAATGATCACATGAGTGACCCAGACAGAAATCTTGTAATGACAGAAACCACTGAACCATATCAAACCACTTTATGATACTATCAGGGATGCATGGAAGGCTTTCTGGCAACTGAGAAAAACAAATATTTATTGACGAGCACATGGTTGCCACAAAAACTAGGCTTGGGGTGCACCACTGCATGAAAGCAAAGTCTTTTTAGTGTTGGGTGAAGCTTTTTGTTCTCGCCAACTTCACCAGTGGCTACACCAGTGACTTTATGATTTACACAGGCAAGAGTAAGTTCACTACAGAGACTTCCTGACGATATAGTCATGTCATTCACAGACGACTCATGGTGACAATTCTGACACAATGTCAAAATAGTCAGGGTCCTTCATGAGCAGGGCTTTATTGCATGTGGGACATATTGGGACACCCAAAGTGATCCCAGTAATAACAGTAGATGCACTTCCTCAATGGTCGGACTGTGACAAGGAATACAGAGGACAAATGGACTGGAAGAGGGTAGAAAAAGGTCCTCACAGTACCCAGTGTTTGATGCTTGATGACTGACTACAGCAGGTATATGGGGGTGTTGACCTCTTCAATCAGCTAGCTCATCTAATACTACCCTGCAAGCAGAAGGTCAATCAAATGGTGAAGCAGGCTGTCACCACTTTATAGATGTCGCTACAACAGTTGTATGTATGTAAAGAACTATGAACAGTGTTCAAAAGCAGACAAGAAGTCATGTCTCATCTGGAGTTTATGAAGGAGCTGGCTGATGGGCTGTGTGGTGTGTCACAGCATTGGCCCGACCTAAACACAAGATAATCTTGTTTTCCAGTCTGCAAAAGCACCATTGTGACAGATGAGGAGCAGCCCAAAGGAGCTTTGGACAACACTGAAGGACAGGGCGGAACACCTCTTATGCCCACAAAAGGATGGAACAGAGACACTGTTTAACAGACTAGAATAACAAGAAGGTTTCTGAAATAGAAAAGTACACTGCGGAACCCAGACACAAACAATAGTGTGCAAAAAATGTGAATTGTTTACCTTGTGAAAGTTTGAAGTGTGTAAGTTTGCAGTGAGTCTTCCACATATAAACAGATAAGTTCAGGAAAAAGGTCAGAATTGGCAAAAATGTAATACTGTTGCTGTTTTTCTATACTTATACTGGCTATTTTAAATGCAGAAGAGTGTTCACACTGAGAAGTGAGGTGAAATGCAGTGCATTGTGATTATGTGAGTATGGAGCTTGATTATAAGGAGCTGAAAACTGTCATTGATTGTGGAGTGCTGGACACTTCTCACCCTTAAATCTTGTCATCTTGCCTTCATATGGCACACAATAAGAGTGAATATTAAAACTATAGCAAAGTTGGAGAATGCTATCCTGTCTTTGGCCAGTTACTGATCTGGCCAATGATATATTTGCACTGGAAACTTTGAAACTATACGAAATGGGAAGACAGTTTTTTGACAAAGGTGGTAATTCTAATGTCTAACTTAGCAACATAAATGCCCCTATAGCATCAATTACATCTTAAGAGTGTGGAGGCTTTACCAGTTTTATCAAAAATTCTGACACTACATGAATTCTGAGTGTGATAGGCTTTAACATGAGTCTGATATTTTATGATGTTAGTAGCCATAGCATCTGTGTATCTGCACTGGGTCATCCTGAGATCTCTGTCTCTCTCTCCCTTAGCTTTTGCTGTTTAACTCCATGTATTTTGATGTGGATCTTTGTGCTGTGGTAGTTGTGGCCAGTGTCCTGCTGACATCAGACGTGGGGGCATAGTTGTGTTTTAGTTTAACTGATGAAACCAAACAGCATAAACTGAGGAGACAATGAAAGTAAGGAGGACAGATTTTTGGTTTTTGGGTTGTAGAGGACATTTGAAGACACTGGACTGCACACCAAAAGACATTCTTGAAGAGAAAATACACTGATAAAGGGTATTTTGTTTCATTCACTTTCCTGAACAACTATACCTCCTTTTAAAAATGAAACTGAGGGAAATCTTGCATGCATCCAAAGAAGAGGAGGGTACAGTTTTGAGTCTGACACAACACTTGAGAAGAGGCACAAACTAGGATCAGTCTCAAGTCCAGGTAAGCAAATCAATGAAAATTTGGATACTTGTCTGTGATACAGCAGCATATATATGTGTGTGTTTGTGTGATTGGAATCAAGGTAAGAATAAGTGTATCTAGAATAAGTGATGGAACGCAGAGAAGCTAAAGCCAGTGTATGTTAGTTAGCTGTACCCCCATAAAGAAACAGAGCAACAGATGCGAGAAAGTAAGAGAGTTTTTGCAAAAGAAGAGGGAGATAGTGAGGGGCTGTTCCCTTCAAGAGAGGGAACTTGAGCAAAAGGAAATAGAGTAACAGCACATAAGCATCAACAGAGAGAGCATGTGAAAGTAAACCGATTCTGGAGAAAGCTCAGCTGCTTTAGATCGCAGGAGTCACGAACAGCATCAAAGATATCTTTGATATGAATAAAGGTTTTTCTCTGGTGCCAAACTTTGATCCTGGGAAGGTTGAGTTATTTTTTGAAATGCTTGAAAAGATTTCTGTACAGCTAGACTGACCTAAAAAAGACTGAATGACCCTCATACGAGGTTCCTTTACGAGGAGGGCCCAGGAAGCTCATGTTGCTATGGAAAAAGTGAAGACTATGTTGCAGCTTGACAAGCAGTGCTAGGGCATATAAATTAGCTTCAGTGTATCAGGATAGAAAGCATACAACCAGGATGGACTGAATTGGCTTTTGCACAGCAACAATAGGCAGCTTTTGATAACTGACTAAGAGCGAGTGCGGTGTCTGATTATAAAGAGCTGCGTGAGTAGATTGTGTCGGAATACTTCAAGCTGAGTCTGTCAAAGGTCATGCAGACATTTGCTTCGCACAGATTCAGCCTCTTCTCCGCCGTGTCGCTCTCCATTGTGTGCATGAGCTTATTCCTTTTTCCTATCTGTGTGAATGGTGCTCTTGAACTTTACAGGGCTGTGTACAACAAGAGCTATAACTGTAATTATAGTTTAAAGTGGATGTGTGAGTCCATACTACAACTTTAACAATGGCGATAATGGCGCTGTATGGTTTGGATTACTTCCACAGAGATTTCACGAACGACAGAAACACAGACAGCCGATCAGAATCCATCTTATTTGTACACTTAATTCAACATCCCAAACGTCATAGCGGAGAAGCCGATCATTAAAGTAAAATAAAAAACCTCATCTGACAAAACAAACAGTCACAATGGAGACATCCTAAAGAAGAAGGATGTATGGGATTATTGAAATGATTGGATTATTAAAATGATCGGATCAGATTTTGTCCTCACAGAGGTCCTCTTTGACGATCACCAGAATGTCAGCAAACTGATGTTGACTCACACGAAAGCATGAACAGAATTTGTCCTCAGAAGACAACAGTTCTCATTAAAGAGTGTTTGATTCTCCTAATTTCTGTCGTCTGAGAAAGCCGAGGTCGCTGGACAAAAAAACAAATTATTTCCAGCAATATTAGCTTTCTCTTTCACCGTACTACTTAAAATGAATGTCAATACCACTGTTTTCGTCATTAGTGTTAAACTACAAGGCGGGGACTGAAAAATCACCACACTCTTTTAATCCTCAATCCTCAGTGAGGATTACTGTTTTCTCCAGTTTGCTGAAAACACTGATTGATGTGGAATAGTTAATGTAATATTTTTTTCTACTACTATGCAACAACAAACAGGGAGCAATGTTATGAACTGCGAGCTGTAGCTCCTCTTCAGGATGCAGCAACTCATTAAAGTAGCTGTGTGAATAAAGACAATGGCTAAATCAATGTGATAATCTGATGATGTCGCACAATGTCTCACACACACACGCACACCCACACACACACACACACACACTCACACACACACACTTACACTTGCCTACACACACAATCAGCAGAGCACCCCAGAGATTTGGTCCCATTACAGTATCAAGTCCAATAATAAACCGATAAGTAATTTTAGCTTCTGAAATTTAGATTCAGTCAAGCAGAAGAACAAGTATGAAGAGGTGTATGTTTGTGTGAGTGTATTACCGTTGATGCTGCTCCTGTCAATGAGGTTGGTATCAGATGGCCAGTATGTGTGGTCTCCCCCTCGACCTGTAGGGTGAAAAATCCCAAAATTCAGTCAAGAAGTAAAAAAAAACAGGCATAAATTAAGTAAAAGTAATATAAGGATCAGACAGAGTGATTTATTCCAATGCCCATCCAAGCACGCCCCACTGCAGTATGATAAAGAGCAACATCCACACACCAGATTATTGGTGGATTACACTTTTTCATTGCCCAGTAGCACTCAACTCCACGGTGATAAAGTGTTTGTACTTCCTTTCTTATTTACTGGATCCACATCAAACATGCACAGACCAAACCACCTACAGACGACACATTCACCCAGAGGACAGCATTTAATACCACTGTGCCCTTTGTGCCTGTCATCAAACTCAGATAGGGTGATTAGACAATCACAGAGTTTCAGGACAGTCTGCAAATACAACAGTTTTCTGGAAATATGTAAACCTGTCCTGTTTGTCATTGAAATTAGACGACACCAGAGCCTGGTGACAGTCTAATTTAAAGAAGAATAAAGAGGCAGATCATTGTGAAACATCAGTGTTTCCAGTATATTTATTATTGTCAGCCCAGCCCCCGGGTGCTGCTCTGGCAGGTGAAGCTAAAGAGAAGAGGGATGGGGTGGTGGCTGTAGCAGAGAGGAAGGAGCTGTAGGAGAAGGGGGCGATGTGAACCAGCAGGAACAGAAGTGACAGGTGAGTTGGTGTTATTTAATAATTAACTCAAGAAAGCATTGGTATGCCTCCTGTGCACACTAGTGCATTTTTTGTTTGTTGCTAAACCTTGTTAAAAAACGCTCCAGGTATTTTCTACCACAGCTTTACATGACATGAATGGGACAGCCACAGAACCTGATTGGACAAAAAAATCTCCTGGCAAAAATGAACTCAATGTCAGGCTAAATGCAAAATCTGAATCAAGTACTTGTTTTCTGTTCCGTGGTCAAGTACATTAGCCGTTGTGCTACTGAGATCAGAAACAACCAGAACAGGTTTAATGGTCAGGGAGCTAGGACAGTAAGTTGATTTTTTCAGTAGTTGATTTGTATATTTGATTTACAGTTAATGGCTACATCACTCCACTGTTTTTAATTTAATTATTTTCTATTAATTTTTAATTGATAGGGATTATTTCAATGTAATAGCTCTATATTTAACATATAACTACCTTCATTTATTCTTGTTTTTCAAGATTCTGAGTCCACTTTAAGTATATTTGCATCTCTTTGACAATAGCTGTCACAACTTTGCAAGAAATATGTACTATGTATATCACCTATGTGTTTACCAATTGAACAATTTTAATTGACCAATATTAACATCACACAATTGTTTAAAAAAACTTTAAAAAAACTTTTTTGAAGCTATTTTTGAGTTATTTTTCCTCTAGTTTACCAACCAGCAGAGTAGCTAGATAAAACTGGAACAATTAAGGAGGAGTTAGAGGAGAAAGTCAGAAGCAGATCACCATAGAGGTTTCTGACTGGAAATAGACTGGAAACTGTAGAAAGAGATTTTCAAAACCACCGCACTGTTACACAAATCAGGAAACTAAATCCAAACACCTCAAATTAATTTAGAGCCAGAAATGATACTTGACTTTCCCAAATTTAAAGCCAAAAGCTGGTCTCTTCATCTCCCTTCATCCAGCAAAAACAAGTTTGATTAAACACATGGACGTGCTTTCTCAACCTCAACTTAAAATTCATACTTGAAATGGGGAAGGGAAAAATGCTGCAGTATGACTTTCCCTCGCTCCAAGCGCTGTCTGAATGGTGAAATGGTAAAAGCACTGCATTCCACTTGTGTAACATACATACATGGTGTGACAGAGTGCAGATGATAATTATGCACTCTATAAGCCTTAATGCAAGTGGAGCAGGAATGGGAGGGCAGAAGAGCTCAGTGAAAAAAGAAGCTGTAAATAGAGGATATCACAAGATGCAGTGGTGTGTAAGGCAAGCACACTCACAGATGTACTCACACACAGTGAACTCATGATGGATGCGCCTTTGGGACGGTCGCTGCACACTATGGAAGTCCTAAAAACTCTAATGAATAAGTTACTAGAGAGCCTTAGCATATACCACCCTGCATGTGCACCCTGTCTACAGTGATGGCTATGTGTGCATATTTAATACTATAACACAGATAGAACCAAACAGAATGATAATGTGAACCCCATGATGGTGCTGTACAAATGTCCTCCACAGGCATCCCTCTAATGTGAGCAGGAGGAGGACGAGGTTCCTTGTGAAAGCTTTGTGCAGCCAGTGAACAAACAATGTTTTTGTCAGATGTTTCCTGCAGAATAATGTTTTTACTTTTCAACATCAGTTCCTTCAAGGGCCTTTGATTTTACTAATGATGTTTGATTTGGCAATTTTTATTGAAGGATTTTATTAAGATTTTATGGTTTATATGAGCATGCCTGACACAGCCTGTGCCTTTGCAATGAACATTTAAGAGTGAGCAGGCACACGGAGCATGAAAATGTGGGAGGTCAGACCCATTGAGAGGAGAAAAACACTGGTTTGTGAGGTTTTAAAATTCAACTGACACTCATGCTGATTAGGTGGGCTCAGCAGTTGAATGCTGCCAAACCAGACACATCTCTAAAAACATAGGGGGCATATTCTAGAAATTATTTTTATAACATCTCAGTTTTAATAGAAATTGTGTTCACTCTGTGGTTCAGTTCATAACAAGATTAGCATGTAGAAATTGCTATAAAGCAATTGTGATAAATCATGTTTACTTCATAATTTAATGACAGTTAAATGTAGACTGTGGCCTACTGTGTGACCAATCAGAGAGCTGGAATAGGCAGCTAAGCTGTGTAAGTGAGTAAGCAAGGTTAGTCGACAGCCCTCTGTTAACATGCTCATGCTATGGTGTTGTTGTAGAGTTAATAGATGCATTTAATCCAACTTCAAATAAAAAACTTCAAATAAATTGTACTAGCCAGCAGTTTGTTTTACACAAGGTAGCTAGCTTTCTAGTTAGCAGAGAGACTGTTGAGAAGGTGAAAAAAATAACTCTTACGTGTTGTCTTCTGTGGCAAGTTTCTGGGTGGTTAGATGTACTGGAGCTCAGAGAGAGTCCAGGATCACAATTCTGCATTTATTCTAGTTTACTTGCTCGGCAGGCTGTTTCTGAATGTCTCCAGCATGAGTCTGACATTAAAACTGGCAATAAAGCATAAATCTTATGCTTTCCATTTCCCGGTAATGTTGCGATGTGCTGTAAGATGTTTCATAGTTGTAATTAGTAAAATATATAATAACTACAGCTAAATGAACAATTTGTCATTTATTAAAGATTAAAGAACAATAAATGTTACCCAAAGTTGCTCTGTGAACATCTAAATCTCACTTTGCAGTTTTGTTAATAGCAGCGCATATTTCAAATCATTTAAAATGAATGCCTTGAGTCGGGCTCATTAGCTCAGCCTAATTATACTGCTGTGTCTGTGGACACCCCACCCACCTTCTGTACAGCACCCCCTCCCAGAAATCAGTTCCAACATTTTTGACTAAAGCCAGACTTGAAATTTTTGTGAGAACACACACACGACTCATATTTCTGGTTAGTCTTGGTTAGTCTGCCTTTGTGTCTGCATTAAATGTGTGTATATCTGTATGTGCGCGTGTATGAGTGTGTGTGTTTACAGTGTAAGGTCCAGAGTAACAGGGTTAAACATCAATCTCCCCCCTTCCCCCGACAACTCCACTGATTTATATGAAGGGGCAGCGGTGTGTAAATGTGAACCTACCACTTACATGCACAGACCACATGCTCACACACAAACACACAAACACACACACATCAGTGACACACAGCACTGTTTAACACTCTGACACAAGAGCTGAGTCTCTTTGGTTTAGTGCCCCGACACCTGAATCACTTAACTGTTATTCTGCTCAGGTGCACTAAAAATTCCCAGAATGCTATTGAAGAAAGCACTATTAACCATAGAAGAAGACAAATGCAGTGCCATGTCCAACTTGTATATTTCACTGACCTATATACTGGCAATAGATTAAATCATTTTGATTCCTAGCCATGGAATGGGGGACAAGGGCCCAGTTTGTTAAAAACTGCTTAATAATCTCAGCTGTTATAATTTTATCTAATTAAAATGATCCTTTACTCATCCAGTCGACTTGGTTCTTTTAAGGTTGTTATGTAACTAATTTGTTAATTATGGTGAAGTTGGGCAAAACTGTGATTAAGCTGCACTTTTTGCTCTGTTAAAGACATCAGTCGCTTATCGTTTTTCAAGCAAGGTTTTTAATTGACATAAAAAACCCACTATTTTAAGCAAATCACAGTCTTACTAAGCACAGTTTGTTCGGTGAGTTCAGCTTTGTTCAACTGAGCAAGAAGCTGAAGTTACAGACAGCACTGTGACTTGCTGTCACAGACATGTGCTTGCTGGCCGTTGTGCAGGATGAAGACTTTCAGAAGATATTTGAACTTTCAATACCAAGGACGTGTTTACCTCAAGAACCTACTTTTTTCAAAATGACAAAGAAAAAGTATGAACAAATTTCAGGCGTGTTCAAGAACATCCTTAAGGAGATTACAGCATTATTTAAATGATACAAAACTGCATCTGAAGGTGACATGTCACTTATTTGGAGAAGACTGGAACTTCAGCTCTTTCACAATGCAGGCACATCAGATATTTTCCTCCCTTTCTGACTTAGATCTGATTTTTTCATGTCAGTGAGTGCCTTTACATGCTATGAGGCTTATCTTAGTTGTGATCATATACAGGATATGGTGTTTACATGAACACAGAGAAATCTGGTTAGTCATATTCCCGTACACATGATGAATACTCGTATGCTGATTACAGATTACTAAGTGTTATGTGGTGTGCACCTTTCACGTTTAAAAAACAAACCCCAGCAATTTGAAATCCGTGGCTAAGGGTAGTGAAATTACAACAGTAAAAAATGAGATCGTTTTGGTTAATAGTGCTCTTAGCGCTATTTAATAAGGGCTCAGCCTTGAGGATATGGCTTGTTAACTGTATTTACAGCCATGGGAGAAGAGAGCGACAGCCAATATTAAACAGGTCCTCACCTCTGACCACTGTTGCCCTGCCACTCTCACCGCCATTTTTGTCATTTGGTTTTCTGTCACCCAGGTTACGCGCTACTTCACTTGGCTTAAGTCACACCTGCACAGTAAATCCACAGCAGACATAAATATATATATAAGGTGTATACATGCTACCGTTTCCTGATTTCTTTGGAAGTACTCCAGGTAGAAAAACCAGGTTTCTCATAAATCATCAAATCATGATATGATATTTACTAACACAAAAACGGGATACTCCAAAAACCTGATCATAACCGGGATACTGAAGTCCAGCACGATTCCATTCTGATCTGGGCCAATTTTATATGTGGATCTAACTCCAATAAAGATCTGTTTTTTTGGAATGCGACTTCAGTCTGAACAGCATTGTAATTGTATTGGAATTCATGAGACTTTTACATCCCCTCAGCTGTAGTCAGGCGGAAGCTTTTGCTCCACAAATAGCTTTAATTAAACATTTAGCTCTCTTTTTTTGTCAGCCACCTCCAAGTTATCACAGCGGCCTGGTTCAGTTTTGATGAAAGCGAGAGAGGCTGCCATTGTTTACGAGCTTGCAGTCCCTCTCACTTTCATCAAAACTGAACCAAGCTCGTAGCTACCACCTCCTCCTCTGAAAAGGAGGTTGGCTGGTCTGGCCATATTCTGACCGGGCTCAACGGAACTGTCAAGATAGACCTTTGAGATTTCAGACTTAATATTTCAGCGGTCCAGCTGCTTTGTAAGGTTAGTTGTCCATGACAACGGTGATAATGCTGCAGAAGCAGAGAAGATTTTGCAAAAAGATCATAGATGGGCAACAGTGTGATGTGGAGGACATACCCAGAACTTGGTGGTGCAAAGCAATCTGAAGAACAACTCTACTATCTCTCAATGCATAGTAGCTACAAGAGGCCTTGTTGGGCACTTTAAGAAGAGCAGGCTGCAAAAGGGCAAACTGCAACACATGCTGGTCCAAGATGAAGTACAGTTAGTACTTGCTGGAAGAGTATTTATCACCTACTATCCATGCTGCTGAAACAAAGATGCTTAGTGACTGCTGCACTCCCTGACCCAGCAGTGATAGTGAGAGAGAAAAAAAACACTACCTTGATCTCAAGCCTGAACAGTGGAACCTGATTGAGGAGATGTGCAAGGCCCTAGAGCCATTTGAAGATGCTACAGTTTTTCTGTGTGGGCAAGAATATGGTACCCTCTGTGCACTTTCATAGCTAGTGCAAAGTCTTAAGATGTCTGTACAGAGTTCAGATTTTGAAACTGCACAAGTCCAGTCATACCAGACTCATCTGATAGAACTGATAACAGCAAAATAGCAAGGACTGTCCTGTGCTTTAACCTGAAACTCCAAACACAGTCCTAAGTGCTGCTTCCAATCCCAGATTTAGGAAACTTAAGTTCTTACTTCTGAAGCATTCAAGGTGCAAAGCACAGTAAAAACCACGGCACTTGTTGCCAACAGACTAATGTAAGTGAAAATGGAGCCTTTAGTAAAGCACGAGATAATTCAGAAGCACATCCCAGGGTGCTAGATTGTTTTTTAACTACATATTGGGATCACTGGACTGCAGCACCTGTGATGAACAGGTCGAGGAGCATCAGTTAAACATAAACTGAGCAGAAGAAGGTCTGATGGTTTTTTGGAGAACTTCCCCTATCAGGAAGGAGAATCTGCCGTCATGATGGAAAGAAAAAATGCAAAGTGCTACCCAGTGCTGTGAAAGCTGTCCTTCCTGTGTATTCCAGCAACATCCAGACCATTAGAGCCTCAGTGCTGGTGCTCATGTTGATATGTTCGCTCTTTCTCATGAAAACCACAGGTCCAATTAAAGATTTATGCATGCACACCCACGGACACACATACACACACATCCTCACACTCGCACACACACACACACACACACACACACACACACGCACACGTAAAGAGAAATTTAAGTAAGTTTAATTTAAAATAATTTTTTAAGTGGTATATAGTGCCTAATAGCACTATATATTTTGTTAATACAGAAATCAATATGTATTTTGAGTTAAAAAAAATATTTTTCTTTAAAACCCAGAAAGTAAAATGCTAGTGGCATACTGCAGATGCATCACTTGTATATGAAGTTTTCTGATATTTTATTTATGACAGAATATCAGGAAAACTAATGACATTCTCATCAGCCTCAGCTCTGCTTTGTGTTTAGTGTTTATTAGAAAATGTCAGCATGAAAAAAGGCTGGTGGTAAAACACACGCTTAGCACCAGCAGATTAGCATTGTAAATCTGACTGTGTCATAGTAATGTTTGTGGTTAGCATGCTAAAGTTATCATTTGTCTCTTAGCGCCACTGTTCAACCTAACAGAGCATAACTGTCCTCATCTTGATTGCTGATGATGAACTGCTGTTAGACTCTATCCAACATGCACTGGGGCAGTTTCTCTGCTGCGTGTTGAAGGAATCAATGATGCAAGATTACATGAAGATGTGATTATAACAGTGTAACATTATGTTAGTGAAAATCTGTTTTAGAGGGATACTAAAGTGATGATTTATCAATGACAAATGATTTTAAAGACTAAAACAACATAATAAATGCAAATTGTTCTTTATGTTGTCTGCATTGCTTTAAGATTTTAAATGTTTAGTGAAGCAGATTTGAGAAGTTTGGAGCATTGATTAGCTTCATGTCCCCTTCTGCTTAATGTTTGCTGCAGTTGATGAACAGAACCAGAAAACAGAGCATTATATATGTTGAAATTAATTTGTTAAACTTACAGCATCTCTTTTTCAAACATCTCTCATTTGTCTGCATTATTAATTACATAAATCTCTTCCTCTTCCTCCGCTCATGGTCATTTTTTTCTCTTTGAGAAGAAAAATTACTTTAGCCATGCAATTAACAAATGATGTTTTTTCTTGTTGAGTCAGAGTTGATGTCATAATGTGAAAAATAAATTCAATTAGGATAAAAATGGAGTAAGTTCCTCTGTTTTCATATTTTTCTTCTGTCCTGTTTTCATTTAATGATTTCTTGAAACTGTCTCACTGTCTTTCCACTTAGGCCTACTTCTTTATTCTAATCATTTTAGTTATCGCTGAAAAATAAATTTACAATAGGACAAATACTAAATAAGATCAGCATCCATTTATCTAAAGAAAAATAGTGCAATATCAATATCTCCAGTGGGTTTTTAAAATATAGCTTTTGGTTGATGAAACATTTCATTGACAACCAGTGGGAACTGGAAAAAAAACCTCAACACATTAAAAAGGAAAAACAAAAAAAAACCTGACAAACTGAACTACAAATCACAGATTCATTTCCCTCTGGATTACGACAGATCCTCTGTATTTTACTAATCACTGCCAAACATTTTTTCATTTTCTCATATATATTTCACCCTACCTTCACCAAACTAATACATTTTGTATTTCAGTAATTCTCAGCATTTTTTTTTGACATACCCCCACAGTCCCTCAAGTTCTGCTGCATTCACAACACTAATCATGTCCCTGATTTGTGAGCTGAACAGATTTTTAACTGATGTTGTAGAAGTTGCCAAACCATCAAAGTTTATATCAAAGCTACAAAGGCATTTTAATAAAATAAACCGCCACTGGTTAATTCTGTAGCCACAACCACATGGACGGGCAGTGGGTGGACATGATGCTTCAAACAATTACTTTTGTCAAAGAACAGCAAAATATTTGACCTGTTCATTCATCTTTCTCAACTATTTCAATTCCTCTGCTCACTGGCTAACTAGTTTTCACAGACTCTCAATGAATTCTATTTTTTAATGAATTGAGAACATGCATTTAGTTGCAGAAAAGATGAACTTCTTTAACATTATAAAACAAATACAACATATTAATTCTGCACATCTATTCATCTGTACTGTAAAATAATATTCATGCTCAGGATTTTCAAATCCTGTAGAGCAGCGGTCCCAAACCTTTTTTACACCACGGACTGGTTTCATGTAATACAACATTTACAAAGACCAGCCTTTAAGGTGTGGGGGATAAATACGTCAAAATAAAATGATACGACCACCATAAAAACAAATGTAAGTGTATAAAAAT
>JAUZTA010035610.1:0-16576 GCA_034780835.1 Ctenochaetus striatus
ATTTTTTTCCCACATTTTTTAAAACATCACTTTAGGAAGGGCTTTCTGCAGGATCTCATGGACAAGAAAAGGATCACTAAGTGTTTGTGGCAGCCAGTCAGCAGGGGGTGCTTAGGTGCCTCCCCACCACGTTCCATATTAAGAAGAGTTACCGATTAAACCTTCAAAAATTATTACATTTTTGTCCCTTTTCCTGTGTTTTTAATGAGTAAAATGACAGAGATGTAATTTAAAGATAATTGGACTTTGTACGAAACCCACATTGACATTAACATTATAGTACTCTGACCTCCACATGGTCATGAAGGTGAACTCCACTCAGAGGTAATGTTTGATGTGGCCTCTATTGATCTGATAGAAACAGCATAGTGAAAGACAGTGTCACACAGTCGTACAGTAACACATCTGACAGCTGCCAATAGTATGTGCTTATTCATTTTTTTACAGTCCGAGGGTCATGTGTTTATCACTTGCCATTACTGGTCTACTACTTCCCTGTGTAAGACCGGAGAGTGTTTTGTTTTATAGGCAGAGTGGCTTTGATGATGCAAATAATACGGCTGGTAAAAAAGGTGAAAATGCAAACAAAAACAGAATGTAGTATACCGGCAAAAAACAACAGCCTTTTGAAGAACAAATGAAGAACCTTTTTTCATCTGCTTTGCTCCTTCTATAAATAGGCTATAGGAAATATCACCATTGTCTCACACGCTGTCCCCCTGTAGTTTGCATTGAATAGCCTACTGTATTGCCCAGAAGTTTTGTAAACATCAAGCGTATGCTCAGCATAACAGGAAAAATGCAATCAACAGTGTGCTTAGTTTCAGTAAAGGGTTTTTACTTTGAATTGCCATTGTTTGAGGAAACAGTGAGAGAAGCAATAGGATGTACAGTATACACAATTTAGGCGCAGAAATCTCATAGGAGTAGGTATTTAATAGGTCTTTCCTTGATCTGAGTTGTCCGTTTATAGTAGTAGGTGTTCACAGCTCATAATAAAAATTACTATGACCTTTTTTTAAGTGATGAAAACAAACATTTTTTTTAAATCACTGTAATGCAAAGCTAAATCTCGGAGTTAAAATAGAGTATTGAGCTTAAATTACAAAGACTAAACAGAGTACTGATTATGCACAGCGTGCCGTCTGTTTATGCTGAGGAATAGATGTGTAAATGTAGGGTCATTATTCAAATATTTGTACTCTCTTCTTTATGGCCTGAACTGTGAGCTTGTTTTTACTGTTTTGTTATATTTGCATCCACCATCTATGAGCTTCTGACTCCTCTGCCCTGTTTTGCCTTTTTGGTCAATCAGGTCCTTTGGCCAGATGTTTTGGTTGTTTCAAATGTTCAGTAGCAAAGCAAAGAGAAGATCATGGTCTTGTTGTTGCTGCTCCACAAGTGTGGAAAATTTGACCCATGTGCAGTTGCTTTAGGCCTTTACTGACATTTGTAATATCCTGATGTATTGCGGAGAAGTGTCTGTTATGATTGCATTTGCCTTAATTTGGAAAGCTGTATGACATGTGCAATATGTTTTAATGCAGGATGTTTGGGTTTAAAGTGATATCAGAGTGTTGAGAAACTCTTTGTGGTGACTTATCACTACAAATAGATTAAAGGGGAAATGATTACGGTGATGGCCTTTGGCCTGATGGTGTCAAAAATGAGTTATTGTTAATCCACTCTATCACAATGACACACACACATGTTCACATAGTTTTAAACATATTTCCTCAACACAGGATATTCTCCTGTAATAACCATGTGATATGTGGCTTCCTTGAGTCAACTTTCCCCTTTTCTGACAGCAAGGGTCTGTTTTATACATTAACATGCTTGGAAAACAAAGCCCTGTTGGTATTTACTGACCTAAGAGACCACAGGAGATGAAGAACAAGGCTTTAAAATGTTATCTATAAGTAAATCAATCTGATTAGTGCAAGAATTCTAACTTGGTTTTGCATTATGCACATGCACATGTTTTTTTGTGGGTTTTTTTTACTCTCTGGCCTACATTAGTAATCATTTCTCACTTTAGATTGAGTTGTGCACACACAGATATTCTGGTTTGGTTCTCACAGGAACTGAAAGTGTTAAGTTAAGCCTACAGGACAGTTGAGTGTCAGGGCAAACTGCCAAAGTAAGAATAGCTCAGTCATGAGGGGAGTCTTCAGAGACAAGATGTTTATAACCGAGGCTTTGCTAATGAACACATACGCTGCTGTTAGTTATAACACTCTTGTCTACAGATCACATTGTCCCAGAATAGTTTCTGTGGAAACTTGTCACTTTATTACTCATTGGCTGTTGTACGTCTCTGATTTTAACTTTAGTTGTCAACAAATCTTTATTTGTCGTAATAGTTTCAGCAAAGCTTTCTTCTTTCTGTTATTGAAACATATTTATGATTGAAAAATGTTTCTTTTTTTCAATTTTTTAAGTACTTTTGTGACTTTCTGATTTATCTTCTGCAGCTTAATGCAAAGTTAGATACATTTGCATACTTCAGCTCTTGTTCTCTTGTCTTTTTTTCCGCCTGAAGACATATTAAGGAAATCTTAATTTAGCTGCCCTCTTCTTCTGATTTCAAGATATTTAAGAAGAATAGTCTACAGCCATGCTGGTGGCTCTGTAAAGGTGTATTTGGCAAAGTTGTACCTTAAGCCTTTACAATCCTAGCATGCTGGTTTTTAGCAGATATAATTTTACCCTTGTTCACAATTTAGTTTAGTTTATCAGCATGCTAACACATGCTGAGTAGCACCGTATGCAGTCCAGCTGAAACTGATGGGAATGTCATTATTCCTGCAGGTGAACAAAAATCCTGGACAAATAAAAAAATTGACCTGATGATATTGCATCATGAAACACTCCAGTATCCAAGCTGTGCTTTCTGCCTTTCTCCCTTTCGTCTTCCAGCTTCTGTTCAGTCCTCTCTTTTCACCTAGGATTATTTATAAAAGCCCACCTGCTCTAGTGTGACCTCTCTCTGTCACTGTAGCTCTTGGAGCCTCAGATGTTTTGGATCTCTATCTTTGTCCTTCAGAAAGGAAATTCAGTCTCTGTTCTTCTCTCTCTCTCCCTGTTCATGCCTGTTCTTTTCTCCAATCTGTGTGGATGGTGCACTTCAGCTTTGCCTTTAATGTTTTTGTTTAGTCTTTCGTGTAGCTCGGTTGAAGTAACGCAACTTCCTCACACACCCATATTCTCTACATATGTCAGCACTCTATTTGTCATATTTCATCCTGATGATCTGTAATTTTTTTAATATGTTTATTTTTCTTTACACACAGCATAGCATGTATATCCATCCCGGGAAAGAAGAAGAAGAAGAAGTTTTTGGCAACATATTGAGCAGATGTTGAGATATTTCTGTATAAATCCAAGTGGTGATCCAACCAAGATGGAAATACTATACAGCAAGAGCATTTTCATTGGTGTCTAGGTTTAAACTCAGCAGAAGTAAAGCCACATGGACCCTGTGTTGCTAAATTTGAATTTTGTACGAAGGAACACAAATTTAAGTGATTAAAAAGACATAATAATAAAACTTGGGTACTGATGCTTAAACCTGCAAGTAATCTTCTCTAATGTAAGTAAGATAAATTGCTCCCTTTTCCACGCCATGAGCGCTTTTCTTGTTTTTAGACTGTGGGAGAACAACTGCAGTGTGACAGTTCAAACATTTGAAATCAGTTTTTTATCAGAATTTGGAAGGACTGGGTTCTCTCTCTCCTCTTTGGTTTTGGGAAATCTCTGTCTAACTCTTTCCTTTATCAGTCCGGAGCAGAACAAGGAGAAGCATTTCCCAAGGAAGACGCAAAATCTGAAGGCATCACATTTGAATGTGGTTGTGTCTGCCCAAAGTTTATTTCATTTGATTTGTTTATCTTTTTTTACACAAACTCCTCAAGAGAGATTTCCGAGGTACTGTCCAAGAAGCTGCCAAGTAGATTGATGTACTGCAGCGCAACCGTCAAGAAGCCGTAGCCAGAGCTTTTACGGGCGTGACAGCATTTATCACTCTGCCAAGTAATCAAGTTATTTACATTTTTTACAAACTCTCTCTGCCATTTTGCTACTGTTTTCCCTAAACAAATAGTCATATTTGCCATTTGGGTACATTAAGTCTCACTACAACACTTGTGCCTCATACCTTTGTCAATATTTTGTCAATGCAGTGGAGGTACGTCCCATCCATCACCTCTGTTCAACTTTGGGCCCCCGATCTTTCTCTGTACAGGATGTATCATGTCTTTGGCCACAACATGTGTGCTTATCTCACTTCCCAATGTTTTTCCACACAGTTTAAGGATATGATATAGGAAACATTGCAAGGGGATTGTGGAACACCACACCCCCTGAAACAAAGGAGACAGTTGTTAAACAGGTTGATAATGACACTACTACCTGCCATGTTAATTTTTGGTGGAGATTTAGTTTATTTTTTACAAAATTGCGGAAGCATTAAAAATGTTGTTTATTTAAGTGTTACTCTAGTGAGATTTTTTTGGCAAATAAATTCTGTTTTGTAAATGCGGCTCTCTATTAAACCACATTACATGGCTGAATGTTTTCTCCAGATGACCTGTGTCCTGGCTTGGCGAGACTTAATTGGAACGCCCTGACAGCTGGCACTATTGTTACAAGCTATCTGAATTTCGTACGAACACGTTGTACTTGTTCTAAACTATATAACAAATAGTTTTTGTTTGCTAAAACAATAACTTGGATACATCAAAGTTGTTATCTGCTGTTGTAACAGTGTTTCTAATAATAACTTTTGACGCAACAACAAAATTAAAATGTTCATTTCTGACTTTCTGTTCAGAACAACAAACAGTTTAATTAACACCAGTATATGATTTATAATGAATTTCTTAGCAACTTTGTGTCTTTATATTATGGTGTGATTTGATAATAATGTTAATATTGTTATTTTCAATGTGTTTCACCAAACTGCAGTTAAAAACTGTTAACTCAATGTGCAATATGTAACAATTCTTCTTCCTATAATTTATTAAGTTGTGCATTTCCATCTTCCTAAATCTTTTCTAAGTTTTGTAAATCGCTGAAACTTTTTGAGCTTTTTGTTTTTAGAAATGTGATTCGGCGAAGGCAGAAACACAAAATGTCCTAATATCTCTCCAATAATGTGAGGGGCCGATTCTGATTGAATCTTGACATTCGATTGAGTATCAGCACAGAGTTAAAAAAATGTTGTGAATATTCTGCTACTCTCGCTGGTAATGGTATGGACAGATTTATTTGGTTCAACACAAGACAATTGACTTTGTTTGAGACACATCCTGAGTTTCTCGCCAACACCACCAAGGTCACAAGTGACAAAATATTTTAAAAAACAATAGATATCATGAGTACTATCCACCTTTTCCCAAGGACTTGTAGTATGTAATATTTCAGTGTAATCCCAATTATAAAAAACACCTTTAAAAGTACAAAAAAAGCTCATTTAAAGCTATTTTTTGTCATTTTGAGTGCACACCTACTCACAGTTGAAGTTAAATTATTGTGATATGGGCTGGGAAACATTAGAGCAATTAATCCTTCTAATTACCTGGCTTCAGATGCAACAAAGAAGAATAATTACACTGTTTATCTGGTAAAATGCAGTATGTAGTAAGGAACCAACTAAGGTTTAAGATAGGTGGAGAAAGTTCTCAGCTGCAAACATCTTGCAGGGTTGGTGATACGGAGGCCTGCAAAAAAGTGAGAGAAGATGTAAACATAAATCTGCTACAGTACTGTGAACATTAACGTCATCCTAAGCTAAACAAATATTGGAGGCATACATTTTATTACTATGAGTCAATATTTGGTAATAAAGATGCTACTTTATGGCAAATATCATGAGGTAAGACTAATCAAATGCACCTGACACAGTGTTTTTCCTGTTGTAGGTAAATATTAAACAATTTCCTGCAACTGCACGTTTACAAGTGTAACGTGCGAATAAAATTTATTACCAACATAATAACTAACTGGGTTTATAGCCAACATTCTTACCTTTTATGATTTTTTGTCTTCTTTTTTTTGTAGGACAAAGCCAGAGATGTATGTTTAGTTTCACAGTAGTTCATTTGGATGAAGTTAATGATTATGGCTGGTCAGCCATCAGTTCAACATAGAAAAGGTCCATTGTCTTTGCAGCTTAAAAGTTCTCCAAATGCTCTCTGATAACTGTTAATGAGACTGACGTTTTTTGTTAATAAGTTTACAATTTGTCCTCATAATGACATTACAGGATAAGTCAGAAGGTCACATATTTCCAGAGAACTGCACGTTAATCTGTTTGCTTTTTGTAGGAAACTTTGTTGTGTACTTAAATGTTAAACAGGAAAGATCAGGAGGGGTCACCCACTTTACTGTGCCTAATCCTTCGGGAGCCGTTCCACATTTCCTCTCAGTCTGGTCCTTGTTGAGGTATCACGTCTTTGACCAAAGAACTGGACGGAAGACACATCCTGGTATTGTTTTAATCAGGGAAAAAATGTCTTAACACTGCAAATGAAAGAAATAGGGTGCTGTTGTTAAACATGGTTTATATTTAGGCACATCTCATTTTGCATCATTTTTGGATGGATCTATATCAGAATCCTTTTTTCAGGTTGGGTCATCGGATTGTAGATCTAGTACATCGATTTCACTTGGAATTTATGTGAATGAGATAAAGGGAACCTGGGGCTTAAAAGTAATACATAAATATGTTTTTGCATAATAAGTACA
Source organism: Ctenochaetus striatus (assembly GCA_034780835.1). Classification (NCBI taxonomy): domain Eukaryota; kingdom Metazoa; phylum Chordata; class Actinopteri; order Acanthuriformes; family Acanthuridae; genus Ctenochaetus; species Ctenochaetus striatus. The sequence goes on from JAUZTA010035610.1 coordinate 6,751, forward strand.
TTTGAGTGTATCATCCAGTTTTTAAGCTTAGTAAAAAAGTCTTTTCTTTGAAAGATAACAACACCTTTAAAATAGTTATTAAAAAAAAGTATTTCAGGGAAATGAATCAAGGAAAAATTTAGCATACATTCAAAGTGTATGAATCAAAATATTTAGGTACCTGATTCATACACTTACAGAAGCTATACAGACATAAGAAGTGCAGGCCAACACAATAGCGCACATATGGGATTTCCTCCTCTCTCACTTCCTGGTCCAGAGTCCACGTTGACGGGTCTCTTTACCGCAGCAGTAAATGCAGTATTCTGTTTACACAGTGATTAACCATCTTCACATGAAGCAGCTGTGCCCTTTGCCACACTCAGACCTACTGATCCCTGATATCCTCTGTTAAATTAACAGGTATATATAAGTTTGATGTGGCGTTGAACTCCGCTTTAAAATGTAAGTGTTCTACAATAAGAGGATGAAGTAAAGTGTTTTAAAAGCTTGTATGTTAAAGTCCTGTATTATAAATCAAGACCTTGAAGACAAAAAAAGACCTTGGTGAGTATCTGAGCATGTGTGCAGGGCAAGAAATAGCTGCTACATGTTTAACACTGGAATGTTAGGCAGCTACATGGCACTTTAACCCACCATCTGCAGGTCAGTTGCCCACTTGACCTCTTAAACTTTGTGTAAATCCTATTTTTATGACAGTGAATGAATCATTCCTTAAGAAAAAATTAATTAAGGAGCAGCACTGCTCTAAAAATCCGAATAAAAGTTAACCAACATCATTCACCATGAAAGGAAAAAAACAAATGCATATGGATTTGTTTATACCAAAAAGAGGCAGTAACACCCTGCAGTGACTGCACATAAGCTGGTTGAAGGTAGCTGGTGACAGCTGATACTTCAGGTTTTTTTTCCTGTTTGGCAGTTGCCTGAGATTAAACTCAAATTTGATACTTCCTTTTCTTAGTTATTCAGCAAGTTACAACATACAGCATAAATATACAGTGGCCGTAAAGTGCAGATCAGGCCACTGTATTAAATCTAATCCAAACTGAGAAAAATAAAGCTAAAGTAGCAAGTACAAGCCTGGCTCATTAAACTAAATGATGTCTCAACCACTGAATTTGGTGTACCTTCAAATCAGATATTAAAATGTATTAAGGACAGCTGTGGGAATCCCCCTGCTTTTTTATAACTGTTAAGATGTCAACTTTGTGGAGCTGAGTCAAAACATTTCTTGAACTTTCTACCAGATAAACAAAAATGCATCCGCTTTTATCCCTTCTCATGCATTCCCTCTTCCTTCCTCTGCAAATGTCTCTGGATGCAAAAATAATGAGCGGGCCAAGTCACAGTGCAAGTATCTTTAAATGTCAGGGTGAGTCTTTTCTCTTCAGACTACTTCCTGATAAGGTAAAAAATTAACAAAATCCAATAAGGTGCAACACTTTGATGATGATGATGATGCCAAAGTAAAGACTCTGCCTCCAGGAAATTGACTTTATATAGACACCCCCATGTTCTTCTTTCAGTGTGTCATTGAGGTTAAATCCAAGCAATAAAAAAATCTAATCACTATCAAATTACAGGCACATTTTACAGCTAGCTTTGAAGTTCACCTACACATTTGGAGGTGATATAGGGATAATTTTCTGCAGCAGCACACACACAGACACTCAGAGTCATCACAGCAATAGCACAAGCAATAGTGGTAACTGCGATTACTGTTTTGGGGACAATCATCTTCACAGTTTTACTTTAAGATTTAGACTTACATGAATTTGAAAGTATATATATATATTATTATTATTATTATTATATATATTATTATATCATTATATATATCAACTTACTTTTTTAGCACTGTCTGTCATCTATGCACAGCCAACAGAGGGCAGCAACACCCTGCAGCATTGCCTCTGTCTGCCTCCTCCTAACCCTCCTCCTCTGATCCCATCAGCTGAACCTGCGGTAATTGCCAGCCTCTGAGTCGCAGGGTGGTTGATAAGGTTGTATTTTTGGCTGCGTTCACTCTGACTTGACACAGCGACAGGACCGTGCCCGTTAATCTGTGCTGCCTCTGCTGCGCTCACTGAACATGCCAGCTAAAATGTGTTTTGTCAGAAATGCTGTTGAGCTGTTTTCACCAGGGTGAATATGGATCCCTGCTGAATAAACAAACTACTGGGGCTATCAGGCATTGTTTCTTACTTTGTTTGTGTTAATATGTGATGTGTGATATGATGAACTAATTACTATTACCTGGCAAATTACAAACCCAATCACTAGGAATAAATGTCTGCATTGTACATTTCATTTTCATGCAAAACGTAGATTTATTAAAACTGTGTATCCCTGTGGTTAAGGTGTAGTTAAATGCAGGCACAAAAAATCACTTTGTTATGACTGGGAAAAGATCAAGTTTAGCTCAAAATACTTGTTTTAATGGTCTGGTTAGGTTAAAACATAAAAAAAAATACTTAGGATTAGGAAAATATCATGTTTTGGTTTAATATGCCATGTTTTGTTGCTAGAAGCACAGTAGGAAACTCTCATGTTGTCTCCTTAAAATGCCCGGTTTGGTTGCCAGATACAGGGGTGGAAATTCTCCCATCATCTCCTTAAAAAGAATTGGTTTGGGCTGCTACAAAATAACTGTTAAATGTTATGATTAGCTGCTAAATTTCGTGCCTAAAGCTGTTAACCTTAATGTGGTCTGAACCACTGGTCATGGCATCCAGTCGCTCTTCCACCATTTAACATTTTTGCTTTCTGTTTATTTTTTGCCTAATAAACATCAGTGTTTCTCTTTAGGTCTAAAAAAAAGTCAAATCAATTATTTGGTCATGCTGTGAAATGTTTATTGATATTGAGTTTAAGGCAAAGTGATCAATGATGTTATCTGACTTTAAAATCAATTCAATTACCATTATTTAGTCAATATTCAAAATATAAAAACAGTGCTTAAATCGTGCGGCTTGTGAGGTTTGATGTTTTTAGCCATGTGGTAAATTAAAAGGGTCTCAAAGGAGATGAGGAAATTTACCATTAGATTTCTTACCTCTAATGCCAATACTGATATGTAACAGAATTATTTACAACGTTAAAAAATCTATCAAATGAAAGTCTACTTTAATCTTGCTCCAGAGTTCTTTTACGACACACATAAAAAACAAATACTTTAAATAAAGAGAAAGTTTTGTACTGAAGGGTTTTCGTTAAAGTGATGTGTTATGATTGACTTTTACTGTTATCAGCAAGTATGTGACCTGTATTGGCAAAATGCTAGCAGTTAGCTAAGCATGCTACTGAGCGTAACGGCTGGGTTACTTAAGGAAGTAAGTTGGCATGAAGTGCCGACAGACTGCATTAAAAGGGACAAATGTTTATAGCAGATGCCAACAGCTACTTGAAGAAAGTGTAACATGGTGGTGGGATGAAATAATTGTTTACATATTTCATAACAGCACACATTGTCTCTCCTGGAAGGTATTCATAGTGTTTCTCTGGCTTGTGCACATGAAACCTGACAACAGCTGGGAACTGTCAAAAAAAAGAAAGAAAGAAAGAAAGAAAGAAAGAAAGAAAGAAAGAAAGAAAGAAAGAAAGAAAGAAAGAAAATGAGGGGGAGAAGGTCAAACATTGCCTTCTTTCCCACCCTCACACAGTTGGCCACCATGGCAAGAGGTGGGTGTGAAGGCTGGACTGTCAGTTTGGGAAATTTACATAAACTGTCAAACAACAATCCCAGTTACTGGAATAAATGCTAGCACTGTGCTTCTGCAAACCACAGAAATGTTGAAAAGGTTTAGTCCGAAAAAAACTCCTGATTAAGATGAGAAAATGATTGGGTTTTGGCTCAAAATACCACATTTTGTCACCACAAACACAGCTCAACAATGTTGCAAAGTAAAAATATTCAGTATTTTCAGTTGAAACTGTTGGTGAAGTTACCTTAAACAGCTGTCTGCTGTTTGGCAGCTGTCGAACCTCACTATCATACCAACATCATCCCCACCTGCCCTGATGAGGATGTCAGGTCACATGTAACCTGAACCACGTCACTGTGTTATAAACTGTTAATGTAAAAAAAAACACAAACATACAAATTTAACTCATGCATGGTTTACAGAACTGTAAAATGGCAATATCTCATCCTGGAAACTGAGCTAATCAGAGGGCTCAGCAGATTTATGATGGCACATCTAATACCCACTGCGGGGCCTAATAACAGGCCAAAACATAATTTAACCCTAATGCATCTGTATTGAGCACTTTCTCTAAAAATATATCATCGCTGTGTCTCATAGTTAGTGATTCCTTACATTTCCAAGAATTATGATTTGCTAAAAAGGGCTGAATTAAACTAATAGTGAGCCTTGAGTAAAATTGAGCCACTGGCAGTTTATAAATATTGAATTATGAGCTGGCCCTTGATTCACACTGTGTTTATTCTGACTGAACATATCATTTCAGAAAAATGCAGCAAATATTCAAAATATGCAAAAACAAAATAATGAACTTCTTAAAAGTAGATTTTTCCCACAGAGACTCTCTTCAAGCGGGATTTGCAGATCAGGAGATCAAGAAGGACCCATCATCTCATAACAGGCTTTGGGGGCTTTTAGGGACCCTGGGGGTTTTTTTTCCCTGAGGCAAACACAGACTTTGCCTTATTGATTTATAGTTTCTAGAAGGAAGTCATCCTTTGAGCCTTGGAGTCTGGCTCATCGCAGCGGAGAAATCAATAATGCTTCCGCTTCTAAAATGAATCACTTATTATTGTACTGTGAAATGTGGCTGCGAATGATTTTTTCACCCTGAAGCCCTTTGTGTTTCATAAAGCCATGGCAGTAGGAGCACAAAAGTAGAGAGGACAAAGAAATGGTTATACAAGAACTTTCAAAAGCTTTGATTGCATATTCATGCTTGAGACTCAGCAGCATCTTCTGTTATCCCACAGGTTCATGGTGCAACACTAACCAGATGCAGAAACAGCTGGGTCAGGCGCAGGAATGCAGAGCAAGTACAAGCAAAAGTCATCCACTCAAAAAACTCACCCCAGGGTACAATTTGGTAACCAGATTTTCCATGATGTAGCTCAATCCTTAAATAATATTTTACTTACGTACATATAAAAAATTAAGTTTTTAAATTTATAATTGAAATAAGAGATACAAAAACAAGTGAAATGGTTAAAATTAGAGTAATATTGTCTATAAAATAATGTAGACCCCAAACTACAGGACCAGTTTTGGAGATTCTCTGTAGCTTTCAAATTTCCTTTTTCTCTGAGTATTTTAGGAAATTCTGTCAAAGTTATGTTCTAAAATTTGTCTTTAACCTTGGAAACAACATTTGTCAAACCAAACTCATTCAACTTGTTTGTTTGTAGAGCAGCCCACTGCCGAGCATGTGCTCACTGTGGTGAATGGTGAATGCAGAGGATGAGTTGTTTTGATCATTACACAAGGACAGATTTATTATTCGAGTGATTATTTCCCCACCTCTCTAAACTTGAAGTGATCCAAGTTTACTTCTTTTCCTTTACTCAAAAGGGGGAAGCTGCTCCTCAGCTTTAATAACATGTTGACTATTTAGGAACTCTGCAGATCATTGTGATGGCTCCCATAAACTGCAGGACAAAGTGCTATTTATTAGCTTCATGGTATTAATAGCATGATGGAGTTGTATATCAACTGTATATTGCAGAGGAATTAAAGAGGATGATACAGTTATCCAAACCTGGTATTTTTTGCTGATATCAAACTTATTTTTGTGTTAAATATGGCATTACTTAGATAAGGTTTTGTGGGTTTGTGACTTTTAGGCGATAACCTGACTGCAAGCTGTAATTATCTTTTATGTAGTTGCTGACATTCAATATGTGATTTCTATTTCAAGAATAAAGGTTATGTCATTCAGAGGCCTCTTCTTTCAATCTGAAAATGTGAAAAAAAGGTCTATGCTTGTACTTACAACTGACCTTTAATATATGTATGTACGTTGCTATTCATGAAATGTTTCATATAGCTTGCCTGAACCTGATCTTCATCAGACATCTATATGGGCTGCATACAAGCTGACATTTCATTGAAGGTAAGTTTATTTCACAACCGTAAATCCTGACAAGCTTATTCCGAATAATGCAGATCAGAAAAACACAATAAAGGAAAAGGTTGCACAGTCTCTCATAATTAAGGTCAAAACCCTTTTTTGCATTTTTATTTATGACACTACAGCTCAGGATAAGGTAATGAATTAAAAAAGCAACAATATGCAACAAAAAAAAATCATCATTTTGGTGCAGGAAATGGCCAGAAATATGATAAATAAGATGATTTCAGGGGAACATAACCAACAGACATTTTTTATGTGACAGGTAAAAAAAAGAAGATGAATTAATTTGAATTAAAACTGTGGTTTATAATTTAACTTTCAAACAGTTTCAAATTAAGAAGTTGTGGTGTTAAAAGGCTTTAAATGACAAGGATCATGGCTGAGGCTCAGCAATATGCTTATTGTAATTGGCTGCAGTGGTAAGAAAACAGCTGGGTTTTTGGAGGAGGCTCTAACATTCATACTAACCTGTGATATGTTTACTTCAAATGTCCATTCATATATCTAAACATAATAATTATCACAAAATAAAGCCTTATTGTCAGATGCATAATTATAACATCATATATTCGGCCTACATACATTTAATAATTGCATGGTAAATTAATTTCTCTTCTACTTAAAAAAATCACATGCAGGAAGGATCCCCTTTCATAATAATGCTTTTATTATGCTGCAGTTACAATCTGTCCTGACAGGTATTTTGGTCCTGTGTGTGGTCCTAATTTTTAAATATTTGCTGTCCCCTTTTTTGAGTTTATAAACGTGTTTTTATTCGTAAAGTATAAGTTCACATATTTAAATCTATCTTAAGAGAAGACTAACTTACCTGTACGTACATTTCAAGAGTTACGGCCACTATAATTGTACCCCTTGTTCAAATAGACTGTAAAAGATCTGAGTTTCTCACGATTTCAGCCTAAGAGATAGGGAAACGGTAAAAGTGTATATTTTCTAACCGTTTGCGTTTAAAAACTTCATATCCCAGAAACCTTTGCGACCGTCGATCACCAGGAAGCAGCTTGTAAACAGTGTTCACTTACATTGATAACCAGCGTACACCTGAGCCTATTAAACTAGGCGGAGTCAATACTTTATCAAAACGACCACCTGTGCAACAAGCAACCACCGACCGACCTGCTCGATCTGCAACCGAACCGGACGAAAGCACGTTACAGACAAACAGGTGAAAAACAGGAAAGAAGTAGCATTCTGAGGCTTCTGTCATCATTAGCCATATCATATGTGTATTAATAACGCTTGAGATCAATGGTGTAAGTTAGTATTTGATCCGGGCATTTTTAGCACCTCCAACGGTTAACGTCTGTCGACTGACACCGAGCGCGAGCGCCCCGGCGCGTGTATGAGTGTAGCAACACAAGTTTTCAATACAAACCTTTAGCACAGTGTCCTTTCTCCTACTAGTAAGCAAAGGTAGGCTAAACTGCGGTTAAAAGCTTTTTTAATTTCTAACATTGTAAACTCATGTAACCTGACACATGCTCTAATGTTTTTAACGTTACGCCAGTTACAGTAACGTTGCACTTTATTAAATGGGTTAGCCAGTTAGCTTGTTTCTGCTCAGACTGTCAGTGATTTATAGAGTCAACCATTATTTTTATTAAGCTAATATCAGACATGAGCTAGTTACTCTTGGTACATCACGTCCATTGAGTACCCGTTTGCACAAGGTACTTATAATACTTGGTACTTTTTTACAAACTTTACTAACCTACTTGTTGACTATATAGTCTGTCTCTTCTGCAGGACTGTTGCACCTTGGACTTTAAAAATGCGTCAAAGTTCAAATTAGTTACTTTTTTCCAAGTCTAAAGTCTAAATGCAGTGTTGTAAGAAGTACTACGATATTTTTCTTTAGTAAAATCTCTGTAATAAGTACTATGTTACACATTCTACATTCAAAATTGTACTTGTTAGTCAGTAAAATACGAAAGTTGAAGCATCAAAATATATATGTAATGCATCAAAATTTAAGCATTAAATTGATGCTTTACAATAAATGTAGTCAACTAAAAGGTAAAATACCCATGTTCTAATGTTATAGGGAAAAAGTATTTAGTAGCAGTTGATGGAAATGTTCATGTAAAATACAAGTACCTCAAAATCTTACTTAAGGGCAGCACTTTTGTTAATGTACTTGGTTATTTTCTGACACTGTCTTAATGTCATCATCAGAGTAGTTGTGAATTTACTGTTGCAAGCTATGACACTTTGTAAGGGTTTTTGTACCATATTATTTGTGTTGTGTTCCCATTTGTTTTCTGTATTAGAGCAAACTTGTTTATAATACAGGTGCCAACCTTAATTAAATTTCATTGTGACGAGAACTTCTTCTTTTGCACTACATTAATAGTTCTTCCATTATGGCGCTGGCTGGAGTGAGAGTTATTGAACTGGCAGGCCTGGCCCCAGCACCGTTCTGTGGTATGATCCTGGCTGACTTTGGTGCCAAGGTGATCCGTGTTGACCGGACTAAAGTTCCCATGTCCGTGGACACTCAAGCACGGGGGAAGAAATCTGTGGCCATTAACCTGAAGACATCAGATGGTGTAGCCATACTCAGAAAGCTCTGTGTCCAGTCTGATGTTGTCCTTGAGCCATACCGTAAAGGTCAGACAACCAGTTTCTTTATTTTTAGGGCTTTTCCTAAAATTGTTGCCTTTCTCTCAAGTAATAGATCACTTTACTTCTTTGGGCCTCAAATAGTTATTCAAAAGGAACCAGCTGAGAAGTTTTGGAAAACAAATTACTAGAGATGTAACAATAAGTGAATTAATCGATTAGTTGATTGCTCTAATATTAACTGGCATCTATTTTACTTGATTTTTCAGTTGATTAATTATTTATATCATAAGCAAACATGCCAAAAGCAAATATGCCGAATATGTTTTTGTGTTGGACCGCTGTTTTTGATTGTTTGTTTGTTTGATAAAGGAGGTATCCTCACGTAAGAGTTGGAGAGAATGTGACAAACATTTTTCAATAATTTCTGACATTTTCTAGGTAGAAAAAGTAATCCACAGATTAATAAATAATGCAAATAATCATCTATCTATCCACCAAATCCCAAAACCTCTTCTGAAATTAATAAATAATGCAAATAATCATTATCTATCCATCAAATCCCAAAACCTCTTCTAAAATTATCTTTTAAACTTTTATGATGTGATTTCAGAGTAGCACAGCAAACCTGTCGCTACAAGGTTCACATTAATTAAAAAGCAACAAAAGCAGTCACTGGTAAAGAAATAAGATCAACTATTAAAGTAGCTATAGAACATGTTACAGACTGACTTTTATCTGACAACCCAGGTGTGATGGAGAAGCTGGGCCTCGGTCCACAAGAGCTGTTAAAGGAAAATCCTCGTTTGATCTATGCTCGCTTGACTGGGTACGGTCAGAGTGGACCGTATTCCACTGCAGCTGGGCATGACATCAACTACCTCGCCATGTCAGGTAGCAACACACACATCACTCTATATGTTTTAAGTTGAATGTTTTTATACAACCAGCACTAGGGCTGTAACGGTACACAAAATTCACGGTTCGGTACGTACCTTGGTACACAAGTCACGGTTCGGTTTTTTTTCGGTACAGCAATTAAAAAAAATCCAGAGAACTATTAAATTTCTTGTGCTTTATTGTGAAATTTATTAAAACGTAAAACCACAGCAGTTTGCTCTTTTTT
>JAUZTA010039155.1:0-16465 GCA_034780835.1 Ctenochaetus striatus
ACTACTACTACTACTACTACTACTACTACTACTACTACTAATAATAATAATAATAATAATAATAATAATAATAATAAAAAAACATACAAATTCTTTTCTTTCTGTCTCTAGAATGGATAGTGCCCGAGATGATGTGGTCAAGTGGAAGACTATCGCAGCCGCTCTCCACAGCGGAGCTCTCAACCGTTGTGAAACATTTAATTCTACGGAGGATGCCATCACCTATTTGCACAACTACCGACACGACCAAGACCAAGAACAGGCTTCTGTGCATCAACATCACGACTTCTACTATCACCCTGAAGACCTGGAGGGTCCCATAGGCCTGAGCAAGTTTTTCAGTAACAAAGCGGTGGATCAGTGCTCACTGTGCCGGTGCATACAGGTGGCAGTGGATGCCGCTGGCAAGTTTAAGTACAAGGTCTTTGCAAGACCTAGCAAGGCTATCCAAAAGACACCTCTGGACGGGACGTCTGCGAATCTGCGACGCTTGGAGCACCTGGCTGTTATGCACACACCGTATTTCGTGATGTTGTTTCTAGGACTTGTGCAGAACAAGCGGTACAGCTTTCATAAAACCAATGCCAGTAGGCACAGCATTGCCAGGTATGTGTTCGAGCAGCTCAAGGAAGCCAAAGCGAGCATGTTGAGACCAGAGGCCGACTCTTTCAAGTTCCTACAGCTGTGGTGGAGATTCCAAGACAGACGCGGTTCCAGGGAGTTGACTGTATCCATCCCTTCGTTTCTTGAGTTACACGCGGATAAGAATACATGGAACCCCAGGATCGATTCTTTTGCTAACAGAAAACCCGAACCTCTGTACTCCTTCCTGGCGAGAAACTGCCTATATCACGAAATATGGCCAACCGGCGCTGCGGCATATTCTGACGCTACAGAGCTGTCGTCCGGAATAAAAACTGTAACCACAGGCCAGGTCTCTACGTTCTCACTGAGAGTATTGATCCCCAGGTTGCACGTAGAAGACCTTCTACATTCTATTGTCAGGATGTGCGACGCAAGACACGTGAGTCAAGTCGGCGCGGGAGGGATGTACTGCAGCGATATGTTGGAACCCAGGCTAGATTGCCTTGTCTTCGAGGACGTGGGGCACGCGAAGGCTGCGATGCTGCATGTCGTAACAACCCTAGATTCTCAATGGCAGACTTTAAGCTCTTGGATGGCAAGAGTGCGAAACGAGGTTCCTGATAAGCACCTGATCAGTAAGGTGTTCCTGGGCATTATGGGGTCTCTTAGAGACATGTGCCTGAGAGACATGAGACCTCCCAGATGCTTGTACACTGCTGAGAAGGCGTGTCGAGAACCTAAGCTGGCCACGGTGTTCTTGGTCCACAGCGAGACCGGAGACGTGTTATCCCTGTTACCGTACGTGTCTCTGTCCAGGATATATAGGTCTTCCAACCTCACCAAGGACGAGCATGCCTTCCGCATGGCGTGCGCTAATCTGGCACTGTGTGTTTTGTACGCACCCGTCAAGAACGGCGATGTTATCTTACGCAAAGAACAGGCTTTGAAGACCTGGTGGGAGAGGGGAGACTCATCCTCCGCCTTATATCCGGTCCAGACTAGCGCTGGTTGTGAGGGACGATGCGGACCCACGGTCGTCAACATCTGCTACATGTTTTGCAGGACCGGTCTGGTGGACGACAAAACGTGGTTTGAATTGAGACCGAGTCAGGCTGGCTTGAGAGACATGAGTAAGGTCGATGTACCTCACGTGTGGTTGGGTGAGAACTCAAGGACCACAGAAACTCTTAAATCTAAGCTGCTGACTCTGGGGATCCACGAACCCCTGCGTGTCAGTGTCATAGAGTCACTGATGAAAGAGGAACCGCGCGCCAATTGGAAGATGAAGCAATTTACCACACAACCCGAGGTCTACCAAGGATTGCTTAGAATACTGACAGTCGACAAAAGGGCTGTTGCAGGTTGGAAGCCCTTATACGCATCCGCGGATAATTCCTACACGACGTGCATCGCTGGCGAGTATGTTCACAAGAACAAGCGTTCGATGCAGCCAAATCACGGAGCAGCAGCAGCAGCCCGTGACCACAAAGATGCTACTGAAATCGCCCTTGAGCACCTGAAGCATCATATAATGAAGCTAAGGAAACTACACGGTACATCGGAGGATGCGATCCCAGGTTCATCAAGTTCTTCCTCAGTTATGTGTGGTGCTTCGGGCGCCGAGGTGACATCGGACCTCGCGTACACTCATCATGACCACGTCGCTAACAATCGCCAACCTGCGTTTGATACTCGGCGAGACATCTCCACGGATCTACACTTGACCGCCAACACAAACAACAATCTTTTCAGTGGGCTCACCCAGGAGGGATCGTGGACACCGAGAATCACGGATGACGTGAATGCGTTCATCGTGCACACAGGAGACAGGATGGAAGACGAAGGAGTGGGGACGCCTACCATGAACGAATTTTTCACCGAAACCCAGGTGAACGACGGCTCCCATTCCATAGACATACCTGAGCTGCTATATAACATTTTTAAGGGGCAGTACGTAAATGAGCCTGACAGCCTCAACAGACTTTTAACCGAATCCCTGAGAGACGAGGTCACAGACAATCTAAATGGACAGCTGACAGCTCAGGTTCACGAGCCTGAGCCCCCTCCTGGCTCCCGGATGGGTTTTCTTGATCACCAACAACCCACTCAGATGCAACATCAGGACTTGGGGCAACAGGCGTTGTACGCCGCTACCATTAGACCCTATCAGATAACACAGCAACCCATTGTGATCCCAACATTTGATCCGGTCAGCGGTACGGTGGTGCCTTTGGAGGACCCGCAGGAAGACAGGACACCAACTGCCGCTGAGAGTGCGATGTTGAAAGAAAACTCACGCTGGAAATGTATAGGGTTTCCCGGCAACGTGGGAAAACGGTACAAAATGTCGTATGTCATATGTGACACTATCACCCACCAGTCCAGGTTAAAGGACATTGCAATTCAGCAAGTTCCCATTCGTAACGGACCCGTAACTAATCCTCTCGTAGGCATGCCCATGGTGCAAGTGGTGTCTCCGGATTCGAATGAGCCGAGGGTGTGCATACGCAAAGATCCTAATGACCACTCGTTGAGCTGGATGTTAGGAGTGGAATCGCATCTCAAGCACCACTGCGTACTGAAATACCCTAAAAACATGTTCTACGAGAAACAGATATCTAACATCCCGCCGCACGGCGGAGTTTATCGGACTGCGGATCTATCGGCACCTCCGTGCGATGGAGGGTTTCGACACGTGCAGCTGACAATCAGCGAATACCCAGTTTTGACCAAGGGGGATGACAGTAAACTCCTGATGATTAAGTCTGCAAACACCTTGTACCTGGGCACGGCCATCACCACCCAAGACGCGGACGGTTTGTTGCTGCACAAGATTTTCGTAGACAATGTCCGTCTCTTAGAAGACATTTTGGACATGCACACCTCTCTTCAGGTGCACCCGTTTGTACCCAGGACGTTTGCCCTGCAGATGATGAAGACTCCGTTTGTGAACACGTCAGGAGTAGGGATCTTCATCGGCGAAGCAGTCGGGGAATGGAACCTGGGCTGTGCGAATGGAATGGAGACTCTGACCGAAAATGAGAAAAACACCATGACCTACCATATCCTGAAATGTCTTTTACGAGTTCAGATCATATCGATCAGGGTCCTGGGGTTCACAATGAGCTGTGTGCAACCGGCGAGGATATGGAGATGGCGTGATGAATTCAGAGTGGACTTCATAGGTTGCCTAGCTGATACTTTGTACCAGTGGCACCAAGGCAATCCCAATAGGGGAGGCGTAGAAGGTCTAGGTGCCATTAGCGCGACACTGAAACAGTTGGGACTGTTGCACTATTTGCCCGACCATGTGGCTAACATGTTCCCCGCGCCATCCCCCGGCGTGAAGCGAGCGCAACATCGACCCCTTGATCAGGTCCGGGTTCCGACGACACCTGTTGGTGAAGACGTACTTCACGAGGTGTACAACATGTGCATGTTCCTAGAGAGCAGCACATCAGTGGACAGCGACTGGGAGGCGATACTGGGCTCTCGCACTTATGAGAAAATTTCTCTCAATACTGTGGGTGCGACTCTCGGACCGTATGCGCCCTTCTACATTCAAATACACCACCAGTGTTTCAAGTGGAACAAGGCAATCATAGTAGAGCCCAAACTTGAGAACCCGGAACCGGTTCAAGTGCAACTGTTCCGAGGTAAATCCCACCCGGTACCTTGTCAAGTGCCCTGGCGATTGCGCAGAAAAAAGGTGAGGGCGGCCGCGGCAGGTAATTCCCACCCGGCGCCTAGTAAAGGGCCCTGCCGATCGGGTAGGAAAAAAGCGACGGAGGCTGCGGCAGGTAATTCCCACCCGGCGCCTTGTAAAGGGCCCTGCCCACCGCGTAGGAAAAAAGTGACGGTGGCTGCGGCTGCAGCAATGGGTGCTGAGGAGGTGACAACATCAAATAGTGCCGAGGAGGTGGCAACATCAAATAGTGCCGAGGAGGTGGCCGCGGCATTATCTGCTGAGGAGGTGGCAGCAGCAAATGCCTTGATATCAATCTCTGAGATGACACTCGCTCAGAGCCTGGTAGACGGGAGAGCCACCCAAAACAATTTGGGTCACAGCATGTATTATTATATCTAGTCCATTACACTCTGTTAGTCATTTGTACTGCTTTTGTGCGAGTTTGTGTTCTCTATGTCTCATATGTATATTTAACACAGGACCTTGACCGTTCTCGTTTTTGCCATGTATTTAGCCTTGTGTGTCAGATACTATTGTAATATAAAATGGAACAATGATGACACGGAATTAAACTTTTCACCTGTTTCAGCTGTGTTCACTTATTGCACTGCAGTTTAGGACTCACTATGCATGTTAGTGGATGCATGATGTATTTATGTCACAGGTACATAATGAGAGTTAGTGATGACAAAATACACATATTGCGGGGGGGGGGGTGGGGGGGGGGTACATAGGGTATGCATTTCCTGTGATTGCAACTGAATTAAGCGTAAACCTGGTGTCCAGCTGGTGTTTTCTGAATTGAGTTTCATTTCATATATTGTTCAACCATGTATAACACGATTGCTCCTTGCTTCATGACACAATAAAAAAAAGCTTACAACTATTTGATTCTCAATTGTATTCTGGTTTTATTTCACACATCATTTATTTCGTTCAGGTACATGTTAACCGTAGTAATAGTCATACCAGTCTTTCAATGACATGACGTTTTTTAACATGAATGTCAACGGTGTTCGTCTGAGCAACACATCGTTGCTCAACTGTGTGCTGTTGGCAAGACTGGCTTGTTGTTGTTGTTGTTGTTGTTGTTGTAGCTCACACCCCTCCAGGTGCTGCAAGCCATGACTGAGTGTGCTGTATATTTCCGAGAGAGTTGATCCGTAAATCACAGAGAGAGAGATCTGTCCGGTGATTTCACCTATGTTTTCTGAGGGGCTTTCGATCACGACTTTGACATGAGGCCTTTTCTCATCTATGACAGCAAAGTTGTCAGCGTACTCGCACATGGTCTGGTACAGAGAGGTGACATATTTCATCAACGTGTACGGGACCATGGCGCTTTTCTTGTACACGTGTATCGGCGGAAAAGATGAACAGTCAAACTCTTGAAAGGCTTGGTCGCTGGTCATCTCCTGAGTGACCCTGTTCAAAATGTCAAGATTGTCAAGGGAAGCAGATCGCACGAGGGCTAGGAGGTCCTTGATGACATCGTGTTCCTTGGCAGTGCACAGTTGTTCATGGTCGTGTGAGGGTATGCACACATGGTCGTCTGCGCACATTGGGAAAGAGAAGTGGGGGAGTCCGTTGGCTCCTTTCTCTACTTCCGCAAAGCGGTGCCTCAAGCACAGCGCGCATTGGAATCCGTACTCGAAGACCTTTTGGGCAGCGTCGACCACGGCGTCGAAAGCTCC
This sequence comes from Ctenochaetus striatus, assembly GCA_034780835.1. Classification (NCBI taxonomy): domain Eukaryota; kingdom Metazoa; phylum Chordata; class Actinopteri; order Acanthuriformes; family Acanthuridae; genus Ctenochaetus; species Ctenochaetus striatus. Next base: position 5,968 of record JAUZTA010039155.1, read on the forward strand.
TCTTGCTCTATCCGCTGTCCAGAGGCTGTTTGACATCATGAAGGCCAAAACGTTCATCAGAGCCTGTCTGTTCTCCTCATCGTACACATATAAAGTACGCTCAAAAGGTGCAGTCTCAGTGCCCCCTATCTTTATCTTGGATGCACCGTCGATCCCGACCTGCCACTTTGACGACAGCTTACACGGATCGTTCGTGAGGACCCTTCTCTTGGTATCGTTGAGTACGGTGAATTTGACCGGTATTTTCTCTAAGGTGCCTTTCTTGTACGCGGTCAGGCTCATGCTGTCGATGACAAACAGAGTGCTGTAGCCATCGAAGGTTATGAGGTCTCTCAGGTCGATCCTGAATATCGCAGGCTGATAGGCCTGACTGTCCACGGTCATGGTGTGAGAGAACACGTATTCTTTATGACTGAAAGCCATAGTTCAACAAGGCGTACCGAGCCGCTTGCTCAATCGGCAGAATCGTATATAAAACGTTATTCAGGGTACGCTCACATGCAGGTGAGGGAGAGGGAGAGGGATCAGGATAACCAACGTCTTTCGTTGATACATTGTCCTATCTTTCTCTTCTTGTCTTGCCCGTAGACGCTCTGTATAAGCTTGTGCCCCTGGACGCTGTTGAAAAACAGGTCCCTGTAAAAGTTTCTGCAGCCTGTACAGTGATATGTGACTTCACTGCAACCAGGCTCGTCGTGTTTCCTCTTACCGAGCTTGACCCGGCTGGGTTTGAGCCACTTCTTGTTTTTGAAGGTCTCGATCCACGTTCGCATGAGGTCTGAGTCGCTGCAAGAGTAGGGCATGATGCACAGAACGGACTCGGGATACATTGCGGCCGCTGAGCTGAACGCGTCTGGCATGTGTATCTGCAACATGAGCACGGTCTGATACAGGAGACCAGCCAGGTCGACAAGAGTCCTCTCGCACAGCTCGCTTCTCACCACGGAAAGTGTAACTGTGCCGCTCGAGGTCTCAAACCCCATGTGCGTCAGCATGACACTCGGCACCGAAATTGATATTGCGGTGTCCGGGTCGGGGGGATCGCCGTTTCCACTGAAGGACACTGTGCCTTCGGATAGGGCTTTGGTGAGCCCCTTCCCGAGCAGAGCGCTCAGGTTCCCGTACACGTCACCAGGATTCAGGGACATGTCCTCGGTGATCACCTTGACGCAGACCTCGCGTTTTTCACCAGGTAGACGAGTCACAGTTTCCCTGCTCGCCCTTAGACGCTCTAACTCCTGAGCCCCGCAGGCCGGTATCATGTGTTCGGGGCAGTTGTTCATGATGGTGTTGAAAACCGAGGTCGCCCTCTTCAACCTCTCTCTGACAGAGGCGATTGAGGCGCGTAGGTGCTCTTTACACTTGTTCAGACTGTGAGCACCCAGAGCAGAGCTGTACATGTAGCGGGGTAAGCAGTAGTCTATGATACAGTGAGCCACAAGCTTCCCAGAGCGGTTGACCAGGGTGCGGTCCGCATAGTGAGCCATCAACACCCTGGAGTTGGCGGAACATTTGTTGAAAGGCTGGTAAGGGTGAGGGATGAGACGCTCCGTGCCGGCCGAGAATTCAGGCGGGTGCTCTCCGTGCGACGGTTCGGATCTGTGGTCGCAAGCGTACTCCGTGTCGCAATCGGGGACCTCGCTGGATCCGGGAAGCTTGGCCTCGCACAAGAGCGAACCGCCGAACATGGCAGTGACACACCCCGTGCTGGCCTGGAGGTTCAAAGGGTATCTGTAGAAAGCAGCTTCGCAGGGGTTGCACTTGTGATACTCGTAGCACTCCACGGGCCTTACGGAGAGCCCCGTGATCTGCTGTAGCCACGCCTTTACGATTTCAACGTAGGTGTTTTTGACGCTGGAATTGGCCACTTTCAAGCGATCCAGCGTCTGTTGACTGAAGTGCTTGGTTTTCGCAGATTTGATGAGACTGCTCCAAGGGAAGAATCCGGCTCCCATCTTGGACGCGATGAGTTCAGATGCTTTACAAGCGAGAAGGTCTCTGAGGATGGCTTGCTTGTGCGAGAACATGTGGTTCATGCAGTATCTTTTGTCCTTGTACAGCGTTCTCACTGTGAGGACATCGGTCGGCGCGGACCCCAAGCCCCGTGCTGAGCGGAGTGTCGTGGAGACCGCCGAGAAACCGGACTCCAGTTGCAAGGTAACAACGTCCTCTACCCTGTAAGCGGTGAGAAAGGAGCTAGCTCGATGCGACTGCATCCATCGACCCAGATCGTCCACCACGGGCTCCTGTTCCGTGTACAGTATCACATCTCCGGGCTTGAGCTCGTGCCACGGAGCCGTGGAAAAACACGAGACCTGATCCGTCTCTAGTTTGACACAGTCTCCCCGCATCACGCATGCTATGAAAGTGTCCGTTATGGCGGAGTCACAAGGGGAGCGCATACTTTTGAACGCAGAGAGCCCTCTGACCTTGACGGAAACCGAAGAGAGACCCCCCTCGTCGTCGAGGTTGTGATCGAGACCCACGTAGTTCTTCTTAGCTACGTGACAAAAGATGGAACAACTGTTCTCATATTCCAACTTGACTCTTCTGTCTTTGACAAAGGGTCCGGTGACATCCGAGTATTTGTCAGATCCAGAAACCCTGGCTACGTAGACAGGATATCCTTCCTTGGTGACCGCTCCTCTCGGATCTCTGACCACCTTTTGGTGCTTGTTGCCTCTGCCTATCACGTACATTCTCTTAAGGGCGTCCTCCACCAAAGTGCTGTGCACGCAGTCCAAAAAGGCAGGCACCTGCGCTCCGGCGCGCTTGAATTTGTCGCTCAAAGCCGTCTGAGCCTGACAGGCGAAGCTCCTGAGGTGTTCGGTTTCTTCGTGCCGACCGGGCACGTCTCTACGAACATCCACGTCGGGCACCTCATTCTCAGGAAGGTCCCCGGGTCCGTATCCGACCGAGACCATGACGCTGTCGGTGTCTCCGTATACGACGGGGCAGTGGTGCTGGTAAAAAGTGGACACGCAGCTGTTTACCACGGAAATCTGTTGCCTGCCGTGACCGGATATGAGAGGTCCACAGGGGTGAGGAGCCGTTCCGTAGAATGAGTTGGCCATGACCTTACTTTCCCCCTCTTGCATCTTGTAGTAGACCCGGTCGGCCTCGCTGATTTCAGGGTCCTTGAGTTTTCTCTTGAACTCGGCTCGCTGGTTGAGATAGTACTCGACCGAGGAAGAGAGTACGGCAGGCGCGCGAACAAAGGCTCCTCGGTCGTGGTCGTACTTGAGAATGAGCGAGGCGTAGTCGAATCCTTCAGCTTCCCATTTATAACACACCCAACCGGATAGATCATGTGGGAAGTTCACTGGAGGCCAAGGGATTGTGGTCTCGGGTGATATGTTGAGAGCGCACATGATGGCCGGGTACATACTCGAGAAGTCAAAGGAAAGTTCAAGGCCCATGCCGGGTCCGGAGTAGTGCAGACCCGTGAGGGGATCACATACTGCACCCCCCTTCCACTTCTCGCTGTCACTGTTGTGAGACTCTAGCTTAGGATCCCATCGCAGGCGGCTGTTTAATCCCATACCCGCGGGCCCCGCTTTGACTCTGAGAGTATCGAGTGTAAACTTGAGCTGAGGAATCTGAACGGCGTGAATGCTCTGTACGAATCCACCGAAGTTATCCCCTCTCCCGTGTACCACAACGTCCACATTGAGAGTTGTCCTGCATCGATGGAACAGGGCTGACACGGGGTTGAGGACCTTAGCTAGCCTGGCGCACAGTTGCGAGTCGACCAAGTTGTAGAGAAGCACAGTGAAGAGATTCTTCCCCCCAGTACTGATCATAGCGTCCATTTTGGAGTAACCGACGTCTGCCAGCTTGCAAAGTTTCCTGATGTCCTTCGGAGGCTTTCCGTGCAACTCTCTGGCCTTGGCGATGACAAAGGGCGCCACGTCGTTCAACTTCATGCTAGTGCACGCAAACTTGATCTCTCTGGTCTCTGCCATCCTGTACAGGTCTATGATGTTCATGCCGCAGCTGTTCATCTTGAAGTGGCCCAACTTGGCCTTTTCTTTGTTGAATTTTTCAACGTGTTCAGACACCGACACGAGATCGTACTCGGTCAAGGTTCTGTTCAGCAACACTGAGCCCAAGCTCTTGAGCAGATCCTTGTACATCTCCAAGTAACGTACGTTTTCAAACTGGAAGAGAGGTACCATGTCCCCAGTTAAGGCCCTAGTCACAAAGAGCCCGTTCCAGGCTCGCAATAACGAGAAACATCGGTTCTGGGTGGAGACGTTGAAGCGCTTGGCGTAGTTAGATTCCGCGTAGTAATGGACACGCTGCTCGATCACCCTTATGTCAAATTCGGCGTTGAAAACGTACAGGAGTTCTATGCCATATCTGTACAGCAGTTGGATCATTTTTGTCAAAAGCGCAAGTTCTCCGGAGCACGGGTAGAACAAAATCCGCTTGGGATCCTCCACACCGGCTCGCGCAGCCAGTTCCCGGTCTGCCTCTGGTTGCTGGTCGTGCGCTACCTTACACTGGTTATAGAGAACTAGCAATGTCTTCCTGTGGTGATCCACTGAAGTCTTGGTCACATGGGAGTTGAGAATCACGAGAGACGCGCAGGTTATTTCATGCTGTTGACCTGGCATGTCGGGCGCCAGACTAGGGATGTTGACAGTCTTGTTCTGTTTTGGCAACTTTTTCCTCCCTTTGTTCAGCGCGCAAACCAGCTTATTCCTGTATTCCGTCATATCCGCAACCGTGCGCTCAGTGCAGTAGGGGAACTTGTAGGCGAAAGACTCGCATCGTAGGGACGCGTTCCGGTACGACTTATCAAACACGGTCTCGATATCCAGACAGGCCGCCTTATAGAAATGGGGCATGTGCTCACTATCAAAGACCTTGGCCTCGGCCTCAGACTTTTCGTGATCGTAGATGAGCTCGGAGACCGATAGGACCTGGTTCAGCTTGTCTGCAGGCATGAAATAGACCCTGCCGAACATAACATTCGAGCACAGCGCGGGCGTGTTACCATCTCGAGCAATGTAATAGCCCCTGTCCGGGCAGAAGTCTCCGAACGTCAAAGCCCCCTTCACAGTTTCAAGGTACTTTTTGCCAAGTGCTATAGTTCGTAACGGGAAAAGCTGAGCGTTTACTTTTCGCTTGATGTCATCATGAAAAACGCTAACGCGCACCGGTTCATCGGCGAAGTATTTAGCCCACGCCACTCGTACCGACTCCCAGGTCTCTTCCTCACTGTCCTGATCACGAACCAAGTCTAGGTCGTAACCCATAACAGGAGCTATACCGATTACTTTGAAGTGCACTGTGGTGTGGATGCTGACCCGTTGACCCTGCACTACCAACCCTCTACACAGGAGGGCTTCTTGTTGTTTATGAAACATGACAGATTTGATCATCACCCCAACCAGATTAGGTTCATGTTCAGGGTTGACAGTTCTGTGTTTAGGGTATATGTCAGGGAAAAAGTCTGTGAAAGGTAACGGTTTGTCCATGATTCAGAATCCGGGTAACAAAGGGTTTACAGAGCGCAGAAAGGTGTTTGGTGAAAAAGAGAAATCATTCAAAAGCAAAACTGTGAGAGTGGCATGTGATATTAATCCAGCAAGGGGGGAGACCCGGGACCGAATCACCCGACTTAACCAGACCTAGTCTTAGCTTGCCATTTAGCAATGAGAGACATACGGTTGAAACGTCAGACCAGACTTAAATATCAGCCCAAGGTCGTATTTTTCCATACATCCAACCGAAAGTGTAACTCTCTTCCCAGCATAGGGGGAACCTGGGGTTGGGACGTCCGACCGAGGCTAAAATATCCGGCCGAGGCTGTGATCATTTTCTACGCAGCATAGGGGGAACCTGGGGTTGAGACGTCCGACCGAAAACTAGGGTTGCAGCGCCCGACCGAAAACTGAACCATCTAACCGGGGCTGAAGTATATAAGCATTAGGGACCCCTGAATGCAGAGACTTACAGAGACCGAGATTTGGTTTCAGATGCGCACTCTCACAGGGTATAACAGTGCATTGCTGTGATGCTGCAGATGGGAAAAAAATGGAGTTTCTATCCAGTAGAGAGGGGCCGAGGCTGTAATAATTTTCTATCCAGCAAAGAGGGACCTGGGGTTAAATCGTCCAACCGAAAGCTGAACCATCCAACCGAGGCTGAGGTGCGTGACTATTAGAGAGCCGTGAAAGCAGAATACAGAGACTGAGGTTTGGTGTCAGATGCTCAGATACTCTCAGAAGGAATAACAGTGGATTGATGTCACACTGCAGACGAAGAAAATGGAGTTGCCTCACAGAGAAAAGAATACAGCTGTGTTAAAAAGTGTCAAAGTGCCTTCTGACAGGAGAGTGTTCTTCCTGGCAGTGGAAACCGAGATGCTGTATGACAGACTATCTGACGAACTGGCTTTTAGCGCATTGTCACCGAGCGACAGAGCGACGTTTCAATTTCTCCTATACCTGACATATTGCTGCAAAGGAGAATTTCTCCAGGTGACTTTGGAGAACCCGGATTTCTGCAGCATGTCACCTCCTGTCAGAGAAGATTTTGCTCACGGGCGCCTGTTCTGTTTTGTGCTAGACATGAGCAAGGAGTCATCTCAGGAGCAATTCGGTGTCAATGTACAATCAGGATTTGGCACACCCGCAGCCTCTTGCGATACGGATGAGTATTCCGGTGCTCAATTACTTGATCTTATGAGCATGAGTGTCAACATGGATGTGTTCAGACGGGATGATGTTGACAATAATAATGTTGACGATGATGATAACGATTATGATGATGATTATGATGATGATGATGATGATGATGATGACGGTGCCATCCACGCTACAGAGAAAGAAACGCTGGAGGAGGCATTCGACTCGTTCATGCGACTGCAATTAGTTAGAAAAAAAGCCTCGTCTCTGAACAATGCTATGATTGTCATGAGAGACGGCGATGGAGAACTGAAGTCGTTGTTCGACTGGGTTGACATCCGACGGGACACACTGAATTCTAGCAAGGTGGATAAGAAAAAAGTCAAGGAGTTACAAGGTTCTATGTACACACCGGCCTGTCACTCAGGGAGACAGGCCGTTTTCGTACCAGAGACTATAACGGACCTGAGTCTCAAAGTTCTCGATGACTCCATAGGTCGGATCACGGATAGTGCGAGCAGAGGAGAAGGAAAGACGTTGTTCCTATCGCTCATGTCCAAACTCACGAGCGCGCAATGGTTAAAACAGAAAGTCATTCAAACCAGGTATAATGCAAACATGGCGGCGGACGTGAGATTTATAGAAAAGGTGAACGTTTTCACACGTGAACTTGCCGCCTCCTCAAGGAACAGGGATGTGAACATCGGAGGACTGTTGGTGTTCAGGTACTCTTTGGAAAAAGTCATCTCCAGGGAGAACCCCGACCTGTTTGTCAAATCGTTGATCCACAGGCACATGCCCATCGCAAAGACCCGTATTGACAAGGTGCTATGTGACATAAAGAGCAAACGGAGGACACGTGAGCTTGCGCGTTTGCTGAGCAACGGCCTGTGTAACTGCAAGAGAACGTGCACTGAGGATGGAGGAGAAGAGTGCGACGGAGATTGTCAGGTGGCGTACTCGTGCTTTTACAACTCATCCGAGCATCACCCCTTCCTTGTGAGCAAAGACGACCACAGCTACTATTTTGCACACCTGTACCCTCATCTGGGCAAACTGGAGCGCCTGAGTAAAGAAATGAGGGTCAAGTACAGAGGACGCAGGCAGTTTGAGAGCATAGCGAACATGGTCTTCAGTATTCTGGTCAGACTCCAGCTCAGTGATAACAACTGGCTGTACCAAGGTCTGGGTGACGTGATAGACGACAAGATGAGCAACTCGAGTTTATCTCTCGGCTACAACCTCAGGAGGATACACGAATCTTTGTACTTGGAGGCGAGCAATCACGAGGACTACTCGGAAGACCCCGCCTCTCTGAATCCGGTGAAAGTGTACGACCACGCGCTGGTGCGCCACTTGTTTTGCGACAGCCTGCAAGTGGGCAGGTTGTTTCAGGCGTCCACCACGTTCAATTACATTATCGCCAACACAGCTCCCAGGTACACGATCGAACGAATTATGATCTTCAACATCACCGGCCCGGGAGAGGGCAAGAGTTACGCCAATAACGTGTTGAACTACCAGTTCAGCGGTGTGAAGGGATGCATAGAGACTCTGACATCTTTCACGCCTCAGGCCTTCAAGTACAAGCGGAAGAGGAACGCTTGCGTAGTGATGATAGACGACGCGCACATAACCCACCAGAAGAACATAAAAGCCTCAGACAGGGAGTCCAACGTGATCCCGAATACGTTCAAGAACCTTTTAGACACCAGCAAACTGGAGAGTGATGTGGTGACCAGAGACGTGAGCAGCGGCAAGGTGGACACCGTGAAATACCAGGCTGTGCACAACTGCGGCTTTGTGTGGAACACCAACACGATGGGGTTTGTGAGCGACGCGTGGGCTGACCGATGTGTGATCATAGAATCTGAGTACCCCGACCGAATGATTCGCACGCGTAGCACCAAGCAGATACAGGATACGGTGAGGAATCACGAGATGGACACTATAGCTGCAAAGTGCCTATACAGACAGAACCTAATCCAGTCCGCGACAATGATTGCGGAGTCTGATGTTATGCAGTTCAGCGCCAGGTCTGACAAAGCCAGAGACGCTTGCGTTGCTGCCCTGTACGCTAGCCACATTGTGTGCACAGGAGTCATCAGCCGGAGGGTTTCGTTCTGCATCAACCAGCTAGTGTATGCCGAGGCCATGAAGCTTGCGTGTCATTTTGTGTTTGACATATGGCTCCCTCCGTGGACTGAGATCCCGGAGGAAAGGTTGTTTCCCGACCTGAGAAGTTACATGAGGCAGCTAAACAGGAACAGACTGAAGGCTCTGAACGAACTGAGCTTCGGCCAGATCTGCTTGGAAACCAACGCTGTCTACAAGCTGTGCGTCGCAGCCTGCCTGCCGGACGTGTGTCCCCGTGCGGTCGACATACAGGGCCGGTTCGCCTGCAAGGTGCTGGGTTACATCTTAACCCAGATTCACAAGCAGCGGCTGAAGACGAGTTTGAAGAACGGACACATGCACATATTCGGCATAGATAACATGTTCTTCTCTGAGAGAGAGATCAAGGTCTACAGTGACACCGCGCACGAAATGCTCATGCTGTGCTCCACGTGCATAGTCCCAAACCGTGAGAGCTCGAATCCCGCAATGACGAGTTACAAGCTTTGCACGTACAGATACGCGACCAACCACAACGCCCCGCGTGTCAGAGGGTGCACCGTGAACCAGCGCAAGAAAGTGAGTTCTATCACGGTCCCGCTCGAAGCTGTGTACGACATGCTGGCCATATACGCGCCGGACAGCCACTCGGGTTTCTGGGATCAGTTGGGCGCCGCGATGATCGCCGCTTACGAGAAAGGAGACTTTGAAAACGTCAACGCCTTCGCACAGTGTTCCAAGGACAACGGCGATGAGGAGCAGCCGCCTGTTCGCAGAGTGACGTTCACCTTGGACTTCAACGAGGACCCAGTGCGCTCTACAATACTGGAAGCTACGGCTGCTATCGAACCCTTGGACGAACTCACGTTCAACAAGTGCGTGCTGGGCGGTGAGACGTTTCAGTGCTCCGCACCCCTGTATTACGGGGGTGTCATCCAACATACGCTGCGTCAAAGCGCACCTGAGGAATCCTACGACAAAAGACACATGAGAGAATCTAAACTAGGTCCGAGAGGTACTTTCCACGGACCCAGACTGAGCGTGTACTCGACAGACTACTCGGGGGTACCTGTGAAGAACGTGAGTTCGTTTTGCACCACGAGGACCATGTATCACCAAGACAAGATACTCCTGAGAGTCAACCGTAACGATCGCAGACACTTGGCCGAGCTAGAGGAGGATTGGGAGTGGAAGGATGCAGCCGAGGTGTTCAACAAGGTTCACGGGTCTGACGTGTTCTCTGTGGAAATGTTGAAACAAGACTATGCTGCAACCATGATGGTCGCGAAGGGAGAATTGGTAACCAGCCCCCCCCATTGTTCACCTACACTCGGTGACATGATAAAGACCCTGCGTGAGTCTGATGGAGATGCGGCACTAGCACTGAGAAAGGGTACGACAGCTTGCAACGCTTCAGAGTGTGGCACACAGCAAATGCAATCTGGACACTCGCACTTTAACAGGGCACATAAACGGAGTAGACGGTCGGGAGAGACAGGTGATGGAGGTTCAAAGAGAATTAAACACAGAGGTGGGATAGCAAGGACATGATGACATGACACTAACGTCTTGGTGTATTTATACATGTACAAGAATAATATCTTGGTGTAAGTGTGTATGTATGTATGTATGTATGTATGTATGTGTGTGTGTACAAGAATAAAATCTTGGTGTGTATATATATATATATATGTGTATATATATGTATATATATATTTGTGTGTGTACGAGAATAAAAACGTGTA
>JAUZTA010039643.1:0-16452 GCA_034780835.1 Ctenochaetus striatus
ATTTTTACAATGACATTAAGGCTTTAAAAAGTTAGTGTGTGTGTGTGTGTCTGTGTGTGTGTGTGTGTGTGTGTGTGTGTGTGTGTGTGTGTTGGGTGGGGGTCCTTGAGTTCTAAAATCAGCTTGGAGACTGTAGACTCATATCTGCAACAGAGGGGGGGAAATCATTTCAAACAGGATCCTTCAACAAGATGAAACACTGGTTCTCTATGACAGCAAAGACACCGCATGATCAATCCAAAAATATGTAACGGTTTGTTACAATGTAGTGTTTTTTTCATATTGTCATATCAAAGTTTTTGCATCAAATTTTTTGCAGTGTGTGCAAATGGGTGAAATGACTTAAAAACAAAGTAACTAAACAGACTTTTCTTTACAGTACCTCTGAGAAGCGGAACAGGGCGGCCAGCATTTATCACATTGCTCTGAGACAGGGCGTCCATCATCCAAGAGAGGGCGCTGCAGCAGTACTCCAGCTAGAAGAGAGATTCACAGACAGAGATGGAGAAGTGCTGAGCAGGCAAAGCCAACAGCTGCAGAGAAACCAGACACACACACACACACACACACACACACACACTGTGCGTATGTGTGCGCATTTATGTCAAGTGTGTGTGTGTGTGTGTGTGTGTGTGTGTGTGTGTGTGTTCATGCAGATATCAGATACCACAGTCTCAGTTCAGTCAGCTCATACGTGCAGCAACGGGACACAATGAAACTAAGAAACATCAGAAGTGTTTGGCTGAAATAGGTCAACTCCTTTTTATTATGCTTAATTTAGAGATTAGAATTTAGTTTAAGGATGTCAGAGAGGCATTGACTTGAGCTGCACAACCTGTTGAATATTCATTTGGGCCAGTGGGATAAAGAGGTAAGCCTCTCAATGGGCAGTTTGTTTCCTGGTAGGAGGTATGTCTGAATTAAACCCAAAGTCTATGCAAAAAAAATCACTGTTCAAACAGCAACAACACATTCTCTGGACTAAATAAAGAGATCAGGCTCATTGAAGTATACTACAGTAAACTGACCTCTGTCTCCAACAGTCGCAATCTTCGGTCATGATCACGAATCTCGGCCATCTGCTTGAGTAAACTGTCAACTCTGCAGAAAAAAAAGAAACAAACACACAAATGAAGCAGGTGCAAACCTCAGTCAGAACATCGGTCTGAATTCAGCTCAGTTCAACAAGCTAAAGTGAAGTTAAGGACCTCAGAAGAAATGACTCCAACACAAACACATCTTTTCACATTCTTTAGCGTGACAGAAACAGCAGAGACAACCTACTTTACAGATGTAGATTTTAGTCGGGCTGTGTCACTCTCCCTCTGGCGCTTATTTTGAGCTGAAAGGAGATTTTCTTTCTGGATCGCCTCCCACGTGTTGAGTCGGCTGGCCTTTCTGCCCCGCAGCTCCAAAACTGAGGACAGAGAAGATCATTAAATGATCTGAATAGGCACAAGAGTCACACAAGGATGTATGTGTGAGTGGATATCAGTAGAGATCCTGCACCAGTTGGAGATTTGTGCCCAGGGCACAAATCTGTGAAGGTATCACATTTAAGTCTGTGAGACACTCTGAAGAGATGCCCAAACTGCCTCAACTGGATCTTTAAAGCATGAAGGAGCACACTGCTCTGAGCTCCTAACAGATGCCTGAAAGGCCCTGCACACCCGACATAAACATGCATCCTGGGAGATCTGATCAGATGTGGAGTAAAAAATTTAACATCGATAAATGTGTGTTTCCCTTTATTATTTTCACCTTGGTTAAATGCACCACCCCCTCCTCCCCCTGCAAAAATGCCTGTCCTCTGCATACTCAGATCCCCTGTCTTTCACATCAACTACTTGGATCTTCTCACCAAAGTGTTTTCTCTTGACTGAGGGGATGCCGCGGACGTATCTCTTGATGAGAAGGTGGAGGTGTGAGATGATAATGAAGGGTGGTGCCAGGCAGGGCCTCGAGTGGTACTCCACAATCAGGTTGTAACGCTGAAACTTCCAGTAGGTGTCACTGCGCTCCTGTACTTTTGAGAAGGTGTAGCTGCAGACAGTAAGTTTAAATCACTTTGTGCACATGCAGAGCTTTTCTTTTCTACACTGGGTTTCTGTGCACTGAAACATGCAGTGCAATTTCTTCAAAATCCATTTTATCAATAGAACAAAACTGGATTAGAAAGAAATCATTCTATTTAAATCTACCTGAACATAGCAATGAGCAGGTTGACCAGTACTATGTTGGTAAACAGCAGGTAGATGACGAGGAGGATGACAACCAGCCAGTTGGCATAGCTGTCCACACAAGGTTCCATTCCTTCCTCAATGAGTGTGGCGTTGGTTGTGCAGTTCACATCTCCGAGTTTATCCACTGGAAGATCAATTAAGAGGTTTAAGACAACAAGTGAGCGTATATGCTGCACATTCACAAGCTCCTTAGATAGAAACCTTCATCTTAACTGCACTGTGTACTGAGTTACATGTTTATTGGACATAATTAAATTGTAAGTGATCTAATATGTCAGTTTGTCATAAAACCCACCTGCATTAAGCTCACAATATCCAGTTTTTGTGCAGCCACTTGCAGTGTTTGTCTGTAGTGCAATTGTGGTGTAAATTATATCAAAAGCTATTCTAAGATTTTACCAAGTGGTTGGCACAATATCAGTCAACCTTATTAATCTAATGCAATCAAAGCTTTATAATAGGGTGAGGTGAACCTTAACCCTATGATAAAATAAAATACAGGCTTCATTTAGTTAGGGTTTGTTGAATTTCAGGGGTTTGCATGCATTTAACGGGTGTTTTCAATTGTTTTCAATTTATGATTCTCAAATATTATATTTGAACAGGTAACTGGGCAAGTGAGTACAACAAAGACTATTTACTACAACAATGACCTTTTACCATAACCCATTTTGGTGCACATTATAAAATACAATGTACTCTACTGACCCTGTTTTGGTCATTATAAATCAAATCAGGCAAATTCTAGCCAGTAAATTTAAGTATGACTTTTTTTTCTCAATATTATTTCACTTAATACAAATGTGGCGGACACTGACTGTGAGTGAGCCACTCACCATCCATTTCATGTATGGGTATTTGTCCAAAAATATGCAGATACGGCCTGTAAAACACTCGGCGGAATATCCAGTCCGGCCGGGGATCGTACTTGTAGAGGAGAGCCTGATTGGCCACTCCGTAGGCCATGAGCCACACAGCCAGGAAAAAGAGGAAGAAGAAGACGTCCTTCATCTGAAAGAAGCAAGAACAGACCGGAGGTGAATGACGTAGGGTCTGCCCTGCTGTGAGGTCATGATCATCAGTTCAGTCTGCTCTTTGTAGTCCAAATCATAAATAATCTGTCTCAATAACACCAGATCAAGTATTCTGTTCAGGGTCTGTTAATGTGTGTATGGCATGGCAGATTACTGTAAATGATTGCAGCGAGAATAACAAAAGGACTTCAACTAGTCTTGGATGGTGTTATAGTTAGCAGTGTAGGATCACATGACCAGCCCTTCAGCATAATATCTCCCTGTACGTTTCTGCACTCGTGATTCACATCACATTCACTACAATCAGCGGTAAGTGGCAACAGATGGAGGGTGTGTCACATAGGGAAAACATTCAGTAATGCTAAACATCATGAATGACCCAGTTAAACCATCTACTTTCCATATGAGGAATGTGAACGCACTTGAAGAAATGTGCAGTGGGCTGGTTCAGGCGTTCAGGACAGAAATGTTTTTGGGTGTGCTGAATGTGAACAGTATGCCAGTTTGTCAAGATTAAGTAGAGAAAAAAGATAACTGTGACTGCTTGACAACAAAACAGACCCCTGCCAAAGCACCAGTGCAAAGTTCTCAGGGTGCTCAGAGCACTGAACCCTGTTTTTATGCTGGCTTGTCATCAAGTTACTAACAGAGTTATTGTTGTTAGCAGCAGGTAGAACGACCTGCCACCAGTTCCGTTTTTACTTTGTGGTCTGACTGATGTTCCCATTGCAAATTTCATTTCATTTATGTGTCTGTTGCCCTTGAATTGCTTTGTGAGACTCAAGTTCACTCACCATTTTGCCAACAATGATGATCTTTGGCCCAAGCTGTTTGTGGATGGCAAAGATATGAATCAGACGTAATGTGAAGACCATGTAATCTATGGCCATCACTGCTCTGCCGAACTCATATGACCGGGGGAACATCCTGTGAACAGTGCAGCCAGTCCTGATTAATGTCATGCAATATATTCATCGACATCACAAACAGAAAGTTTTCATGAGAAAATCACAGACAAGAAAATATTAGATGTTTTTTCATCCTGTTAGTGCATACACATGGAGGACTGATCTCAAACACATCAAGGACTGGAGCTGTGGTCGCTGCAAAGCTTCTGTCAGAAGAGTCACCTGCAGCTCAGAGCCAAAGTGAAGAGAGCGATGGCTGTGAGGTCACACTTGTTCCACACATCCTGGATGTAGTTTCTCATCCTCTGGACCACAAAAGTGCTGCCTACAAAGAACGTCTGTAAACCAGAGAGAGAGAGAGAGGAGTCAGCGTTGGAAGTCAGCAAAACACTTCAACTAACTCTGTATTTGTGAAGAAGAAGAATGAAGAATTCTGAAAGTTATCACAGACTCATTTTATCCTCTGTGTGCAACATTGCAAGTTAAACAGTAAGACCACAGTTGTCGGATTACAGAGTGATCTACCTTCAGCTTATGTGACAGACACCCGAGGCCCTTGAATGACACCCCCTTCCCTCCTAAACTCCAGGCCTCATTGGAATGAATAAGGCTGCTTCAGTTTTTGTAGCAGCGTACCTGAATTGCCTAACAGTTTGAGCAGTTTTGTTACCTTGTTTCTTTTCCTGACTGCTCACATTTACACTTATCTTTTAGAAGCTACTGTGTGTCTCATTCTGCCTGACTGCTGCGGACTGTAAACCTGGCTGTGGCAGCAGGGAGAACAAATGCTCTTTGTATTCTTTTACAAAGATTTGGGGGTTTTTTTTAAACCAAACTCTTGGTATAAAATTTGTCTTGACATACATTGAGTCCCTTAATATATGCCAATATATGTGTGTGCAAGCTAGCGTCACAACAACCAACCTGGCGAATCTCTTCACAAACTAAGGTGAAAACCCAGAAGTAAAGCACAAACTCCGGAGTGGAGGGGCCTTCAGGGGGCGGGGGCTTGAAGTCCACCAGCAGAACATAGGCGAACAGGCAGAGGAAGAGGAAGTACATCAGCACATTCCCGAGGAATGAGGTGACCGGGGCGAACCAGAACTGTCTCCACCGTGACACAATAAACGGTCTCCTGGAGTTGGATGGTGATGAGTCTGAAGACAAGAGAGAGAAAGAAGTGAAAGTTGGAAAGATTCAAAGTTGTTGTCAATCAGTTATATAAAATTCACAATTATACCCAGTGGCTACTTTTTTGAAGGACACATGTTTGATAATAAAATGCAAATGTTCACATATGCCAAGCAGGCAATAATGGTGCACAGATCAGAAACACACCGCCAAAGCCACCATCCACCTTTCTCTGCCATTTATCCAGGTATTGGTCACATCTAGGAGGCTTTCATGGCCACTGCTGGAGCTTCCTGTTCCTCTAAACCCCCCCCGCTGCTCCTTCTGCACACACCCCTCTGCTCATCTTCCAGTCAGCACCTGCCAGCTTTTCCCGCCAATACCCTTTCCACACCCACTGGCACGCCACCTGTCACTGTCTCCACCTATCACACCTCAGCCTGCTCATTCTGCCACACCTGCTGCTGTTTGCTCGTTAACTCTTAGGATTTATACCAGCCAGGTTGCCTTCGTTCTGTGCCAGATCATTGTTCGTGCTCCTGCCTGCTTTGGATTCTGCCCATTTGTACTGTTGCCTCTTGGCCTGCCTCTGACCTGTGTCTGTTTTTCTGATTTGCCTCTTTGCCTGCTATTTTTGTACCTCTGCCTGGTTGTATAGATTGTTGGTATTGACCTCTGGACTGGGCTGAACTCTGCTCTGCCTAAACCTTACTCCTGCCTCCGTCTTGTAATTCTGCGTGTGGGTCTTCTGATTTGTGATAGGAGGCATCCTTCACTCCCAGTCCAAAGGAGATCATCCAGAAGCACAATGGCCTCAGAGTTGGAGGTGATGATTTTCAATGTTGCCTTCGAACCTTCTCAGCGTACAGATTCACACAGGTCTGCTGGAGCTTAGAAGGAGCATGTTTGGCTTCTTGCAAGAATACAGACGCAGCTCTGACTGTGGTTATATAAAGACCAGATGACGCACAGACCGGCCCCGGGGGCCGCACACTGCTCAAACACCTCACACAAGATGCACCATGGGGTTTCTAAAACCCCTCAAGTATGCTCGCAAGTGTTAAGAGCAGGAATAAAATTTGATCTTCTACACACCATCATCAGTGCACGTACTCTCTTAGCAGAGATTACAACAAGTTGAACTCACTATTCCCTTAATTAGCAATGACCTCATGAACAGAGAAGCTTTAGTTAGAGTCGAGTGGCACAACCAGCCCTCTGCTGTACAGCAGACCAAGCAGATACATGCCTACTGATCTCACTGCTGAAACTTGGAGAGGGTTAAGAAATAGTATAACAGCTTTGATTAAGAGTATAATAGTTTCAAAACCATACTGTTTTTATCCCAAAATATAATTTCCAGCTTGTACCTGACACCAAGCCAGTTCCCAGAGACTGAAAATGTGCTCGCAGAGCTGAAAGATTCAACTCTTGTTCACATTACTGAAGGAACATGTGAATATGTGTCCACCACCTTTTCCTTTGGTGACGGTTTCTTCATGGGAGCACAAAGTAGCACAAAGTAGCCACTGAATGCAAGAACGGTGAAAAAAGCACTCATTTAAACTTACTTTTCAGGTTTTCTTTCAGAGCCCTCAGCTCCTCAGCGTCTTCCTCACTGTGACCAAAGAAGCAGAATCAGAGATGTTTGTCAAAAACTTAGAGGGAAAACCGTCAATCTAATATCTTTTTTCTGCATATATCTATTATATTTGTGTATTTTTTATTTACTTTTGTACAATGTCAGCGAGGGAGAAGACCGTGGCATCATTTCCATCCAGACTTTCAGTGTCTCTGCCTGGTTGGATCTCCATAGACTTCCCATCATCCTCCTGTTCCCTGTAACATGAACACACACAACCTGGCATGTTTTCATTTCTTATCTAAATCACTGGAAAACAATATACATTTAAAGAGAAAAAATAGCTCCTGACTCTGTTAATGGGCTTTTTTTCCTTTTGAAGTGTCAGTTAAGCCTTTTCAGTTCCTTTAAAATTTACTGATTCAGTTTCAATGTAGAACTGATTTAACAGCATACAACAATACATCCAAATCATCCTCTTGTTCATCTTTCACTGTTCTCCACATGTCACACAGTCGTAAACTGAGATTTCAGACACAAATAATATCACAAATGCTTTTAATGGCTGCACTGGGTCAGTCAGAGGGCAGACTCTGGACTTGGTTCTGGTCTGGTTGTGCCTGAATGCCTGTTCTTCTCTGCAAGAGGTTCATGACTAATATCAGTAGAAAAAGCAGAGGATTGATTTGAAGCTTTTCAGTTTTTAAAATCTTCCCTCATCTTAAGTCAATAAGCTGCGACTGACAAATCAATCCCTGAACCTCTGCTTTGAACATTCTGAGGTTTACAGAAGGCTTCGGTCAGGTTAAAGTGGAGATATCTTGACTCAAAGTGGAATGATGCACTCATACATCTGGATCAGGATTATAAATTCATATTGTGCTCTGTAAGAAAAGAGGTGTCGTCCCTTTACATAATCACTTTGCAGAACAAAGTATTTATCTGACTGGTTTGAATTAAAATGTAATTATCAAAAGTAAAATCTCTCTTTTTTCTTTTAGAGAAAATCTGTTTACATAAATTTCAACAGGATTTTTATTCCTCACACATCACAAAGGTGTTTGGTCCTGCATGAAGAAAACAACTGTACTTGACTCTGGTGACTAGTACAAGTTTAGAATATGTTTATTGAAAAGAGTGAGGAGAACTTAAAAATATTTTTCAAACACAGACTGCTCACACTGAGGGAGATGTATTCAATCTGATTTTAGCTCAAATGCTGATATTTACCCACAAATTTACACAAATTGAAAAAGTTAGCCCTGAATCCAGAATGGACAGTCCTCAAAACACACAGTCCCAGGACATATTAGACAATATGCACACAGTAATCTCCCTAAGATGACACTGACCTGAAGCTGATGAGGTCTGTGTAGAGGAGGGGGGGCAAGAAGAAGGTGAGGACCAGTTTCCAAACCTCAGTGCTTCTCTCCATGTCGCCCCACCAGATCTGAGACAGCAGCGCCTGAGAGCAGAGAGCAGCAGCGTCAGCACAACATTCATTCATTCATACGAGGTCTGCATCAGTCTCAGTGTGTCACACCCAACGCTGAAGAAAAAACCTTGGGTTTATTCACTCAGTTCATTCAGGAGCTGCATTTTAGAACTAAATTCAAATCTCAAACAGAGAGCAAGTATCTAAGAAAAAAGTACAGTCTGTTTTGACTGTTGTCTTTATTTTTAGCAAGTGTCTAAAATGTGTTGTCAAAGTGGTGAATATGTTTTCTCAGTTGGATTCTTACAGCTGGTTTCTCTTTGCCACCATATTTGAGCCCTTAGAAATGTGGGAGGCTTTTAGCACTTGAAGCCAGACTGGAGCCAGGCTTTCTCATCAGTCTGTTAAAGCCTGCTGTCTGCAGGAGGACAGCATCTCTACCTGAACACCATCGTGGCTGAAGAACAGCCGGGCATCAGCCGCGGTGGCCATCTGCAGGCAGGTAGCTGCGCCCCACACCGGAGACTTCCTTATCAGGAGAGTGAAGGAGCGACTCTCACTGCTCTGGTAACACTCGCTGAAGACGTCTGAACACACAAGCCACACCCAACAAAAAGAGCAGTATTTATACTTTTTCTCCTGTTTTTAAGGTTGTTAGGTAACAGGGACTTTTAGGGGCACACAACAGAAACATGACAGGGAAATTGGGGGGAACAGATAAAACATAAGCTGACACCTTAAGCCATGGGACTGTCCTGGGCTTTAATTTTAAGATACAAATGAATAACAGATGCACTTCTTAACTGTTCAGAAGAAATGAGATGATTGGTTCCTGGGTTGGCCTTTAGTTTGATGCATTAATGCTCGAACAAGTATGACTTAATTTAGATTTTCTTACATGTAGCTTACAGCTGGCAGTGCTTACTTAAAGGAGCGTGCAGCTGTAAAGAACAAATGGACTCTGGTCTGACTCACCCTGTGCCAGGTTCTCAAACTTCTGCGCCAGTTCTTTCATGGCAACCTTGTTCTCAGTCTCACTCTCCAGCTTAGAAAGCTCCCTCAGCAGCTTACATCCACCCAGAGCACTCAGCACCGACTCCCCCGCCTGCCAAGGGAGCACAGAGACACAAGGTGTGAATGAAGGTTGACTGTAATATGCACATGCTGGTCAGTCTGTTTCTCACAGCATCTTTAAACTTTCATTTTAATCACATAAAACTGATGAAGCTGAGCACTGCAGCTAACAGGGTCATTTGACTACATGCAGCCAGTCCCTGAACACTTTAGAGTCTCACCATCTCCCAGAAGTAAACGGCCATCTCAGTGCGGTTCTGCAGCACGGCCCAGATGAAGAGGGCCGCCCAGGGTGACAGGCAGCGCTGACCCCGGTACACACACTCCCCCTGCAGCATCTTGTTGACTTGCTGAATGTGGGACCAGACACAAGAGTCACTGATGAGTCAGTCAGATCTGAACAGCTGATCACTCTCAGTGCTGACAGCCATCAGTTCTTGAATCACAGGTGTTTAATCTCTGGTCAGCAGCTGGTTTTAGCGGTCTGTTTTTTGAATGGCGGCCCTGAAATGAAGAACTCATTTCTGTAGAGTTGTTTGTGTGTTTCTCCTGACTAATGAAACCTTTAGCCTCATGCAGAGATGAGTGACATGAACTCAAGAGTGAAGCTACAAATGGCCTTGTGCATTTTTTTTTTTTAATATAAGCAAACAAATTTTTGCTGTTTGAACTTCCCACTCACTGACCTTCAGAGCCCTCCGGGTGCTGGTGCTGTAGTCCAGGCCCAGAGGTCCATAGTAGAACGGCTGACAAACATCACCCAACAGGTCCCACAGCAGGCGGGAGACCTGCAGCATCACCACATTACTTTACTACTACCGCTGCATACAGAGGAGGGAGGCTTTTATACATGATATAACTTAATATAATGCAGAAAAAAGCGACCACAGTTTGTTGGCTTTCAAAAAACAGTTAACTTAATGAACCTGAGTCTGTTTATATGATCAGAATCAAAGGATCACAGGACATGAAAGCAGTGACTTTGTCTGTACATTCAGTGACTTTTGAAGAAAAACAAGTAAATGATCGCCCACCTGCACTTTCTAACCATGTCGATACAAATGGTCGACTATTATGGCTAAATATACTGTGGTTTTCTTAATTAGCATAAATTAAAGCAGCCAGTGAGGGAATATGTTTTGAAAGAATATTCTTCATCAGAGTTCTGCATGTGTTTTATGAAAAGTAGCCTGACGTTTTCATGGTGCTCGTTCAGGCGGCACTTCAGTAACACTCTGAGGTTTCTGTTTTTTGTGGTAGAAGTGAGATCAGAGCAGCTTCCAGAGCTTTTGTGATTCATGAAAGCTTCTTGTTCAGTTGGTTAAACTCCTGCCCCCCCCCCCTCACCTCATACAGGCTGAGCTCCATTGCTGATGTGGGTCCCGTCAGCGCGCTCTGGGGACACTTCAGAGGTACTGATGCAGCTCCGTCCATGTTCTGCAGGGACCCGGCCAGGGCCTGCCTCTCACTCAGACGCCTCTGGAGCAGGACGTAGGCCAGCGAGCTGTCTGACAGAGAGTGGTACAAGCTTTCCAAGCGACCGTATGTGAGGTAGTCCAGGATGTTCAGGCCGTTCTCGCAGAAGAGACGCACAAACTGCGGCTTGTCATTGATCAGTGCGTCTGTCATGGAGTCTTCAAGGTCGTCGTACTGAAAACATAAACACCTCATCAGCAATGTGTCACTGAGGGACAGAGGAATACATGTCTTTTTTCAAAGACTACCGGCTGATGCTTGTACCTTTGTTTGGATGGTACATTAGAAGGATGACAGAAAAAGGGGGGAGACAGGGACTGAAGGGCTGTTGGTTTGAAATCCAACCTGTATTTGTGTAATAAGTGTTGAGCCCCAGCACCCAGGTCACTCCCTCTACCAGGCCCCCCACACTCATGCATTTCTTTCCAACTCGTTTCTGAAGAATGTTCCCTGGGTTTTGTACTTTTGCAGTGCATCGGGTGAGATTTGTTTCATACTTCTGAGTGCCAGGAGTTATGCTGAGCACCACACTGAACAACATGTGTGATTTTGCAGCTGAACAGAAATGAGCATAATCCTCCATTTTCATAAACATTTACCAGACAGGAAGATCGAATGACAGATGCCAGATGGGAAATGGAGGATTCAGTGGTTTCTCAACTTGATGCATAAAAAAGGCTTAAAGTCAGAGTGTCTTGGTCTTTGCTGCATTGTTTTCATGTCTGCCTCTCTCTGATAAGCCACAGTGCTATGCTGAAATACACACTGCTGCTGAGCAGAGTCATGCTCCTCTTGTTTTTAGTGACCACATGACCTGCAGTGCCTCCCCCCTCAAAACAAACATTATTTTTCTGCTCTTTTCTGGTTCAGCTGACAGTGCTTGATGCTGCAGCTCCATTAACCTTCATAATCTCCCCATGTTCCCTGCATGTGGTACCACGGATTTTACTTTAATATTGCATCTGACTGAAATCTGCCGGTCCATGTAGCGGTGGTAAAGCCAGGTTTATGGAGGGAACTTTTACAACAGAACAATTGATCACAGTAGTAATTTTGTTTGCCTCTGACCTTCCACTGTATTTCTCCATTGAAGAGCTCAGATTTGGCGATGTCCACTCTGTTCCAGGCCACAGCCAGTTTCAGCTCTTCAGTGTACTCACTGGCGTCACTGGACACACGTTTGCTCGCTTAAAACACACACATACACAGAAAGGGAAACTAACTAGTGAGTACTTAAGTGGTTTAGTGACTTCTGCCTTAAACATGGAAGAAAAGTAGGTGTAAATGTATTACCCTGCTGTTTTCTGTTATCCCCTAAAGGTGGTGCTAAAGTGCTTTGGAGTACTTAGAGTATACAAGGAACTGTTACATTCTACATATAAGCTACACAAAGTCTGTATTTAATGTCAGTTGTAAAGCACTTTGCTACATAAAAACAACTATTTTCACTTTCTTACCTCGAACAAGGGCTTTGAGGAGAACTGTATCGAAGTCATCCGAACCTTCCTGTTCCCCGTGGAAAACAGAGATCAGCTCTCTGTTCTGATAAATGCTCAGAGCCCGGGCACACAGAGGAAGACCGGGAGAAATCAGGGTTTTGAAAAAGTTTCCTGTCATACATCACAAACATTTACATAAGCAAAGAGACTCAGGGCTGATCAAATAGAGCAGCGCTGATAGATCTGTGGATTAGCAAAAAGGGTGAGGTTCTTTCAGGAAGTCAGGTTTTATCTCATTCTGGTCTCCTGCAGATCAGGTTATCAGAGAGTTACAGACATACAGATCTTCTGGACGATTCATAAATCAACAAAGACAGAAAACTCAGCTTCAGTAAAGAAATGATGATGGTGATGATGAACTAAATTCCTCTCTGAGTTCACGACTGATACCAGATATCTGACCCTGGTGACCCTGCGCTCATACAGAGAGACTGACACATGCAGTGTCTGACTCACACTGTCCACCAGCTTCTCCAGCTCATCCTCAGCTGGGAAGTGTCTCCGGACCTTTTCACGGACCCAGTCGCGCAGCTCTGCGCTGGGACCATCTGTGGCCTCGCCCTCTGCCGGAGGAGAGGTGGGACTGAGGGGAACAGAGAAGAGATCGTCCAGCAGCTCGCTGATAAGATCTGCAGCTGGACCAGAACCATCAAGGACCAGCCAGGGCGTAGCTTTCCTCAGAGAGGCGTCTAATCTCTGAGCCGGGGGATACATGAACACAAGAAGTGTCAGTGAGATGGACATTTCAGTTTTAAAAAAGCTGTGAACTGCAAAGCATCCACACGGCAGACACAACACCCAACCGAGGCCCACAGACAACAAGATCACTGAGTACTTCATCTAAAAAGCATTACAATGTATAGTACAATACTTAATATAAGACAATGCATTACAGTGAGTGCAGAGCACAGGGTGCAGTGAGATTGAAACAAACAACTGCATTCACAAATACACTAAAAAATCACATTCACACTGCTGAGGGAAATAAACTTCGAGACTGATATCAAAATCCCAGAAGAAGTCCCTTTCATTATCAAGCAAAAAGGATAAATGTTGTTGTTAATTCAATGTTCTGAAACGTCACGCTGGGTTCAGGTGAGACCGTTTTAATCCTCCACTGAAGGCCTTTAGCATCTCCTGTGGCCTGTCAGCCGCTTGTGCAGCTGTGGAGCTTCGTGGTACAAAAATTCCCTAAACCTTAGACATTTTTTTGTTGACCATATGACAATATGACTGAAATATTTTGGTAAAAAATTAAAATCATCGTGTAATGTTTTCTCAAAAGTGAGAGTGTACCTGACAGATTTCTTACCTCCAGCATGCTGGAGTCTCCTGAGATGAGCATGCACAGCACCGGGATTTCAATACTGCCACTACCTGTTGTCACACAAAGATAAAAAATAATAGAAAAAAAAGAAATTAAGCGACGCCACAACTGTGCCACATTTCTTATCACGAATAAAATCAGCTGCAGAAGGTTTTTGAAATTTCTCAGCTTCCTACTGATGCATATCAACTTCCCAGCATTCCACATCTTTTTATCTTTTTTGGCCTTTATTTATCCAGATCAGGTTTGCTGGACACAAAGAGAAGCCCATCTAATGCATAAATTAACAATGATTTCATCTGAAAGGTATTTCACATACAGTGCAGTGTGTTTCATCTCATCCTGCTGTCATCACTACAGCGAAAGCCAGGAGTTTACACAGCGAGCCCACGCATGCAGGCTCACTTACATGGACCGTCACTCAATCACAACAATAATGAACCATATGCTGCTGAACTGGAAGTGAAGTCTTTCATGAGATTTTGAGATTTTGATGTGATTTTTAATAAATAGTTGCAAACATGATGCATGTTTAAACACATCTTTAAGCTCTAAGTGTTTTACAACATGAGCATGTTAACACTTCTTCAGTTAGTTCCTTTCATACACACACCACACTGTGAACACGTTCTGGCAGTTTGACATGTTTAACAAAGATCCTGAGTCCAGCAAGTAAAGTTCAGCAGAAAGTGTCACTTACACAATTAGCTGAAAGCCATAACGTGACTTTCAATTAAAGCATCTTATGCATTTCTGCAACTGAATTCTACAGTTAATGGAGCTTTCTATTGTCTAATCAATTATTAAACTAATGAAGTAAATCAGTGGCGCTTACTGTTGGATCACTGAGCTGAGAGTGAGTCTGCTCTTCATGCTGCTGATGGTCGGCAAATCAAGTCTTTACTTTTAAATTCATGACCAAGCAAATCTGTGACGCAACTGAGAGCAGTCCAGTTCATTCATCCCTATCCTCAGCACTGTCTGTCAGTGATGTTGATGAGGTGAGGAAACACACTGTAAATGTTTAAATGCTGTGTGTGTCATGTGTAAACAAAAGACTTATCCATGTTTTAGACACACATGCAAAAGCCAGAAGACATTTCATTGACGGTTGTATGAACCAGCACTATCACAGATTCATTGTTGTTCACATATTCTGTGTCTCAGTCTCACCCCAAATGCCAGTGCGCTGATGGGAAATGTAGTCCTCCAGATTAGCACGAAAGCTTGTCTCTCCCCCGCGGCGCCCGATACTTCCATCATCCACCAGGAGGAAAGCCTGGCAGTTGTTGTCCAGGCAGCAGGAGTCACGTGACGTGTTCTGGACGTAGTAACGGGCAGGAAAACTCCCCTTCATACACACAGCACAGGGGTGAATAATGATGATGAATCTTCAAATGACATATCAGTCCTGAAACTGGCTTATTTTCATTTCATATGAAGCCAATTAAAACATTTAGAATGTATCATTTAAAACAGGCAGGACTTTTACAGCTAACAGCACTGTTGCATGATTTGAGTTTCATGGTGCATGTTTTCAAAAACATGTAGGTCATGTCTCATGCAAAATGTTTAGACTAATTTGACAATTTTGGCAAAGAAGAACCAGATTTTTGTGAATATTCAAGTGTATTTAGTCTCAGAGGAAGGTCAGCCAGAGGGAACCCAGTGACATAGAGATCATGCAAGCTGACAGTTTGCTGCATGCTGCGTACCTGGGCATTGACAAGCTGCTGTCTGTTGTGCACCAGGCCCCAGGGTGGCAGTCCCACAGCAATCACTTTCTTCTGGGAGACAGCTGGAGCCGCGGCGCTGTGGTCCCTCACCGCCTCCCCCACACAGCGGGATACACCCTCCCTCAGACCCCCTGTTAGGATCCAGGCTCCTGGGCAAGGGGAATGAAGTGGGACACACAGAGCGAGGTTTTCAATAACTTAGCTTACTGTGTAGCATTTAGGAGTGTAACAATACAGGTTTTTTTAGAATTGTACAGTACAGGATGTTTTGTACACAATATCCTGCAAAATTTTGCATGCCTAACAGCTAAAACACAGCGGGTCCTACTCATTTTGTTTTTGTCAGGTATTTAGTTGGTTTGTTACATAAATAAGGACATTTTTTGGCACTGGGTTTGAACTTTCCCAGTCTGAATTTTACATGTAGTTGCTAAAACAAGCAGCTGAGCAGCTAACCAGAGCAAGACCTCTTATAATCTCTATGTGTTTGAAATTTTCATTAAAAATGGTTTCATGGTCTAAGTGGTTTCCATTGAGCCTGAGGTCAGCTGTGGGCTCTTACCTGTGCTCTGAGCAGCCCTCACCAGCCCATTTCTCAGGACATCTCTAACCCACGTTTTGATCTTCTCTCGGCCTTCACCCCCCACCACAGACACCACTAAGTTGGGCGAGGGGAGGCCCCAGTGGGTCGTCATCAGGGTGTAGACTATTTGAGGCGCTGTGTCACATGACAGCCGCAGAAACTAAATAAGACAAAGAGAGAATCACTATCACTGACAGACAACCAGAAAAACGAGTGCATTTATCTCTATTTTTTGTCAGCCACCTTAAGCAACTTTCCCTCAGGTTTCAGCTGCAGGTTTCAGTTGTTCTTGTAATTTCTACTGCACCAAACAGAACTCTTTTCATGTAACTAATGCTGTCCTTTGCACCAGAGACATAACACACACTCAATACACCCAAAGTAAACCTTAATCACCCTTTAAAAATACTTTACAGAATATCAG
>JAUZTA010043266.1:0-16294 GCA_034780835.1 Ctenochaetus striatus
GCTATGATTGGTGGAACTGACGGGAGGCTGGCCAAAATTGTGGAAAAGTGGCGGTGATTGGACAAAATTGCAAGGTCACGCAGAATTCACGGAGATTGGTTGAATTTGCGTTAATTGTTGCGATCGCAACATCACGAATTCCTGGAGGGACTGAGATCTGTTATGCAGCAGTGTTGCCTTTGTTCTCAGACTGGCCTGTGGTTGTTATGTTGCTAAAAACTGGACTTGCTGTTAAACAGAAAGTGGCTGCTTGCTTCGCCACGTGTCATGTGTTGTGGCTCTTGCTGGATGTTTGGCTGCAGAAACGATGTCTGCTCACCAGTTTTTGAAGCCAAATCTGTCTGTTTTTTGACAGGTTTAGCAGGTAAAATGTTATAAACAAGGTGTCTCTCTAGTTCAGGTTGTGTTAGCTTGATGTGCTGAGCTGTGTTTGCACCAAAACATCTCACAGAAATGAATTCCTATATAATGTTTCTTCAGAATGGGCATCACTTTCTTGAAGATCATCCCTGGCTTTCACTACACAATCACTGCATTCAGTGAGTCAGTCGGCCTCTCAGTAAACATGGAGCTATTGTTGAATAAGAACTGGACTCATTCAACCCGTCTGCAGACACATAATGTTCAACAGCCCAGAGGAGCTGAAGTCGATCCTGCAGGAGACGAAGGGAGACGAAGAGAGGGAGGCGAGGAGTGCAAGGAGCAGGAGGATCATAACGGAGAGAGAGTGAATGGATGAAATGGGCGGAGGAGAAAGCACATCATGCATCACACTTGCTGACAACACAGAAACAAGCTGCAATAAAAGAAAACCTGAGTTCTTTGCAAAAAAGGCTGATTTGATATAAATCATGTTTTCCATGACTTGTGCGAGCCTCCTGAAGAGAGTGTAATTTTTCACCCCACTGCGTCTGCATGTATACACATTATACAAGAGACGCCCGTTGTTAGAGTGTGTGTGTGTGTGTGTGTGTGTGTGTGTGTGTAGGTGGGAGCTGGGCTGTCTGTTTTACGTGTGTGTGTGAGTGTGTGTTTATCTTCTCTCTGTGTTTCTGAGTCAGACGCAGTAAAGTAAAGAAAGGAGAGGATTTAAACGAACGATCAGCTGCGTCTCAGTCGGCTCTTTCTAATTCCTGAGATATGAGCAGATCTTACACTCAATGTAACCAAACGGAGGGAAAATCCAGGAACAGTTTTGGTGCTAAACACTTTTTTTTGTTTTGATAAGTTGGTCTTCAGAACCAGTAAACCCACATTGATCCACATTACATATAAACCCTGCAGGATCTGATTTATTACTGTGTAAAAGTTGGAAGACAAAGATGAAAACTTCTGACAGAACAAGTGACAAGTTCACACCATGAATGAAAATAATGAATAAAGCTCCTTAACCTTTAAAATTACAAGATTTTCCTTTATTTAATTGAATTTTATTAATATAGTAGCTGATAGACGAGGTTTGGATTGAAAGATCTAGGTGAAAAATAAAAACTTAGACACTACTGAATAAATATTAAATCAAAAAACTATGTGTACCTATAAAAAAAATAGTGGGCAAAGTGTCACACGACGATTGTACAGAGTTTTTAAATATTTTTTAAACAAAGCAACATGACTTCTTTGAATAAAAGACCACTGACGGAAAAATGTTCATGTAGATGTAATTAGAGGTCACAACCTGTTATATTTATACATATATATATATATATATATAACATATAATATGACAGTCCTTATGTTAACAGGGCTGTAATTCCCTGCAGATTTCCTGATAATACGGCATTGTGTTACATGTTCACACCTATCAGAAGTGTTGATTGGGTCCACATGGAAATCATCCACACTGTGGATTATTATAGCTAAATAATGTGTGTGTGTTGGACCCTGTGCCTGTATCATGCATGTGCACATCTTTATTAGTGTGACACCTTCAAGTGTTAAACTTTAAGTCATACTTTATTTTGAAGTGGCAACTGAAAAGATGCAGATTCTTCAGATTATTTCCTGTTTCCCACTGATCAAATAGCATGCTTTACTTTTTAAATTCAGCAAAACCCAGCAAAAAAAATGATTAAGTTTAGTCAAAAATACTTGTTTAAGATTAGAAAACAAAAAAATGACTGTGTGAAATGTGAATCTGACACTAAATGCTGATAACATAAATAAATGCAGCGCTACAGATCGTCAGTGAATGAAAATATTAGAAACATATTCAGAGAAAAGTTTGACTTAGTTGCAAATGAAATCATTTTAATTTGAATACTGATTCATTCAAAGGAAAACGCTGCAAAGTTCCATCATCATGTTGCTGCAATTTTACTTGCACTTTTATTATAAAATGAAACCCAATTAAACTAAGTAAATCAAATTAAGCCGAAACAGAAACCTCAACATTCTAATAAGTCATGAATGGAGGAAACTGGCTGCGGAGACCTGAACCCTTTTTTTGTTTCAGGTTTTAAACATGTTTATTTGTGCAGACTTGTAAGTTTGTGCTTGTGTGTGACACACTGAGCTCTCAGCAAACTCCAGAGTGTAAACTCATCCCAAACTCGATGGGATGCTGATGGGAATTGGTCCACCAGATGAAAAGAAAAGCATCAATGGAGTCCCAGAGAAAGTGAAAGTCAGGAATATTTTTTAGACCTAGTAAAGTACTTTTGCTGCCCTATCTAAACAAACTACAAGCATTTAATGAGAAACATTTCACACAGTTGACCTGTTAGCCAACGCTGTTAACACACAATAATGATGCACAGAGTTTCTATGTTTGAGGAAGTTTTTCATGGCGCTGGGAGTGAAAATGTGCTGCGTGTGTCGTGTGTGTTCTGCAGAATAATCAAAGCTCATCCCCATGAATATTTTTTTATCATCTTTCTCATCATCAATGTCACCCCCCCACCCATGGCTGACTCCTGCTTTTCCTTTGTCCACTTTCACTGACGGGGCAAAGACTCGGGCTTTTCTGCTGCGTTTAATGATGTGATACAGCTGGAGAGGGTCGAGGGCAAAGGGGGCAAATATGGAGTAAAAAGAGGTAAAAAGTCTGTGAAATGCATAAAGGCATTCTCTTTAACACACACATGAAAAAATGTGTTTCATGTCTGCCATCAAAAGAGCCCTTGAACGTCGTTTCCTTCCATCAGCAGGATCGGATCAGTGAAACGTCCACCTTTAAATGCAGATAACTAAAAATCTGAATTATGTTACTCGCACTGTGAATATATATATTATGCATATTCACAATATATACATGACGGCTGGTTCGTTCCAGTGCGAGCAGCTGAGCCGCAAATGAAGAACCACATTCTCAAAGCAGCTTATTTGAGAGAAGACATGAGTCAGAACTGCAGCTGACGGGAGATCAAGA
Organism: Ctenochaetus striatus; assembly: GCA_034780835.1. Lineage (NCBI taxonomy): Eukaryota > Metazoa > Chordata > Actinopteri > Acanthuriformes > Acanthuridae > Ctenochaetus > Ctenochaetus striatus. The sequence continues at coordinate 3,371 of JAUZTA010043266.1, forward strand.
CGGATTCAAAAGCTGTTTAAAGCGATATTTACAGGACTCTGTGTGTGTGTGTGTGTGTGTGTGTGTGTGTGTGTGTGTGTGTGTGTGTTGGTATATGTGTATTAGGAGGACATTTGGTCAGAATACACACCACACTAGAAGGACATTTTGAATTAGCAGGACAGGGTCGGTGTCCTGCTAATTTGGAAAAAATTCTAAAAGCGTAGAAGTGTTTCTATTGGCCTATAGACCCTAAATATAAAAAAAACTCGACATGACCTGTTAATACACATAAACCTGACTTTGTGTATAATCTGTGTATCATCACAGTGCCCCCTGCAGCCGGGTTTTGGAATAGCAGGACCTCATGAATAATTCACAATTGTGTATGATTCTGAGCTTCTGATTGGCTGTCTGCCGAAAGGTCCTGATAATTCTTACAATGTCCTTTTAATTCACGTTTCTGTAAATAGGTGTGTAACATAGATTTTAACACAGATCTCAGTTTTCCAAAAAGTGTCACAGCTATTTATCAGATAATGTTGCAGACTGATTTGCATGGTCAGATGTTTGACTGTCACTGATAAAGTGATTACATAATGCCTGAGTTGTTGACCAGGGATCATTATTTTGAGAGAAAGAAAGCTATGTGTTTCTAGTTATCAGTACACATGTATTTCAACTTGGTCCAGTCCCGAGGCTGTTCACGCGAGAGCCAAGCTGCGCTATTTGAGTGCGTCTCATCTGTGATTCCGGAGGTGTGCTGAAGCAGGTAAGGCACTTACAACTATATTAAGTATATTTTGTCCCTATAGCAGCTAGGCAAAATAGTACAGATTACCCGATGAAGGTCGGAAACACCAAAGCCACTTATTTAGCGGTAGTTTAGCTTGTTAGTAGCGAGCAAGCCGATGTGCAGCCGTTTCGTTTGTGTCTCTAAGTTGCACCTTCCTCGTCTGATGCACCTTTCGGACGTTTGGGTGTGCGGAGACTTTTCTCTGTGGTTCTTTTAATCACCGATGAATTCAAACAGTCATATATTATTACGGTTAAAAAAGGGTGAAAATAGATAGATAGATAGATAGATAGATAGATAGATAGATAGATAGATAGATAGATAGATAGATAGATAGATAGATAGATTAAAGGCCTCAGTTGAAAAAGAAAAAAAACACCCACAAAATGATGATGATTTATTTTCATCCACCTGTGCATCTTCTCATGTTGGCCTATTTTATATTTCTTCTTTCTTCTTTTTTCTTTTGTTAGGATCACCAGTTTACTGTCTGTTTGGAACTTCTAGGGACCTAAACTATTTATTAGAGCCATTTTCTTCTAATACCCATTCCTTGCTTGCTCTTCCTGTTTTTTTTTTTTTCATTTCATTTTACATTTTGTCCTCCATGACCAAGCCCTATTGCCAGATGGTAAATGATGATAAAGATACATATCTCATGTAAATACTGTTATGCCTTGCTAACTAATTTAATCTGCATTGTGGGATAAATGTTCATTGTAGACATTCTCATATTCAATTTATGACAATGCATATGTTAAAATTATTACCTGCCAGCATTTACCTTTGTTTACCTCACTAACTTTAAACTTGAGTTGTTGGACTCTGTGCCTGACACCTTTCATCACACCTAAGTGGAATTTTGCAGCAAACACAGTGTGCATGTGTCTCTTTTTAGTGCCAGCTGAACAGTCACAGTGTGGTTGAGATACTGAGATAAGCATTCAATGAAAATGTGATGCTTCACTCAGATTTTGTTCTTAGATGCCAATGCACAAACTTAGCCATGATTAAAAACACTGTGCAGGTTTCCTGACATGGCTTACAAGTTCCACCTTTGTTGTCTCATTCAATTCTCAATTTCTCATTCATTGCCCTATTCAAAATAATCTGTCATCTCACAAAATGCAAACGTTACCCTGAACCATTTTAGAAAATCTGATACAAATCACATCATACAATATGTAGTGGCTTAAGTCATTAACATCTGGTCTTTGCAGGTGATGGCGGCAACAAGGCCGCAGAGAGCTAAAAGGAATCCTAAACAAGAAGCTACCTATTTTTCCTCTTTGGGTAAAGACAAGGATGGGTTTGATATAAAATACATTGATTCATTCAAAGGTGAGTTGCCAAAGTACTTTTTTTCTGTTGAAGTTTCTTTTTTACAGTACTGTGAAAACATAGTTATACATGCATTCTTTTATAGATCCCAAAGGAGACAAGCATCATCTCAGAATACTCATATAGCAAAACTTAAAGCTCCACTATGTAGGAATTCATGTTTGTGCTCTCTAGTGCCACTGCACCCTTATAGCTATTTTCGCAGTGCACCAAAGTGTGCATCAAGCCCCACATACAACTTAAAACTGTATCAGCATTGAAAAATAACACAACCTGATTCACCGACACCCTCTTACAACAGGCTACCAGAAAAAAACCTCTGTCAAAATGGACTGAGTTAGGTTAAAAAACTTGCGAGCTAACCAGTTTTTTTTTGTTCAGGAAGAGCAACAGCCCATGACATAAATAAAGCAAGAAGCTACTTACTATTCAATAGCAACAAGTGAAGCTCAGCATCTGTCTGCAGACTTATTTAGCAAAGCTTCACCAATATCAACAGTACATGCCGGTCGTCTTAAGCATCTTCAGCTCTGTCATAAAATTAGAAGCTGCAGAGTTCAGTTACATTGTCTGCTCACTCAGCTCTGGTTCTGGTGTCCCTCCTGGTGCTGGACCTCCATTCCAGCAGGCCAAAACTCCACAGATAACGAGATAAATTTGAGTGCTGCCCAGAGCTGCCAGCAACATTATTATTCAGCATGTTAGCTTTGTTCAAGAGCCCCTGTAAATCACACTACTTTTGTGGAGTTGATACAGAGCAGTTGGGTGACATCACAGGGAAATACAGAGGACATTTTCCTTATTAAATATGATCTTTATTAAGCAAAATTATTGTTTTGTGTGTGGTCGTCACGTAGGTTGTTTACTTTCAGTTTTGAAACATCGGGGCGGTGCCTTTAATAAGATCATATGGTCTACTTTCATTTTTCTTCCCTGTGGCTGGAGCTTCTCACTCTCCTCTCTCCTCTTTTCCCTGCTTCTCACAGCTCTTGCTCTCTGCTGTAGGGCCGGTCTTAGAGGGCCCAGAGCAAAAAAAAAACTGTATTGTTCAAAAATGTAATTTGAAATTGAAACATTTATTGAAATCTATTCATTTTTGTTCATGTTTTTGTTTTATCTTAAAAGAAATGACCAATTTAAAAGATTATGTGGAGGTGATTGAAGCTGTTATTTTGGGACAGTAAGATTTTTTTGGGTAGGAAAATTAATTGTCTGGATTGATACATTAATACAAAAAAATAGTTCATTGATTAATCCATAGAAATAATGTGATAGTCCTGCTATTAGTAATAAGATAAAAAAAAATAACACAGCTCTGACACAGCTCTACTTTGTAAAATTATTTTTCAAACTTAATCACTTTTGCTCACTCATCCTGTGTGTCTTTAGGTCGAGGTGTGTTCAGCTGCCGGGCCTTTCAAAAAGGAGATTTCCTTATTGAGTACAGAGGGGAAGTCATAAATAAAAAGGAACAAGAAAACAGGTCGAAAGTGTATCATGATGCACTCAAGGTTTTCCTGTTTGATTTCCATTTTAATGGACATCACTTATGGTATGTAACGAATTTAAGGTGTCTTCTCTAAATTAGTATCCATACCTGTAAATACTAATTCTCCGACCTCATGGTTAGTAGAAGTAGTTGTAATTGTGAAATATAGTTACAGAAAAGTGTTGAGATTTTTATTGTTAGATGAATACTTTAAATTGTAGATGAATATTCTTCAAACATGCTAACACTAGTTGTGCTCGATCCTGTGCCCTTACACAGTATGATTGTTATTGTATTCTTGATATTTCAGTGTTGATGCTTCCAGAGAGGATGGTTCTCTAGGGAGACTGGTTAATGATGATCATCTGAATCCAAACAGCAAAATGAAAATAATAAGAGTGGATGGAAGGCCCCATTTGTGTTTATTTGCACTCAAGGACATTAGTCCAGGGGAAGAAATCACGTATAACTACGGTGATTCTGATTGGCCATGGAGAAGCAAGGTATTTGCCCATGCTCATGTTAACACAAATCAGTGGACTCAGTAGCATTCTCTACCAAACTGTAACTTAACACTCCATAGTGCACCTAAAGCAAGTCTAATATGACAACAGTCCATGGAGGGAAATTAGAGTATTCATAGAATAATTTTATAAGTCAGCATCTAGGTGAATTTCTTTTATTCGTGGCCTAATAGGAACAATTTGCAGCTTCCTGACACTTCTAATCCTAGAAGCAAGACTTAAACTCACTGAATTCCAGTAACTTCACAGCAATCAAGCCATTAGTTGCTTTGTAATTAGTGATCAATGGAAACAAGTGAACACATTTGTTTTACTTTCACATGTAGACAAGTTGTCTTTCATTGCCTGTATATGTGATTGCATTGTTGACTCACAACATCTGCAAATACAGCCTTGCATTAAATTGAAGATATTTATTAGTGATTGGTTTTCCCCACTAGATTTCTCAGGAGGAGCAAAGCCAGCCTGCTGACATGGTCACTTGCCATTCCGTCGGGGACAACATTGGACAGGTAAATGATCTCGGTTGACCTTATATTCAGAAATACAAACTCGTATGAGTTATATTCAGAAGTATCGAGACACACAGGTCCTGTGTAATACTCGGTTAGACAGGTACAGTTATTAGGAGGACTGTGAATTCTGTGTTTTGAAGCATAGACTCACATTAAGTAATTGTCCTTTCCTTTTAGATTTCCAAAGAGATGCCTTGCCAGTCTGCTGATGCGGGTGTGTGCAATTCCATTGAGGACAATACTGACCAGGTAAATTCATCATCATTGACTTTTGTATTTTGGGGTTAAAAACTGACAAAATATATATTCAGCAGTATGTAGATACACATGTCCTGTGTAACAGTCACTGGACAGGTGCAGACATTAGGAGGACTGTGAGCTTTGTATTGAAACAAACTCACATTCAGTGATTGTCCTTTCTCCTTTAGATGCCCAAAGAGATACATGTACCTGCTGATGTGGCCATGTGCAGTTCCCTCAGTGACAACACTGACCAGGTAAACTGATCTCCAGTCACTTTTGTATTTTGGAGTCAAAAACTGACAAAATATATATTCAGCAGTATGTAGACACACAGGTCCTGTGTAACAGTCAACTGGACAGGTGCAGACATTAGGAGGACCTGTGAGCTTTGTATTGAAACAAACTCACACTCAGTGATTGTCCTTTCTCCTTTAGATACCCAAAGAGATGAATGTACCTGCTGATGTGGCCATGTGCAGTTCCCTTGGGGACAACACTGACCAGGTAAATTGATCTTCATGGACTTTATTTTGAAATGATCACATCATTAAAATTGTATTCAGCAGTATGTAGACACACGGGTCCTGTGTAACAGTCAACTGGACAGGTGCAGACATTAGGAGGACTGTGAATTTTGTACAATAAACCAAAGTCACACTCAGTGATTTCCCTGCTAGGTTTCCAAGGAGCTGCATGTCCATCCTGCTGATGTGGCCAAGGACAGTTTAGTCCTGGACAATGCTTATGAGGTAAAATGATCTCCATGAACTTTTGTATTTTAGAGTCAGAAACTCAAATGAGATATTTTCATAAGCGTGTAGACACACAGGTCCTGTGTAATACTCAGCTGGACAGGTGCAGACATTAGGAGGACTGTGTAAAATTTAATTCAGTCTTCTGAAGATCTATATGCTCAGATATATATGCACAAAATTAAAGCCAAAAAGTCTCAGTCAAATATTTAGTTTGTGCTTAATAAATCTAAAATGTATTGAAGTTTCACTGTTTAAATTAAATTAAGAGGGAGAAATGATTTTTCCCATCATATTCTGATTTTTTGAGATGCACCTGCATGTCAACAATCAGTATACCTTTTAATTTTATAATAAGTGCTTTTATCATATCGTGTGCTGTTGGAGAACAGTCTGTGTTGACAATAGATTGGTTATTTGGATACAGTTTTTTAAAGCTGTTTTTTGTATTATAAATTGCAACACATTAGCAACATGGAAATAAAGTTCTTAATTTTTTTAAAACACTAAAGTTAACATCTAAACAATTATATTTATCCCAACTGTGAGAGATAAAAATACAAACTTACAAAATATTTTTTCTTCTTTTACTTGTTTTCAAATAGTAGCACAATGCATACCAAATACATACATACATTTTGATATTCTACACCTGATAAATAAAAGGAGTTTTTGAATTACAAGTGTCAGTAAGGATAAAGTAATGTGATTGTCTAATTGCACTTTTTTGGTCAACAGACCTGTGAACATGACTTGGTCTCAGAAGAGATGTCAAGTTTAGAAAAATGTGCTGTGTGTGGAGGACCATTTGCACCTCTGAAATGGATTGGAGAGAGATGTATAGGTGAGTTTGATTTTGGGTGTCTGTCCTAATCTTCTGAACATGAAATCACAGGAACACCTTAAGGGAATCCTAAAACTTGTAATCTGACTATACTTTGGTAACATTTGGTTTGGTACTGAGTTTGTGACACTATTCTTGGGTTGCCACCTTGAATCTGTGGTGATTCTGTTCTGCTAGGTTGAAGATGTCAGTGCAACATCCAGATTTTAGAGTTTGTTAGGAGTTTCACAGCAACATCCATATTTAAGACATTGTCTGCCATCATGGCTATATACTTGTCTAGATACACATGGTTTGCTGACTGCAATTTATCTGGTTGGTGGTGACATACAACCAAAACGGAGTAATTATAGTTTGCTATATCCCTTGAACACAGAATAGAAAAAAGAACTATGTACATGCAAAGAACTTAACTGCAAATTATTAGAGAGGGCAACTATTTCTTTTTGTGCTATTGACTGCCTCTGAAATAAGGTGCCACAACATTTGAAAAACTAATGTTCGGTTTTTTTGATAATGTTTGTTTACAAAAGAACATGATGCAGTTTTCATCCTCTCAACGCATCAATCAGGTGCACTATCTAACAAAACGTTAAACTCTGGTGAACAACTCCTTTGTGATCTAGTAATCAATTTAATCAAATGTATTGTTTGTAAAAAAAATATGGACTGTCTTGACGATAACCAATTTACTTCATATTCCAAAGTTAATATCAGACTCAAAAACAGTTACACGTGTAACACTGCAGTATGTTACAGTTAAATCATTTACAGCTGCACTTACTTACATTATTTCTAACAATGGGACTCAAAAATTGGTCTAAAACTGACCGTCCTTTGTAGAATGTTTGTAAATAGTCACTGTTGTGAAGTACATACACTGACTTTATTAAATCATTTCTTAATTTTCTCTGTCTAGTTTGCTACCAGTCCTGGCACAAAACCTGTTATGTTAAACACGTGAAGAACATCACTGAACCTCTGCCAGAGGTAAGTGTTTTAGCTTTATTATTCTCAGTAATATGCTTTCCAAGTACACAAAATAGTAATCCTTTCTTTTTATTATTAGGCCTCTGAAGAACAAAGTTCAAGTCAGGTGACATCATCAGAAGAGGAATATGTGCCTGATTCCTACAGTAATTCAAACAGCTCATGGGAAGACAGATCAGAGCTTTCAAAAATGAATCGCAAACATTTGGAAGTACAAAATTTTGAGGTGTCCACAAGTAAGTCTGCTTCAAAACAGAAAAGACACTACCAAGAAAATCTCGTAGACGAAGAGACAGAATCGATTCCTGAAGCTGCAGAATCATTACCTGAAGATGCAGTCAGCACAAGTCAGCTTGAAGTATCGGGAGTTCAGGCTAAAGCTGGGAATGATGATGCTGATGCTGAAGACGTGTTTGTTAAGGATAGCACTGAAGCTGAGGGCAAGCAGATCTTGAACACATCCTCCTCTCTCAGAAATAAAACTTACTGCTACATTTGTCGAAAACCACAGACAAAGTTTGCACGTCACTTAAAAACTCATGAGAAGACACATGCTGATGTTGCTCGAATTTTGATTCTTCCCAAGAAGTCCGAAGAGCGCATGAAAATGCTCATTAAGCTACGCAACAAGGGGAACTACAACCACAACACAGAGGTTTTATCAAGTGGAGCTGGATTGCTAAAACCTAAACGCACAGCCAAGAAAAATTATAATGCTAAAGACTACGTGCACTGCATGTACTGCCAGGCACTATATCTCAGAAGAGATCTGTGGCGACATGTTCGAAAATGTTCTTCAAAACAAGTTGAAGCCAATTCAGAGATTGGAAGAACTAAAGTCTTGTCTTTGGCCGCTATGTCTGAGTCGGCCCTGTGTCAACAGGTATCACCAGGTGTTTGGAAGCTGTTAACTGCGATGAAAGATGATGAGATAACTGCTACAGTGCGCAGTGACTTCTGCATTCTTCAGCTGGCTCAGTCATTTTTTAACAAACATGGACAGGATCCCACCAAATATGACTACATTCGACAGAAACTCAGAGAAATTGGAAGACTTCTGCTGACACTTCGCAAAGACTTCTCAATACATACTCTTGAGGATGCTGTAAGACCTGCAAATTTTCAAATGGTTATTCAGGCTGTCAAGAAAGTGTCTGGGTTTGATGAAGAAAAGCACTGCTACCAAACTCCAAGCCTTGCGCTGAAGTTGGGTCACTCATTGCAGAAGATAAGTGACATTGTACACTGCAGAGCACTAATGGCAGAAGACAGTGAGCTGGTAAAGTCGACCCAGACTTTCAAAACCCTGTATACTACAAAGTGGTCTGAACTTGTTTCACACACAGCTTTAACTACCTTGAATGAGAGACACTTTAACAAGCCTTCCACTCTGCCTTTCACAGAAGATGTGCAACGTCTTCACAAACATCTTGAGAAGACTGCAGAGGAAGCATTTAAGAACTTGGAAAAGACGTCGTCACCACAATCATATGGTGAACTGTGCAAAGCAACTATGGCAAACATAATACTATTTAACCGGCGTCGTGGAGGAGAAGTTTCAAAAATGCAACTGAAAGGCTTTCTTGAGAGGGACACAAGTGCCTTACATGAAGATGTTGCTGTTGGACTCTCAAAATTTGAACTCAAACTTTGTAACCACTTCAGTCGTGTGGAAATCAGGGGTAAAAGAGGACGAAAGGTTGCTGTATTGCTATCACCAGACATGGTTAATGCCTTAACGCACCTAATAAGTAAAAGAAAAGACTGTGGCGTTCCAGAGGAAAACCCATTCCTCTTTGCAAGACCGCATTGTCTGACCCCTTACAGAGGACAGGACTGTCTAAGACTTCATGCAAGTGAATGTGGGGCTAAGAACCCTGAACTCCTCAGGTCGACACAGTTACGCAAACATGTTGCAACATTATCACAGGTCCTTAACCTCAGGAATCACGAGTTGGACCAAGTTGCTGACTTCCTTGGTCATGATATTCGTGTCCATAGAGAATACTACAGACTTCCAGAGGCTACAACCCAGCTGGCCAAAATATCAAAACTACTGCTTGCCATGGAGAAAGGGTCTCTTGCAAATCTTCAAGGCAAAACACTTGAGGAGATGGAAATCGAAGGTACTGCCATTTAAAGTTACAAAAATTACAACTCTTTTCAACAAATACTTGATGTAGCAAAATGGGACATAGAGTGTCTGTAGGCAATCTATAGCATTTCATCTTCATAACTTATCAAGGTAATATAATTCATTTTGTCAGATAACCTAGAGTTGACTGATGTCGAGCAAAGTGAGGAGAGTGAGGTCGAGGAAGAAGATCCTCCCACACATCCACAGACTGGCAATGGTGAGTACACTGCAATTTTCCAATATGAAATTTATATTTGTAAAATCACATGACCAATGTTGGACTTTTCTACAGATTCTGCAGGGATGAACACAATTCAGCAACCTGTTAAGGAACCTCCAGGCACATCTTTTCAGTCATCAGAAGGTTAGGCCTCCAACAGTGTGACTACTTGTTATGATGTATTCCAAACCAACTGTAATTTTGCTGTGAAGTAATTTACTGTGGAGGAATAATGAGTGTCACTCATTATTCCTCACAGGAGAGCAGTGAGAGACTGTTGCTCTCTTCTACAGAATTGTTTAGTATCACAGTAGGTTTTTGTCAGAGTCCAAATATGGATTTTATAATATATTTTGATGGCATGAATATAGTCCAAAGAATAATCTCAGTTTCACAAGAAGTCCATGTTTTTGACATCCAACTGTGAATACTTTAATGGAGAGCTTGCTTTGGTAAATGTTGGTTCCATAGTGGCCTACAGTACTAGTCAAGTTACTACAACAGTGCTATGTTAAATGATGTGATTATTGTAATGATCATATGATGTCTAACTTAAAGGCCTGCTTGTTTTGATAAATTTAAAATGTTAAATTATTCAATATATTGAAAATAACAGTCAGCAGCTCACTGCAAAAAAATAAAAAATAAAAAAATTACAAAGTGTATTAATGTATCTATATCATGTATCACTATGGGCCTACATCATGGGTTTACTTTTTTCAAAATTTCATGCGGCATGTCATCATAATTCGCTCTGTAGTACTTATCCTCTTTTTTATGTGTGTGTGTGTGTGTATGTTTTTAATGAAGTATAATGAACTTTATTATAGGTTCTGCAGACACAGAAAGAGCCAAGCAACCTGTTGAGGAACCTCCAGGCATGCCTTTACTGTCCTCACAAGGTTATCCCTCAACCTCAGTCTATCAGCCTGTCATCTTTGTTTGATAGCATGTAGGTTTAGAAATAATATATGTGATGTGTTCATAACAACTTTTACTTTTCTCGTTCACAGTTACCGATGCCAACCAAGCAGGCACATGTCAAGGTAAATGGGCAATAGAAAGGTTTTCAACTCAGCAGCCACTTCTGAAATTATTTTATGCCAGCCACCTTCTTGTAAAGATAAAATGAATGATTGAGGATCCATCCGTCAATGACCATCTTGAACCTCAGAGTGCTTATTTAGAAATCTACCCATTATAAATACTTGGTCCCAGTGACAATTGTTTTTTGTTGTTGTTATTTAATCTTCAAATTGTGACCCTTTCTATTTTATTCTCTGCCTTTTTTGCAGCAGTAAGTGAAAATGCAGAAGGGAAGGACAAAGACCCCAGCAGAAAAGTAAAAGTGAATAAACAATCAGGTAAATTCTGCAAATCACAGACAAAAGTCTCTCCATTTAAGTCACTTTTTAAGTATGGAGTCATAACTCGAAAGCTCAGTCAAAAGAAAAAAAAAATACCTTCACCACCAGAGAGCAATTAGTGACTGTAGACATCTTCTGTAGGAGACTGTATTGTTTTAACTCAGCTAATTATTGCTACTGAATTAATTAAAACACTTAAACATAAATGTATCAGCCATCACCATGTATCAGCATTCAAAATTCCCTGGTCTCGTAGTAGCAAGAGTAAAAAAAATGAAGCATTACAGTAAACACAGAAACCATGTATATTTACTCTTTTTGTTGTATCTTCCAATGCCAGTTTTAAGAGTTTGGGAGATCCTGTTTTTATTAATGATCTGTTTGTCTGTTTTGTAGTTTCTTTGGAAAATGCAAGGAGGGCACAGAAACGACAGTGGTCTCCCAAGGAGGTTGCAGCAATCATGCGACATTTTGAAGAACATATCAGAAAGGGAAGACTGGCCACTATGATTGAATGCAAACAGTGCAAGACAGCAGAACATCCCAGTCTGGCTGATCGCTCTGTTCAAAATATCAGAGACTTTGTCAGGAATCGGGGCATAACTGTGAAAAAAAAGGGAAATTGTTGAACAGTTACCAGTGAAGTATTATGGGAAATTGTTGCAGCCTTTTTTGTTGAGTTGTGTTGTTTGTGTTGAGACTTTAAAAGTGTTAGTTGCTGCAAGGATCTCACAAATGTTGTATTATATTACGTTTACATGTGGTGCTTTAAAGGAATGAGCCTACCTCTTTTCTTTTACTTACAAGCCAGTCTCGTGATATCCTGACAAGATGATTGCTATCATTTGAGATTGAGATTATTGTTTTGACATTGTGTGCAGTATTAAGGTAGATAGGGACAGAGATCACCCTCTGCTTTTTACCTTAGCACAGCTACTGCAGGTCAATAGGTATGGGCACTCATTGTCTGCCTAAAGTCATCATCAGATAAACCTTTGAACAACTCCAAACAATCTTATGTGCTTGTTGTGATTCGTTAATCTGCCACATCACCACGTCACTTCTATACTTAATTTGGCATTATAACAAACAGGAATGCACTTAAGTTTGAGTCTATCTCTAATAAGGATAGTCTTATTAGTAATTGGACTACTGTACTGGTTCAGAGAAGATTCAGTTCATGTCTCTGATTAAATTCAACTTGTTCACTCAATCGTGAATGTGTAATCTGTCCTATTTTGGCTTTAAACGGTAACACTGGACAGACATACATTGTCTTTACAAACAGCATTTTGTATCTCAGTAATACTTCAGTAGGGCACTGTAATACACAGTCTATTCATTTGTGTGTGTGTGTTAAGCCATGTTCCATTTATTCATGTTCGACCCTTTAATTCACCTAAATGACATATTTGTGTGTTGTTTAGCCATGGTCCTTACAAATCAAGTTGGTCCTGTCAATTACCATTTGAGTCGTGGGCGGAGCTTAGTACCTAATTAACTTTTGTCCTCTTAATACAGCACTATGTCAGGTTATTGTATTTTGAGTTCTGTAATGTGTATTCAAAATATGAAGTGAGATTTGGGTTGTATAGCTCAACTGGGATTTTTTGACATTTACTACATCTTCGTAGCACAAGTGGAAAGGGGTGTCCCTCTAGTGTTGCAAAAAACTTGTTTGAAAAAATTGTCCTTCTAGTCCACCAAAACCAGTATGTGTGTGTGTG
>JAUZTA010043302.1:0-16223 GCA_034780835.1 Ctenochaetus striatus
AAGTGCGCCGGCCACACCCAGTTGGCGAAGCGTAGGCGAGGCGCAGGGCATGTGCGCCGCGCCTGCGCCTGGTCTACCAAATTAGAGCCCATGGTGTTGAAACTCTTTTGATTTCTTTCTTAAGCTAGAGGTACTTTGAAGTTTGTCAAATAATGTCCTTATGCCATCATTAGCATTTACCATTGTAGTCTCTGCTTTTCTGGAGAGTCCCCTCCATCGAAGAAATCTATTAAGCATTTGTGTTCGCACATGTGTTGTTCCATTGAAAAACCTAAGCAAAGTCCCATTAATTGTCGTTTGGCTGGCATCCTGATTTGGTATCGTAACTGCCCTTATGTGTAAAAATCTATAAAATTCGTTTTTAAAAACACATTGGCGCCGAGCATACGCGCCGAGTGTCCGGCCAGTGAAGTGCATCAGTTTCGTCTTTCACTTTCAGCCAATCAGAGTTGCGGACGGAATGCGCTGCATCCATCTGAATGACGTCAAGCGCGAGAAAGCAGGTCGACGGTTAGGACTGTAAGGTTAAGGGAAACAATGTCATTTCAATTCGCCATATACTATCTGTTTGATAAAACACTTAGAGTGGAAAGCACGTCGCTCATTCAAGGTAGCTACCAGTTCACCCAAGTGGCGTCCCAGCCGGACCTTGATGACGACGCGAACTGGATCGAAATAAAATGGCCTACGAGAAAAGACCCAAAGAGGACGGTGGCTGCCAAGGTCCTGTTATTTGGAGGCAAGTCTGGAGAACACCTATTTTCCCAACTTTTTCAGCTAGCTAGCAGCTCTAATTTTGTCATTGTTAGGGAGAATGTCTTGGCTAAACTTTTTTGTTAACTCTTCTTGTTTTACCAGATTCGTACAAAGAACTCGTGTCTAAGAAGAATTTGTTCATTCTCGGCAAAGATATATGGGCCGAGGAGGAAAGCCGGGGTGTGCGCATGAAGAGGAAACTGTGTAAGGCCGACGTGGTGAAACATAAAACGGCCGTGCAGGTGAGCGCACGCAACATTCATAACACAAGCTGACTGATAGTCTGGCTAGCTACACAGCACACCCAGATGCTGTCCTTCAGGTAGAGGTCTTGACAAAATTCAAATCATTTACCCATGTAAAAAACAGTAAAGCAATTCTAAAATAATCCATCACAAATAATGCATAAAAATCCTACTGAAGTTAAAGTGCAAAATTATGTTCCGTAAAATGTGGCTAAACTGTCGAATTAAATATACTGATGTGCTCCTTCTGACTGATATATTGTCAATGTAAACATAAGATGAATACTACTGACTGAAACATTACAATCTAGCAGCATTTTTGTTTTATCTGCCAGAGGTAGGCCTATAGATTCAACTACTAATGCATTTATTCATACATAGACACCAAATAAGCTATATCTGAGCAGTGGTGAGTGGTAATTAATGTAAAATTAAATCAGAAGGCATTTAAAATGTGTACCTGATTAGAAAAAGCTTTCTGTAGGATGCCAAAATCCAAAAAACTTGGAAACCACTAGTTCAATCATTAACAATGTGCAGTATTTTAAAATATTTGTATTCATTCATATTTGTATTAAACTGTAATACAATGTATGAAGAGTATTCTTAGTAATGAAACCATGAATTTTCCTGATGATGCCAATAGACTTCATCACTTTGTTATTGATGAGCTTAATATGCTTCGTCCATGACAACCTCTCATCAATCAAAACCCCCAAGAATTTGGTGGAAGAGACCTGGATTAAATTGTTCCCTCCAAAGGAAATCTTGGCCTTGGATGTACAGTATTTTTTGTTTTTACCTGTGAAAATAATAAAATTAGATTTTTTTATATTTAATGTTAACTTGTTTATCTGGAACCATTCAGAAAATATTCCTATTCCAGAATTAGCGTCACTAATTAATGAATCAAAGTTCTTGTTAGTCAGAATCAAGGTTGTATCATCAGTTGAGGTTTATGTAGTTTAGTTTAGTTTAGACAACTTTATTTATCCCAATGGGCAATTCTGATTTTGCAGTCCACCTAGGCTACACATACATCTACAAACAGCAAAAAGAGACAACAATGAACACTATATAAATAAAAGTCAGTACATGACAGAGAGCACATCGATACACAGCATCACTGATCAATGATGATATTTATAATCAAAAAGCAAGAAACACAATTTGAGTGCTCTATCTATGTAGTCATTATCATTGATTATGGAGGCTCTGTCGTTAAACCACTACTACTGCCTCAGCTGTCAGTACTTGCCTGTCAGGGTAATGATGAAATAATTCTGTTTTCTCTAGTAGAAATTTATCTTGGGTTTAATTGGGCTTAGTATATTGGTGAGAATTTTGACTGGTGGTGACAGTCTTATCTTTGTTTTTATGTTATAAATGTTGACAGGACAAAAAAAACAGGAGCAAAGAGGCAGCCAGGGACCAGGTGTTACAAAACCTAAAGACTTCCCTGTCTCAAAAGAGGGCCTTAGACACACAAGATGACCACTGCAGCTCTGCAGATGAATCTCCACAAAGTATTCATGGGGTAAGGCATACTTAATACTTATTTCTTATTACTGTTTTAACCTGTGAATGTAACAGCTGTTGTGCATGCTTTTGTTAATTTTATGGTAGTTTTTCCATTTTAGTTCCTAAAAACTCGACTGAAATCAATTCCAACATATATATATACATATATCCTTTTTTTTAATTAAATATTGTAGTTGCTACTAAAACTCAAATTTAAGGACATGACTAATCATTTTCCTACTTTTGTTATATAAATGTCTTCTGTAGGGAAAGCGAGCAAAGATTAACCAGGCAGCAAGACGCGTGGTTTTACCCCTGGCATCCAGTCCCAGTTCTGATGATGCCACATACATAGGGAGTCCACAACAGCATGACAATGTAAGTCATTCTTCTCTCCCAGCTTTTGTGTACTCTCAGACACAAATCATGTCTCTGTTGTATTGTTTTTTACAGCTGTTTTCTCTTTTCATTTTTTTCAGGACCATGCCTCAGATGAAGAGTTGGATTTCTCCTCAACCCAGAGAACGGCAAGTACATTTATACTGAATATTATATTTTATTTCATAAAATTATATTATATTGAATGGATAGATCAAGAAAAGGTCAGAGATCTTACACCCAGCTTCATGGAAATTGTTATCTAACAGTTATTACATGTTGTATTTCCACAAAAAATCCTTCTGGCTGTCATGTGCATGCCATGCGTAAACAACACAGTGGAGAATCATTCCTGATTCAGATCAATAATGAGCCCATCAATGTGGTTAATGATGTAAAGTATTTAGGAATCATCCTAGACTCTCACCTACGGTTTGAAAAACAAGTAAATTATGTTTGCAAAAAAGTTAAGTCTAATGTAAACTGTTTCGGGATCATCAGAATGTATCTTTCTTTAAATACAGCCAAACTTTACATGCACGCTATGATATTTTCACATCTGTCATATTGCATCACTTCCTGGTCTCAAGCCTCGCAAACAACTTTAAAACCAATCATTTCCATATACAACCAGACAATAAAAATCATGGACAAAAAGCCTGTCCGATGGCATCACTGTCTCGTATTAGAGAAACACAGCATGCTTAGCTTTGAAAGTTTCATTACCTACAGTAATCTTAAAATGTTTTACAAATGCCTACATAATCTAGTTCCATCCATGCTTGGTGAATTTGCTTGCATGAATCAGAACTCCGGTCGAGCGAACACACGGGCCTCTGTCAACGGTAACTGTCGAATTCCAATGTGCATAACATCCTTTGGTCAGTCTGCCTTCTCTGTCACTGGAGCTAAACTCTGGAATAATCTCCCTACTGAGCTGAAAATGCTAAATAACTTTAAAAGTTTCAACAAAGGTATTAAATCATGGCTGAAAGAGCAACAGTACTGTTCCCACATATAAATCATTTTGTTTGTATACATTTTTACCTGATGAAACCATCTCATTCATCTTTTTAGAACTTATTTTTATGTATTTACTCATTTCTGGAAATTTTAATTCATATGTACTTTTTAATGAACTTTGTCTTATGCATCTCTGTCCCTTAAATATATTTTGTATATTTTTAATCTGTAAAAGCCTCCCATGGACTGGTGTTGAAAATTAGCACTGTGCTATAAACACTTACAGCAGTGCATCTGGGACCTGTGTATATTTAAATATCACAGCATCAATGTTACTGTGTGTCCACGTCAAATAAACAATAAAATAAAAAAAAAATAAAAAGCTAAGCATAGTGTATAATAATGTCCAAATGTTTAAGAGAGTCCTTTAAACATACAGTATTTCCTTTGAGAAATAAAGTGTGTATGCACACATGTATGCATAAAAATATTGTCACTAATAATAAATAAGGGACAATAATAAAAACTCAATTTATATAGAAACTTTACAAAATCATTTATTATAATTACAAACACAATCATAATTCTTAGTTGACCTGCAAAGCTGTGAAGGCTCAAGCTGCCTCTTTTACTTTGCAGTACATTAAAATGGACTGTCCACGAAATAATAAACAAAAGTGTGCACAGGATGGGATCACAGCTGTCAGACTGTCATTCACAGATAAATTGGTCAACATGAGCAGGACAAAATGCACTGTTTGCCTGGTGTGTTTGTTGGGATCAAAAATAACAAGCATAAAATAATTGGGATATGTAACATACAAAATGAACACAACATAATATCTGCCACCATTTCCTCCCATGATTCCTCACATCAGATTCTGTAAACGTCTATCGTATCTTGAGGAGGTTTAATGTGATTCTTATGTCCTTTTTTTCTCCTTTCTGCCTGGTGTTTCATCTCCCTTGAAAAAGCAGACGGATGATAATACTAACCATGGCATGGCACCTGGATTGAATGAAATCATGTCAGCCCTTCATGGTGAGTGTTCCGACTGGAATTAGAGGGGTTGACATATCAGAACACAGTATATGCTGCATTATTGCCCTGTACTGAACTTAAGTACCTTTTTATTGACTAACTAACAAGCCAAATGTTTTCCCACATATTGTTTCATTCACCCAGATCTGCCAGAAATTGTTAAATTAATGAAGGAGTGTGTGGAGTGTGTTCGGGAATTGAGGTCCTCATTCAGGGGGACCCCTTCATCTGCAATGTCATCCTCTAGTGTGGAAAGTGAAATCGAAATGGTATGTTCTAATTGAGGGATAAACATATGTATTCATCACAGTACACAGTATTCTATATTTGTACTATAGACCTTTTGTCTTCAGCAACATCATCCTGTGTTGGTTAGGTTTACGTCAGCAATATAGTGATGGGATTTAACAGGTTACACAAATCAGTCATGAATTATCTTCCTGTCAGAGGGAGCCCCAACACCACCGGTCATAGCACCCCCTAGCGTAGGGGTCTGCAACCTTTACTTTCAAAGGAGCTGTTTTTCCTCATCTCACCTGTATTAAAGTCATTCAAGAGCCGTTAAATCTACTTTACCTTCACAATAAAGACAGTATGGTGTATAAAGTTCTATAAATAGTTAAAATATATTGGGTAATTATCTAAACAAAAGGTATATGGAATTAACGGAATTTTAGAAATACAAAAAGAACACATTAATTTTATACAAATTTTAACATTGATAATGTTGCTAAACTCACCTTTTGTTTTTTTCTAATTTCTTGCCACATATCAATCATGTATATTAAGCCAGCATGTTGGCAGTTAAATTAATCTGTCCACACAGAATTAAAATCTATTTTCTTCGAGTTTTGTTTTGTTGGTCTAGTTATCCTGCTAGGGGTGTTAAAGTTGGTGGGCTGTTGATGCTGTGGCAGATTTAATCGCAAGATGTGATGCATACTTAGTTCAACAGATTGTTAAATCATGGTTTTCTTTATTGCCAATGTTGTCAATCATCAATGTAGGAAAAATAAAAATGCTTCATTTCAATATTATTTCTTAAAAGCTACATGGAGCCACTGCAAAGGAGTCAAAGAGCTGCAGGTTACAGAGCTCAAGACTAACTTTTTTAACTAGGAGCACAGTGGCCCCTAACTTTGAATTTTAGGGGGGCAGACTTTATATCTATTTGCAATGTAAATATTCACATTTTCTCTCATTTTCACTGTATTACTGATTTATACTTTAACAATTAATGAAGAAAGTACACTGTTTTAAATTCACATTTAAATTATGTACTGGAGCAGAAGTTTGTCAGCAACAAAACATGCTGTTTTGTCTTAGCCATGTAGAATGTGGTGTCCCTCCAGAGTTGCCATAGGGCTGGGGCTGGCTGTGTTCTGCCATAAGTGGTTGCTGTTGTTGCAATGATTAAAAGAGAGAGTGGTTGCTGCTGAACCCTGCTGAACATGTTACCTTAACTTCTGTCCGTTTATTGTTTTATTAGCTGCACCCAGGAAATTCAGTTACAATGATAATTAAAAATAACATTGACCATGTAGGGGAAGTCTGGAGCCCTGGTTTATATATACTAGCAGCGTTTCCAAGTAGAGATTGAATTCAGCACACTGTTGTTCATTTTTAGTAGGTAGAGATAATCTGTCTAATTTGTCCTCTCTTTCTCTTGCATATGCAGCACCCATTGGCAGGCAGCACAGTGACAGTTCCAAAGAGGGCCTTCCTGCGGCTGAATAGATCTCGCATGACCATTTTTGCCCAGGAGCTGGCTGTCCTGGTATTCACAAAGGAGGGCCTTGCACAGTCCACCCTAACTGGAAAGTCAGGGAAAGGGGGGCTGCCAAAAACACAGCTTGATGTTGTCAAAGTGCAGGCTATTACAGGTATGTAATTGTTTTGAGTTAAATGTAGTCTATTTAAAAGCTTCTGTGATTTCTGTAGCAGTAAGATCACACAAAAACAGACAACCAGTAATTATTCAATACATGTTGGATTATGGTTGCAACTGGTGGCAATATTAGTAAATCATACTGATAAAATTTCTCTGAGTTTCCTGATGTACTGTTCAACAATACTATGAATATGTTGTGTGACTTACAGTATCTCTTGTCTATTCCGTTAACAGATGCTGTTCTTCTGGAGTTTCCACAAACAAGTGTCTCTGATGTGCGCACAGCCATCAGACGAAAGTGTAACAATGAGCATTTCAGCCAAAAAAAAGGAACATAATGTGTGGGGTGTGTGTGTGTGTGTTTTTGCATGGTGGGAGGGGGTAGGGGTTCAGGATCAAGGAATATTGTTTTTCATTGTTCAGTTTTCCTCAGTTAAGTTTATATGTAATGTTTAGGTCTGGGAAATATCGGTACTAAAGTACCAATGTTAGAAAATATTTTGCAAGTTTTATAATGAAAATGTTAAAAATCCATATGTAAATTTTATACATTTAGAAATGGTACATTTGTAATGTACTTTAATTTGGATATAGTTCAAACACATTAAAGTTTATTTTTTCACTTGCATGGAAGTAGTCTCACAAGTCTTTCAGCCTGTGGTATACCGGTAATACATTTGCAAGAATGTGCAATGAAGAAAGTATAGCAAAGTAATAATAAAGTATATTGATTATTAACTGCTGAGTATGCTTTTTTAGTATTTGGAAGTAGCCAACAGTATAACTGAGCATATTATTACCACAGTAGGAATATACTAAAAGTACAAAGCTAATATATTTTTAGGACACTAAAAAATATTTTTAATGTACTTAAAATACAACCAAAGTACTCTTTAATTTAACTAAATAAATATATAGTACATATTTTGTTGAATACTTAAAGTATACAAAATATACTTGAAGTTGTTCCACTTTAGCACATTAAAGTACACTGAATACACTTTAAATTGAGCTTTATTACAATTTACTTACAATTAAAATATATTAAGTACAAAATTAGTTGTTCCAAAATAGCATGCTTTAAGTTTACTAATCATAAACACACTTGAAGTATACTGATGATAAGTGTGGCTTTAAGTATGCAAAAGTATGCTAAATTTTAGTACACTTAGTACATTAATTTTTCAGCAGGGAAATTGGGTGGGTCAGATCTTCCACTCGAATTTAAACTCAAGAACGAGAGGAACAGCCATATTAATACACAAAAGGGTTCAGTTTAAAGTAAACAAAGTTAACTCAGATCCACAAGGGCGCTTTATTATGGTCTCAGGACTGCTCTTCCACCAACCTGTGATTTTGGTCAGCGTGTACGCACCAAATTGGGACGACGAAAACTTTATGGGGAAAATCATATCATTAATTCCAGATTTAAATTCCTACCACCTGATCTTTGGTGGTGATTTGAACTGTGCTATTAATCCAGCACTAGATCGCTCTCACTCCAAATCTATAAATCCCTCAAAAATGGCCAAATCAGTCTCCTTTCTAATGGATAAAATAGGTAGTGTTGATCCTTTTAGATATTTATTCCCACAGAAGCAGACTTTTTCCTTTTTCTCTCCAGTACATCACTCTTGTAGGAGAATAGATTATTTTTTTATTGATAGAGCCCTTCTTCCACAAGTCACCAAAGCTGATTATTCAGCCATAGCAGAATCTGACCATGCACCTTTAATATTAGATCTTTCATTCTCTCATAATGTTAAAGAATGTCCCCATTGGAGGCTGGACAGTACTTTATTGTCTGATAAAAACTTTTGTGAACTAATATCTACAAAAATTGATGAATTTATTGAGTTCAATAAGAAAGATGATATTTCACCAAGTCTGCTTTGGGAAACACTTAAGGTTGTAATCAGAGGGGAGATTATATCTTACTCAGCTAAAACTAATAAGATAAAAAGAAAAAAACAGGATGAGCTAATCAAGTCCATAAGCACAGTGGATGCACAATATTCTACCTCTCCTTCTCCGGAACTTTATAAAAAAAAGCTTGACCTGCAAACCCAGTATGACCTATTATCGACTCAGAAGACAGAGCAGCTCTTGCAAAAATCCCGTGGTTTTGTTTACGAGCATGGTGAGAAAGCAGGTCGTCTTTTAGCACGCCAACTTAAATGTCAATCAGCTGCTCAACAAATTTCACAAATAAGAAAACCAAATGGAGAACTGACCATAGAACCTAAAGAAATAAATGAAATATTTACATCATTCTATTCAAGTCTTTACAAATCAGAAGCAACAAATGACTATACTGAAATGGATAACTTTTTTCTGATTTATATTTTTATTGAGGTAGTTTTCAAACTTTTAAGGACAGAACAATTACAAAACCAGACAGGAAACACAATGAACGAAAAACGTAGATATAGTCTGTTTAAAATAAAAATTTTTAAAAAAGAAAAAAGAAAAAAAAAAGAGGGTGGGGTGAGATGTTACATTATTGCAAAGAGATCTATAAAAGGTTGCCATTTCTTGTAGAACTTGTTCAAGTGTCCACGTTTTGAATGTCTAATTTTCTCTACTTTTAAAAAGGACATAACTTCTTTAATCCACTGAGTGCTAGAGGGAGCTGTTGTGGATTTCCAGTTTAGAAGGAGGTGGCGCTTAGCGATGAGGGAGGTGAAAGCTATGATTTCTCGTTCTTTAGTGGAGTATTGGGTGTATTCTTCCGGAAGACCAAATATACCAATATGTGGTGAAATATCGACAGTTTTTGAAAATATCCTGGACAGTGTATTGAAGTAAATTTGCCAAAAATTTGTCAGGGCTGGACAGGAAAAGAACATATGGGTAAGATTGCAAGGTGAGGCAGCACATCTGTCACAAACATCCACCACATTTGGGAAAATCTGTGCCAACCTTGTCTTTGAATAGTGACACCTAAATACAACTTTAAATTGTATCAGGGTCAAACGGGCACAGATAGAGACTTTATGAATAATTTTCAGAGCAGATTCCCACCAGTGTTGTTCAAAAACGAATCCCAGTTCACGCTCCCAACTTTCTTTTATGTAGGTGGTTAAATACCCGTCATATGATTGGATAGAACTATAAATTTTTGAAATTATAGACCTTTGTGAAGGATTAAATTTCAGAAGTTCGCCCCAGGGCTGCTCAGGTGGAAGGTGAGGGAAATTAGAAAATAAGGATTTTGCACAGTTCCTCACCTGGAAATATCTGAAAAGATGGGAAGGTGGGAGATTGAATTCAGTAGCTAGGTCTGTGAAGGAGTAAAACACCCCTTCCTTATAAAAATTCTTGAAACATTTCAAACCCTTATCCTGCCATAAGGTGAAAGTGGGATCCGTGAATGTAGGCTTAAACACAGGATTTTTTAACAGTGGGGTTAAAGCCGTGGGAACAGTGAATTTAAATTGTTTCCTGAACTGAAACCATATTTTAAGGGTGGCAATAACCACAGGGTTGCAGGTAAGGCCAGAGGGATTTACTGTGATTGAACCTGTTAGTAAAGCAAGAAGAGAGACTGAGGGACATGACTGTGCTTCCACTCGACACCAAGGTGTACTAAATGACTTGGACCAGAACACAATTTTAACTATGTTAGTAGCCCAGTAGTAAAATTGAAAATTTGGCAGAGAGAGGCCACCATAGAACTTACAATTCTGAAGTACTTTTTGTCTGACTCTGGGTGCTTTACCATTCCACAGAAAATTACAAATAATTGAGTCTACTGTCTTAAAAAAACATTTGGGTAGGAAAACAGGCAGACACTGAAACAAAAACAAAAATTTTGGCAAGATATTCATCTTGACCGTATTTACTCTTCCAACCAAAGAGAGAGGGAGGAAGCTCCATTTTTGAAAATCTGCTTTAGTCTCAGCTAAAAGAGGGGAAAAATTTTCAGAGTAAAGAGATTTAAAAGACCTGGCTATGTTAACCCCAAGATACCTAAACCCTGAAGGGCTCAATTTAAAAGGGATATCAGATTGGGAGAGCTGCAATGCTAGCTCATTGACCGGATAACATTCACTCTTGGCAATATTAACTTTATACCCTGAGAACAGGCCAAATCTACGAAATAATGTAACAATAGCGGGACAAGCTCTTATTGGATTTACAACATAAAGCAACAAGTCGTCGGCATATAGCGATAATTTAAATTCTGTATGAGTCCTGGTAATGCCATCAAAAGTAGGAGAGGTCCTCAAGTAAATAGACAAAGGTTCTATTGCAAGTGCAAACAAGAGGGGAGACAGGGGGCAGCCCTGTCTACAACCTCTGTTTAAAAAAAAATAGCCGGATTGAATGTTATTAGTGATAACACTAGCACAAGGGAGTGTATAGAGAAGGCGAATCCATGAAATAAATCGTTCACCAAATCCAAATTTGGCTAAGACCGCAAATAAATAACCCCATTCAACTCGGTCAAAAGCCTTTTCGGCGTCAATCGATATTACCACTTCTGGTGTAACTGTTGTTTCTTTTGAATAGATTACATTTAACAAAGTACGAACATTATAGTAAAGCTGACGCCCCTTTATAAAGCCAGTCTGCTCCTCAGAGATGATTGTTGGTAGAACCTGTTCAAGTCGGCAAGCTAAGGCCTTTGCCAGAATTTTTGTATCTACGTTCATTAAAGAGATAGGTCTATAGGAGGTGGAGAGTTCAGGATCCTTGTCCTTCTTTAGAAGAACACTAATGGAGGCTTGCCTCAGTGTAGGTGGGAGAGAACCAGATGACAGAGATTCAACATAAACAGAATGGAGTAGTGGCATAAGTTTAGAACGAAATGCTTTAAAAAATTCGACTGGAAACCCGTCTGGTCCCGGGGCTTTATTATTTTGCATGTTCTGTAAGGCAGAATTTAGTTCTTCAATATTAAGTGCAGAGTCCAACTGATTAATAAATTCCGGATCTATGGAGGGAAACTGAATTTTGTCTAAAAATGTATGCATGTCAGCTAAATCTGATGGGAGTTCAGACATATACAGCGACTCATAAAAAGATGAAAAGACAGAATTGATATTGTCTGGGTCCTCTTGTAACACTCCTGATCCATCCTTAATACGAGATATTAAACGTGAGGCTGCTTGAGAATGGAGCTGATGAGCTAGAAACCTGCCAGACTTGTCGCCATGCTCGTAATATCTAGAACGAGAATGAAGTAACAGACGCTCTGCCTCCGTAGTTGTGATAAGATCCAGCTCAGTTTGTAAGACCACACGACGCTTTGAAAGGTCATCAGATGGAGTAATCGCTAGCTGTTGGTCTACTGATTCTAAATCTTTTGAATATTTGACGTCCTTAACTTTCTTACATGTGCAGAGTAGGAAATTATCTGACCTCGTAAATATGCTTTTAAAGACTGCCACAGTAGCGCCTTAGAAATAGGTTCAGAATCAGATTGATTGAGAGTAATAAAATCTTCTATTGCATTTGTAATAAATGTATGGAATTTGTCATCTGATAGAAGTAAGGTGTTGAATCGCCATTGGGTGGGATAGCGAGGCCCAGGAGAAACCTGAACATCAAGGGAGACAGGCGCATGATCTGAAACAGTAATTGGATGATATAAAACATTTGTTACTTTTGGCAAAAGTCTAGCATCTACAAAGAAATAATCTATACGAGAGAAAGTCTGATGCACATGTGAGTAAAAAGAGTATTGCCTACTGTTCGGATTATGAAATCTCCAGGGGTCAACATAGCCATTACTAGACATAAAGTTGCAAAGGGCTTTGGCCATTAATGATTGGGTTGAGCCAGGTTTAGAACGATCCAATTGGGGATCAATAACACAGTTCATGTCCCCTCCTACAATCATAAAACAGCCACTCAGAGAGGGCAGATTTTCAAACAGCTTGTTCATAAAACGAGGAATATCAAAATTTGGTGCATACACATTGACTAGTAGGATGGGCACACTGGATAGAGTACCTAGAACTATCAGATATCTGCCGTCTTTGTCGGAAATGATTTTAGTCAGTGTGAATGGAACAGATTTACCGATCAAGATGGTAACCCCTCTGGCCTTAGAATTGAAACTAGAGTGGAAAACCTCAGCAACCCAGGGGCATTTCAATCTGGCTTGATCTTTGTTCCTCATGTGGGTCTCCTGCAAAAAAACAATGTCAGGCTTCAAGCGTTTTAAATGAGAGAAGACCCTACACTGCTTAACAGCACCTCCTAAAACTTTAATATTCCAGCTGATAAATCTTATATTTGAGCTTGTAGTGTTAGGCATGTAAAATATGAATTAAGATAAGGGCAACCAGATACTGAACTCCACCATCTGGGAACAATAAAGTAAATAAATGAAGGGAAGGAAAGAAAGAAAAGAAAAAAAAAACAAAAAAAAACAAAGGGGACAAAAAACAGACTAACCTAACTAACTCACCCCAAATCCCACAACCTTCCACCGTAGCACTTACCACTACCCCATCCCCAAACGACAGGATACCAGTGCAAACTCCGCAAGGAGTCATAAACCATAAGATTAACCTCAAGGCTTTGGACTTAACGTTCATCTTTGCCACACTCCAACCTAGCTGGAGCTCCCACATACATTAACAAAATAAGCATATATAGCTAATGTTAGGGCTATAATGTTAAACCACACAAAACTCTGAAGTAATTAGGAAACTTGTGCAAACAAACTCTGAGACTGTCTATTGCAAAATTAAGAGTTATGGTGCCAAATAGCTCAAAATCACCAAAATATATCTACAATAATGAAATAACATTCAAAACTGTTTTGTAAATAACATTATCAGAAGTTATTTCAGCACAAATGCTTTAGAAAATAACATAACTACAGAGGCACCTATATTCTAACTTGTATTTCAGCAGCTTTACAGCAACAAACCCAGTCTATTTGAGTGTTTTCACAAAGGCTGCAGCTTCGTCAGGCGATGTAAACTCCTTTGTGACATCTCCTCTTGTGATCCGGAGGCGAGCAGGATGTAGTAGTCCGAATCTTATGTCCGGGATATCCCTGAGCTGGCGTCGGACGTCACCGAAGGCTGCTCGAGCTTTTGCCGTCCGTATAGTGAGATCCGGGAAGATTGAAATAGTTGAATTCTTCACTTTAATCCGCTGCTGGGCTCTGGCACATCGTAAGATGTCAGCACAGTCTGCGTAATAATGTAAACGTGCGATTATGGGACGAGGGCGTCCACCGGAGTTTGGTTTGGGCTGTAAGGATCGATGTGCGCAATCCACAACCAGCTCCTTTTCCAAGCTGAAAGCGTCCTTGAGCAGGATGGAAATTGCGGCCGCATTGACAGGGCCGTGCTCCTCGGGTAGACCAATAATCCTGACATTATTACGGCGAGACCTTGCCTCCAAATCCTCACATTTATTGTCAAGAGTGACAAGTTGGGCTGAGAGGCTGTCCACTTTACTTTGTAGTGAAACCACATCGTCAGTGCATGTCGACAGCGAGTCCTCCATGGTATTCACAGTCCCCTTTAGCACGTCCACCTCTGACTTGATAGCAGCCATATTAGCATTTAGCTCCATTTTCACGTTCTGCAGCTCGGTCTTGATCTGTGTCAAGTTGTTTGTCATTGCCGTATTTAATTCGGTCTTAAAAATTCCTACCATTTCTTCACGAAGGGCAGCGAGCAGTTCAGCTTTAAAGTCCGCAGTAGTCATATTTGGAATGTCGGCAGTATCTTTTGGAGACGACGGTTCCGCTGCCGCACACCGTGGTGGGGATGT
Organism: Ctenochaetus striatus; assembly: GCA_034780835.1. Taxonomy (NCBI): domain Eukaryota; kingdom Metazoa; phylum Chordata; class Actinopteri; order Acanthuriformes; family Acanthuridae; genus Ctenochaetus; species Ctenochaetus striatus. The sequence continues at coordinate 14,543 of JAUZTA010043302.1, forward strand.
GTCCGGAGGAGCAGACCTCGTTGTCATGGGGTTGCTCGCAGTTTTTGTTTTTTGAGGCATATTTACTTATAATGCAGTGACAACGAGCTTGTGGAATCAAACGGTAATGACGAAGTATTCTTGGAAGCGCCCTAATTTACTTTTGGGAAAGTTTTGCAGGAGCTCAGGCAGGCACGTCTTACTCCATCAGTCGCTAAGCCGGAAGCGAAATGCATAACTTTTTTGATGACCTGCAATGCCCCACAATAAATTTAGTACACCGGACAGAAACTGAACTCCCTTTACAGGAAAAAGAAATCATTAAAGCAATAATGGCAATGCAAAGTGGCAAGGCACCTGGCCCAGACGGCTACCCTGCCGAGTTTTATAAAAAATTTTCCAACAAATTTTAAAAAATTCTTTTGGACATGTTTAATGATTCGCTGTTGCATGGCTCACTCCCCCAAACACTGACTGAAGCATCCATTATTCTCTTACTTAAACCAGGTAAAGACAGCTCAGAGTGTGCTTCATATCGACCTATCTCTCTATTGAATAATGATGTGAAGATTTTGGCCAAAGCCCTCGCTTTGCGGTTAGAAACCGCAATGGATGACGTGATTTCTGCTGAACAAACAGGTTTTATTACAAAAAGACATTCATTCACAAATATTCATCGGCTCTTAAATATAATTTATTCCCCTGTGTCCAGTGAGTCTCCAGAGGTGGTTATCTCACTGGACGCAGAAAAAGCCTTTGATAGAGTGGAGTGGGAGTTTTTATTTACATGTTTGAAGAAATTTGGTTATGGTCCTAATTTTACGTCTTGGATAAAACTTTTATATACCTCCCCAAAAGCTTCTGTAGTCACAGATAATAAACGATCCGGTCTCTTCCAGCTTTCTAGGGGGACCCGTCAGGGATGTCCAATCAGCCCGCTGTTGTTTGCTCTAGCCATAGAGCCCTTAGCTATTGCACTCAGGTCATCAACATCAATCAGTGGAATTCAAAGAGGAGGGGTAGAGCACCGTTTATCCTTGTACGCAGATGATTTATTACTTTATGTAACTGATCCCATCAAAAGTGTTCCATGTATTACCAACTTGCTGAAGAGATTTGGTATATTCTCCGGCTATAAGATAAACTTCAGCAAAAGTGTGTGCTTTCCTGTTAATGACCCGGCTCTCCATATAAAGGAAGATCATTTCCCTTTCCAAATGTCTAAAGCTGGCTTTAAATATTTAGGCATTAACATCACCAGAGATTTTCAGACCCTATATCACGAAAATGTGTTGCCACTTTATGAAAAAGTTAAAGAAGATCTAAAGAAATGGAAAACACTTAATTTGACCCTGGCAGGAAAAATTAATTGCATTAAAATGAACGTACTTCCAAAATTCCTGTATGTGTTTCAGTGTGTCCCCCTATATCTGCCCAAATCTTTTTTTAAATCAATTGATAGGGTTTTTGTCTCCTTTTTGTGGAATGGTAAAAACCCTAGACTTAGGCTAGAATTACTGCAGAGGCCAAGAACTCAAGGTGGTTTGGCTTTACCAAATCTGTGTCATTATTATTGGGCTGCAAATGTCCAAAAGATTCTGTATTGGCTGCACACCCCAAATGTAGATTGGTGTCAGCTAGAAGCTACATCTTGTATCTCAACATCACTCCCAGCACTGGTTACCTGTAGCCTTCCCCTCTC